>CM072511.1:8572335-8584835 GCA_036898135.1 Oncomelania hupensis | reverse complement strand
AAGAACGCAGGAAAAAAACAACCAACACAACTTTTCAAGAGCGATTTTGCAATATATAGGAGGGTGGGGCACCTTATGTCACGAGGCAGCATATGTCAGTAGCAATAATATGTCCTTAATTTGGTTTATTTCTTGTTTTGTTTCGTTTTCCGATCCATAAAACCAGTTTTCCATAAAAACATACGTTTTTTACCGCCATTTGCACGACAGCCCATGGAGAGGCAACACACTCAAGTGATTCTCTGCTGAAAGTAAGCATTTGTCTGTTTGAAATTCTTTGTGTGGCTTGTGTACTAAATAACAAATTTCAAACTTGTTTGTTTTATGACATACTTTAATTAATCTAGCTCATGATGACAAAACTTCTAAAACAGAAAACATTTATTGCACTGAATGAAGCAAGGTTGAAGAAGACCACCCCCTGTGGGGCAGGTTGAGCAGGGGCATTGTATGTCACTGACCACATCTACCCCACAGAGACACAACCTACCCCATCTAGGCACAACCTACCCCATCTTGACTCATGTGTGATTGTGATAGCTTGGTGTTGCATACGTGCTGGACCAGAATGAAAGACAGACTTGAGTGACATTCCGATTAATCACAACATTCTTGTGACGTCACAGAGATATTCTAATTTCTACATCTCAAACTGCCCTACGGAGCAATCCTCTGTATGCAAGAGTATTATGTTGAACGCCGACGATGCTATTTAAAATATGACGTGCTGTCTGATTTTCAGGATGGTTCGGCATTACCGCAGAAAAGGCCTTTGGAAAGAGCCTACTACCAGCCAGATGAATGAAGCCCTTGAAGCCATACAAAATGGTCTCTCCATAAGAAAAGCCGCTTATCAGTTCAACCTAAACCGAGAAATCAATCAATCAATCAATCTTTAATTTAATGTCTGTTCACACATTTAGGTGATATTAGACATTGAAAAGGTAACTTTTAAAACACTTTAACTATTTAACAACATAATTTCAAAACAGTCTATAAAAGTCTACCAACAGGAGATTTAGCAATAACTTTCACAATGTCTGTAACATTTGGATGATATAGAACCATGTCTACAGAATGTCCATATTCAGTTATGCAATGTCCATTTACTTTAAATATATCTCTTAAAACTGAGCATTCAAAGAGAAGGTGATGTACTGATAGACTTGTATTACATATACATTTAACATCAACTGAGTATTTAGTGCTCCATGCGTTCATTCTTAATTTATATATTAATTTAGAAAGTGGTCTTGAACAATTTAGTATAGATATATTTTTAATGTTATTATCATGATACACTGCCTTTTCTAGTAAAGAAAACATTTCATGATTACACATATTCAAATTTGTTACAGTTATAGAATCTGATGACCTTTGTGCTCCCTCCTTAGCTAATCTATCACATACCTCATTCCAATGAATTCCGCAATGTGATGGAACCCAACAGAAATCAATATTTATTCCTCTAGAAATCACACAGTGTATCATATGTTTAATTTCATAGATAAACTCCCGTCTATCTTTACAGTTCCACTGTTTTAATGCATATAGAACCGCTTTTGAATCAACGCAAAATAATATACCAAATAATTTTAAAGGTGACGTCATGATGAAATTTAAAGCCATTAAAATAGCATAAAGCTCAGCTGTAAATATAGAAAATCCCTTTCCTAAATAATATGACCTTCTGATATTTATTTCAGGAATAATATATGCTGATCCACTATCCGAAGAATCTAAAACTGATCCATCAGTAAAAATGTGCATATGGTTTTTGTAATTACTTTCAATATGCTTTTTTACCTCAGTAACTAATATAGTAGGATTATCCTCTTTTTTAGTTTGGCTATAGTCAATATCAATATGTGCACATGTATGCTCCCATGGTGGAATCAATGGTGTTAATGGAAGAACTAAAACTGATGTGATATCAATGTTGCACTTTTCAAAAAGGTCTTTTGTATAGTTTCTAATTGGCTGCAAGTACTTCATAGTTTTTGTTCTTTTTGGATAATCTTGTTGAGCGTCAATATATATTTCATCATACACAGAATTTGGAACAGATAAACATCTTAACACATATTTGGAAGTAGCCAGTTGACGTTGTTGATTTAATGATAATATTCCAGCTTCTTTGTATATTCGTAGAGTGTTAGTATGAACTGGAACTCCTAATGCAATTTTAATAGCCCTGCTGTCAATACTTTGTAATTTATTTAGTAATGAATTATTTGCTGAAAAGTATACTTCCTGACCATAAATAAGCTTTGATCGAACTAGTGATATGGCTAAATGTAATAGGGATTTAGTGTTTTGACCCCATATTTGCATATTAATAATTTTCAATAAATTCAAGGTTTTTCTTGCTTTTGTTATTAAATGTTCAATATGTAACTTCCAGTTCAGCTTAGGTGTTAGGTAAACTCCGAGAAATTTTACCTGCTGCTTGTAAGCAAGAACTTCACTATTTAATTTCAAAACGGGTAATAATTTAGGATTATTTCCATTATTGAAAAGCATCAAATAAGTTTTCTCTGTAGACAGTTCAAGACCGTTATTTTTCAAAAATAGAGAAAGATTATTCAGTTCTTCTTGAAAAAGTTTCTGTACATACATTACTACTCTCTGTTTAGTATGCTTTCTGAGAGACGTATTAATCCACATAGCAATGTCATCCGCATACTGAACTACATTTGCTGATTTAGAAATAACTGTGGGAAGATCATGAATGAGGATTGAAAACAATAAAGGGGCAAGAATAGACCCCTGAGGTATTCCCATATCGATGTTATAAAAAGATGAATAAGCATTCCCCACTCTTGTGCATATAGATCTGGCACTTAAATAATTGTGTATGTAATGATACATTTGACCACTTATTCCAATATGTTTTAATTTATAAAGCAGTCTAGCATGCCAAACACTGTCATATGCCTTTTTGATATCAAAGAAAGCGGCAAGAGTACTTTTTCTATGAGCAAACTGTTTCTTAACATGACTGGTTAATTTGACAAGATGGTCAGTTGTACACCGACCCTTTCTAAACCCTGCTTGATTTTTAGGGATTATATTATTTTTTTCACAAAATTGAGTTAACCTGTTTAAAATTATTTTTTCTAATAATTTTCCAACTTGAGACGTCAATGCAATTGGTCTATAATTATTTACTGATGCACGAGACTTACCTTGCTTATGTACTGGAATAACTACAGACTTCTTCCAGATAGTAAGGAGAATTCCACTTTGCCAACATCTTTGGCATAATGAATGTAGTAATTTTTTCCATGTAGCTGGCAAGTGATTCAGTAATTGAAAAGAGATACCATCTAGACCAACAGCAGTTTTGTTTGATGAAAAAGATAGTAAGGTTTCTAAAAACTCTTCATAATTAATAGGAGCATTTAAATAATGCAAATTATCTGGTATAGGATCTTCATATTCTGCTTTGATTTCTTCTTCTTTTCTAAACATTTGTGTATGTAAATCAAGACTATTGGACAATGAATTTACTGAGAAATGTTTTGCAAATGCCTCTGCTTTATCCTCAGATGAGGGGAAAATATTGTCTTGCAATTTAACAGGATAAGACTGTAGAGTAAATCCATTTTTCATCTCTTTAACTTTTCTCCAAACCTTATACATATCTTTCGAATCGGTTATTTCTGACATGCAAAATTCTGACCAATAATGTTTCTTAGCACTGGCAATAATTCTCAGTGTTTCCCACAGCATTTTTTTCAGAGAGTCCTTGGGACTCTCTGGTGCAAAATTTCAAGAGTCCCCTTACAAAATGTGAGAGTCCCCTTACAATTCCTACATTTACCTTGATTTTGATTACCAACATCACGGACACACAAATACGCCTCAAAGTCAAACAAAGCTTAGTTTTCAATGCAACTTTACTGAAAATTATGAATAGCCATAAAACAAGCAACACAACAAAAGGAATACTGTTCTGATAAATGTTACAAAGGAATCCATCATTGACTAGAGGAACCTTAAAATCACATAAAATGACCATAGAACAAACATGAAATGGTCATACGACAATTTGCACACATCAATCTGCATGTACTGACAAATTGTCTGTAAAAGCAGTTAGTGTTATAATAATAATAATAATACAGGATGCTATATACGCGCCTTTCCCCAAATCAATCAGGCTCAAAGCGCGGCGATCTATACCAACATACACGCTCACCTGTCTCATCCACCCTCACACACACCAAATACACACCAAATACACATTCATCACTCAAACAGGTGGTGTAAAGGCAGGGAGATCGCTATTAGAAGACGGAAAGAAAATCGAATTTTTTATTTTTGAAATTTTTATATTGACTGCGTCCTGTACCATTATTGAAGGGAGGGAGGAAACCGGAGTGCCCGGAGAAAACCCTCGGTGACCTCAATAGTCTCGTACCTAAGTCACATACGTTCGCCCCTTGCGGGAATCGAACCCGCGACCTTCGGCATAGGAAACCGGCGACTTATCCACTGCGCCACGAGGCCACCCCTTAGAGGGGGGGACTAAGTCGATGACCAGAAGAAAAAAAAAAAGAGACAAAAAATTCTGTTCAACTGCGTATTACAGACAAGATCGATCATCATTGCCTACTCTAGGGAGAACTAAAAATGATGATTCAACATTCAACGATTGCATCGTCTTCCGCATTTCTGCGGGTAATCGTTTTCCGTACAGCTTTTCGGAAGCAAACAAAAAGGCTGCGCATGCGTGTCAGCGCGGTCAGTGGGTAGGGGAGATCACCGCGCTTACTCGGCTCGGGCGCACGATAGCTCAGCGGTGCCAGGATACATAACGGCAGTAAAAAAAAAAACGTTGCGTCCCTTGTGACGCACCTTTTTTTTTTCCATGCGTCCTTTTTCAGTTTTTGTGCGTCTCTGACGCACGCATGTGCGTTTTGGGAAACACTGATTCTGTTACAATGTATTTTAGCATGTTTCATGATTGTAAAATTTTCAACTGTTTTATTCCTAATCCAATTTTTATATGTGAACTTTTTATTGTTTACAGCTTTTTCGCAATCATTGTTCCACCACACATTTCCCGAATGAGATATTCGCTTCTTTTGTTTGCATCTTGGAATACTTTTTTCTGCTGCCTTCAATACAGAATCTCTAAATTTTGAGTAAAAATGTTCTACATCTTCATCATGAACGTTATTAATATTAGTATTTTCTAGACATGTTTTAAAGAAGTCCCAATTTGCATATTTATATTTGAATTTAGGTATCTTATCTTCTTTTTGTCCTAATTCTGTTTCTTGTTCATTCAAAGTTATAATAATTGGAAGATGATCACTCCCTAAACAATCATCAAGAGGGCACCAAACAGAATTTAAGGCAATATCTGGAGTGGCAAGGGAAAGATCAATAGATGTAGACCTGTGGTAAGGAACATCAGGAATTCTAGTAAATTGACCGTCATTTAATAAACATAATTTAGAATCTAATAAATTATCAACAAAACGATTACTTGTTGTAATTTGACATCCCTGCTCCCACCAAGGAGAATGAGCATTGAAGTCCCCCAAAATAATCCACTTCTCATCTGACTTAACTATAGTTTTTACCCAGTCAGAGTTGTCTTCTTTTGGGCCATCTGGCATATAAACGGTTATTATATTGAAAATGGTGTGCTTATTTATTTTAATCATTGCAACACTTCCAAATATATTTTTTATTGTTTTTGGTATTGGTGATGGAATTGAACAATACTCTAAATCACATCTTATGTACAGGGCTGTTTGAACTTTTTGTGTGTCGTTACTAGTTTGGAATAAGGGAGGAAAGTAATAATTTTTTAGTTTTGGTAATTTGTTATTATTGAGATTTAGTGACTGTAACGCTAATACAGCATAATTTTCCTGTGATATATGTTGTTGAAAAGCCAGTAAATTTGTGCCTAGTGATCGACTATTCCACTGAAATAATTTGACATTTTGTTCATTCATTTTACAGTTTAAATTGTATATACACTTGCATAATAATGCTTCTTAATTATTTTTTAAAAATATAAATCGTTACTTAATTTTCTATTGTGCTCATTTATAACTGCAATATTCATGTTTGTGTTTGCAGTGAGTAACGAGGAAAGTTCTTGCTTATAGTTCAGTAATACTGCCAGTTACGGCTCCACCACTGATTTCTCCGGCGTTCATAGTTGTACTTGACGTCTTGCCAGAGAAGTTGATGAAGATGACTTCCAACGTTCTGTGCTAAGATAGCTGCAGCTCTGCGGTTGGGGTGGATTCCATCTAGAAGATCAAATTTTGACACATTTTCATGCTGTATGAAGGAAACATTGTTTAGATCATACAGTTCTGAGACGAGAACCGCGTTGAAAAGGCATCTCTTTGACTCCATCTCTTGACGCCCAGACGGTACAATTTTGCTGACGACAAACTTTGTTGATGATTTTTCAGCAGCGGCCTTTTTGATGTTCACAGCCAACGACAGTGCAGCGGCCCTCGGTTCTTTCTTTTTCAGATCGTTTACACCTACATGGATGACTACGGCATCGACAGCGCCTTCGATTTTAGTTGGGACATCTTCAGCTGTGTAGGTTTTCTTGTAACGTGCATTGAATCCACACGATCGGCCCAATCTCTTCCCATTGACACCAGCCAACACCGAATCATTAATAAATAAGACGTTCGGCAAGTCTTGTTTTGTCATGCGCCTGTTTGGGGTCTTCGGGCCTTGGAATGACGTCATGGTGTTTCTGACGTCATTTCTTTCTTTTTGGACGTAATTTGTTCCATATTCTTTGCCCCTGATCTTTTTATCTTGAATTTTAGTTTTTGCTGCTGGAGCTGTATTATTAATAGGGCCTTTTGAGATAACAGAGGGTGCCGGCTTCAATGCGACAACTTCTGCATAGGTAAGGCGGTCAGTTTGGGTCTCCACGCTCTTGCGCTCTCTCTTTGCCACTTTCTCCTCCTTCATCAGCCCATTTTGCTCGATTATCACCTCCTCAAGCGTATCGATGCGATTTTGCAAAGATCGGACTACGCAAATCAAATCTTGCAGGTGCAGACTTACCGATTCTGGGCCAGCAGCTAGCTCTTTTTCACTGCCACTTTCACTTTGACTTCCGTTGCTAAAGAAGCGGAAACAGGCGTTGACAGTCTTGTGGTATAGCAGGACAATGAACTGCAACATTTTCCCAGTGCTCAGAAGGTTTAGATGAAAATCCATTGATTATTTGATTGTTCTTAAAAATTATTTTTGAAAACCTCTTGTCCAGTAAGAAAATAAAAGTCTCCAGTCATTCAGCTCGTGGTTAGGTTGGCTGAAAGACGGCCATGTTGACCGGAAGTCCTAAACCGAGAAAGTTTACGCCGCCATTCCATTCAAAAAAATGCAAACCCTAACTATCAGCCCAAGCCGTTTCATGATACGTGTGGTAGCAGGCGAATCTTTGATGACAAAGAAGAAAATGAACTCGTGGACTATATCATAACATGCTCACAGTTGGGTTTCCCATTGGACAGACAAACAATAAGAAAGCTTGCTTATCAGTTAGCATGCCGCAACAACAACAACAACGTCCCGCATGCTTGGCATGAAACTCAGCTCACTGGAAATGACTGGCTTATGTCTTTCTTAAAGAGGAATAGTTCTTTGAGTTACAGAATTCCAGAAGCAGTGAGCCTAGCTCGTGCTAGAAGTTTCACAGCAGAGAATGTGCGCTCTTTCTTCACTAAACTTCAAGAGCTGTATGGACGACTGGGCCCCTGACCGAATATTCAATTTGGACGAGACAGGGCTGACGACCTCACAAAAGCCACAGAAGGTTGTAGCAAAAACTGGATCCCGACAAATCAGTCAGCTTGTTTCCCATGAAAGAGGACAACATGTGACCCTCCTTGGCATTGTCAATGCAAATGGCAATGCTGCCCCGCCATGTCTCATATTCCCACGCAAGAAGTTCCTGCCCACCATGGGGACAGGGGCTCCTCCGGGCACAAAAGGAATGTGCCACAGTTCAGGATACATGACAACAGAGTTGTTCCTAGAGTGTTTGCAGCATATTGGGAAATATGCCCACTGCAGTCCCACAAGGAATGTTGTTCTCTTGATGGACAACCATGAAAGTCACCTGTCGCTCTATGCTGTTGATTTCTGCAAAGAACAAGGGATCGTGGTATTGACATTCCCGCCACACTGTACTCATCGACTTCAACCCTTGGATTGTTCCGTCATTGGGCCTTTCAAAACGGCTTACAACAAAGCGTGCAACGCGTGGATGTGCAACCACACAAATCAGCCAATGACTATTCATTATGTTGCTGAGGTAGTGGGGCATGCCTACCCCAAAGCGTTCACAATGGCAAACATCACTGCTGGCTTCAAAAGCACAGGCATTTCTCCTCTGGATCCAGACGTCTTTGATGACTCTGACTCCCTGGCTTCACCAAGCTGTGGCCCTGCAACTGACACTGGACATGAGAGAACCGATGTTGATGACGACCCAGTCGCTCCTCCAACACAGCCCACAACAAATGAAAGACACAGGTCGCCATCTCCCTTCCACCCACAGCCTGGTGATGCACCACTCACCACATCTCCTCCACCCCCACCCACGGCTTCAGAACAGCCACAGGGCAGCAACGAAGAAAATCAGAGAATTTCCCCCGAAATGATTCGACCCTATCCTATTCCACCAAGATGTGAAAGTCGTAAGCGTGGACGACCCCCTGGCAGATGTGCAATCATGACACTCCTGAAAAAGAGCTGCTAGCTGCAGCCAAGCAGAAAAAAACTCAGAATAAAGGAACACAAAAAATGAGAAGAACGGAACGCAAAAAACTGAGAAGAAAGGAACACAAAAAACTCAGAAGAAAGCACCATCTGCCAGACGACGACTTCCTGATTCATGTGCGACAAAGCCAGCTTCTGTTGTCAAAGCAGGATGGCACCAAGGTCAAACCATATTCCCTAGTTGCTCAAGAGGGCGACAGTGTGTAGCAATGGATGTTGCTGCAGCTTGCCATGCTACTATCAAACCAGTTGAAGCATGGGTCACCAGCGACCTGAATGACATCATGCTCAATGGTGATGCACTTTACAGAGGAATTGCGAGTAATCAACCATGTAACATCACCGGATTTCTTATGGTTTCTGATGTGCCAGATTGCATAACTGCCTTCAATGATAAATTTTCTGTAGCCATCATGCCTGCATCGTATGGCATCTGGATGCCTGACAACAAAGAAAACAATAGATCCTCTCTGAAAAGTAGTCTCACCAGAGTTCATTCGCCAGCAGCAGTCATTATCATGAAAGAAACTGCGATTGTACTTCTGAAAACACACAATGCTTTGTACATCTTTGATTCACACTCGAGATGTGATCAAGGCTTGCCCACTTCAAGAGGACAAGCTGTTCTTCTTTCCTTTGCATCATCTGATGACTTGATGGATTACTTTCAAAATGTCATTGAGCAATTTGATGCAGCCCCCTTCCCTTACGAAATTACCCCCATCCTCACAGCCAAAGTCATGTAAGACTTTTTTTCTGATGCAAAATATTGATATACTGTAGTGTTGGGTTTTTTGCGATTTATTTTCTTAGTTTTTGGTTTAACTTTTGCAAACAAGTGCCCATGCATTGTGTTTAGAACTGAATAATTGTGCTTTGTGTTGCTGTTTTGTTTATCAATTTCAACCCCTGGTAATAAGGAACAAAACAAAGAAAGGTAAAGTTAAGGCTAATCAAACTTACTCAGGCTAATCAAACTTACTAAGACTAAGCAAACATACATGGTTGATATTTGAGTTGTTGCAAATGTTTTAATTTGTTTTTGCATTTTCTTCATCAACATAAATTTTGTGTGTGTGATTTTTCACTCCAAGTGTGAGTGACTAAAACATCAAAGACCTTGTAATGAAAAGAAACATTTCTCTATGTTTTCGTGTAGTTTTCACTGCCAAAATATGCGTCATTGTCATTGTTTCTGTGTTCAATACAAGAAACTGAGTTTTATTGTTTATTTCACATTAGAAAATACATTTTATTTCATGTTACCAGCTTGTGATTGCTGGATATTACGGGCCAGCGCTTTGAGAAGCTCTCTGAGCTTGTAAGTGCGCTATATAAGAGAAATCTCTTTCTCTTTATCTCTTTCTTTAGATTTAAAAAAATTTAAAAATCAAACTGTTATTTTATTTTACAAAGTTAACATTTGTGCTTTGTTTTTGCTGTGTTGGTGAAGTGATTTTTTTGTTTAATTGATAAAGACATTATGAAGAAAGATTTAGAATTGAGAAAAAATCCTACATGGTTCATTTGTGGCAAAAATAACCATTTATTCACAATTCTTCTAACTTGCAAAAATATGCTTCTTTCCCTTCTTTGTGCAGTATTGACAGACTCTGCCCCAGAGGGATACACAACCTGCCCCACAGTGGGGCAGGCTGTGTCAGTCCCACCTACTCATTTGTTTGCCAAAGTGCATTAAAATTATTCATACAAACGTAATTTCCTTTGTTGTATTATGTTCATAAGAGATTAAAGTGTTGTTTTAAACTTGATTGAGCTTTTTGTTGTGAATTGTCAGCAAATGAGAAGTGAAATAGCTTTTTCTGGCACAAGGTGCCCCACCCTCCCCTAGTTATTCAAACGGCAGTTTGTTTTCAGCGACTGGCTTCCATGTGCGGTGTATTTACAAACTCTGAAGAAGAAGAAGAAGAAGAAGAAGAAGAAGAAGAAGAAGAAGAAGAAGAAGAAGAAGAAGAAGATAATGATAAAGAAGAAGAAAAAGAAAGAAAGAATAAGAAAAAGAAAGAAAGAAAGAAGAAGAAGAAGAAGAAGAAGAAGAAGAAGAAGAACAACAACAACAGCAGCAGCAACAACAACAAGATGATGATCGTGAAGGCGGAGTAAGAAGAGGAAAACAATAGGAACAGGGCGAAGGAAATACGGTAGACATAAATATTGCTCGTAAAGAATGATATTGTGATACATTTATTTTATGCACACACAAAAATCATCATTTCCGAAGCAAATAATTTACAAAGTTCTATGCGTTGAAGAAGAAGGAGAAAATGATGATGATGATGATGATGATGATGAGGAGGAGGAGGAGGAGGAGGAGGAGAAGAATGATGATGATGATGGTGATGATGGTGATGATGATGATGATAATGATGATGATGGTGAGGATCCCTGTGGGTTCGGGCACTGATTAGAATAGACACAATGTTTCCTGGCGTGTCGCAACAGGCGACAAACAGGGGTGATGTCAGCACGGCATCACTGAGCAAAAGTTTTCTACACAGAAGTCACCAACCAGGAGGAACCTCACTTTACTATAGGTTCAACGACCATATGCTCGGAGCCAAGGCGAGTCACACTGTACTCGTGGATTTCGGCTGTAGCCAACAGCCTGGAGAGGATTGGGCCCCACCAGGTCTTTCTTGCCCAATTACACCGTATAATGAAAAGAACCACTCACTCCATACCGGATCGGTCGTTTCCCGGGTCACCAAGGACCGCGCCTTCCGTTGGCCATCAGGACGGAGGTGCTAAGTGTGCTATTGATGGACAACTTTGCAAGATCCGCACGAGAGACAATACCTTCATAAGAACATGGAATGTCAGGACCCTAACTGCGGAGGGAAAATTGGAAAAACTGGCCCACGAGCTGGACCATTATCGATGGAACATTTTAGGTATCAGCGAACTGCGCTGGAAAGGCCTAGGTGAAACAAAGACTGACAAAGGCCACAAGCTTTATTTCAGCGGGAGAGATATAAATGACAGGCACGAACTCGGCGTTGGATTCTTGGTCCACAAAGACATTCTAGCCTTTGTCATGGGTTGCCGCCCAGTCTCCAGTAGACTCATTACCATCTGTCTGAGAGCAGCCCCTTCAACATCAACATCACCCAGGCCATTGTTCCAACATCAGACTATGACGACCGCGAAGACGACGATTCCTATGAAAATCTGCAGGCTGTCCTTGACCAAGTGTCGAAAAAGGACATAGTCATAGTGCAAGGCGACTAGAATGCCAAGGTTGGCTAAGATGCGGAGACACAATGTGGACCCTACTTCAACAACGAGACAAATGACAGGCCTGGGACTCGTGGAGTTTGCCAGATGCAGCAATCTGATATTGGCAAACACGCTTGGTCTCCACAAAAAATCCAGTCGATGGACCTGGCATAGTCCCAGCGGAGAGCATCACAACCAGATTGACTACATCACGGTTAAGAAACGCTTCAGATCAAGCGTCAACATTGGCAGGACACGCACTTTTTCAGGAGCAGACATTGGAACTGACCACGATCGCGTGATGATGCCTTATCCGGGTCCCTTTGAAGAGAGTAAACACACACACACAAACGCACGCACGCACACAAACACACACACACACACACAATGTTAGTTAGCCATTGTTTATAGGGTCCAGCGGTCTGCTAAAGAGCCGAATCAGGACCAAGCCTGTAATAATTTTGTCGATGTCT
>CM072511.1:8484835-8569835 GCA_036898135.1 Oncomelania hupensis | reverse complement strand
GTTCACAGAACGTCGTTAGAGATTTTAAAAGCCTACAAATACAAATGGAATCGGTGGATTTATCGTCCAATTAAACATAATTGCCAATAGATCTTTTTGGGGAAGGGCTTCTACGTAATTGTTACGTTTTAAGCCAGTTATATTGAGGCAGCTTTGTTTGGGGGGGGGGGGGGGCGAGGGGGGGAGTAGTTCTAGAACTGTTTTTTTGGGAATATATGCATGATTTTTATTAGTTTGCCAACTTGTTGTTATTTGCAGAATTGCAGTGTGCTGCATGAATTCTCAACATTATGGGCTTGGTTGACTTGACTTACTTTCACAATTAGATTGGATGCTCTGGGTCAGCGCCCTTCAGGCAAAGGGTCAGTTTTTTTATTTATCAATTTGGCAGGGATAGCTCAGGGGGTCAGATCGCAAGACTTGTGTACGTGAATCTTGAGCGACGTGGGTTCAAATCCTGACTTCAGCAAACTATTTTGTGCATCCTTGATTTTTAGTGATTTGCGCCTTGTGTAAGTAGGCCTTAGTAACCAATCCATATATATAATATATATGTTTTTAACAATGTTTTCTTAAATTGATTTGTTTATATGTTTGTTTAGTTATTTTTTTAATTTAGTTAGTTAATTATTTTCACATTTGTTTATTAGTTTGTTTGTTTATTCGCTTCTTTGTTTATTTATTTATGGCATGATTGATTATTTTAGGCTATTTCTTCTTCTTCAAGAACATATTTCACCGTTACAAGCATTCCTTGGAAAGCCGCTAACCTCCACATACACCAATCCCAACCATCTGTACCCTCCCCCCCATCCCAATTCTGCCCTCCCTCTTACTCATCCACCTTTTCCACCGTCCCTACTTCCCGAGCCCGAGAAATCCATTCCTGCCTTGAGACACTTCTGTATGTGCACATTTCTCTCTGTCTCTCTTTCTCTGTCTCTCTCTTTGTCTCTCTCTCTCTTTCTGTCTCTGTCTGTCTCTCTCTGTCTTTTTTTCTCTCTGTCTGTCTCTGTCTGTTTGTCTCTGTCTGTTTGTCTCTGTCTGTTTGTCTCTCTCTCTCTTTTTCTCTCTCTGTCTCTGCGTCTGTCTGTCTCTGTCTGCCTCTGTCTGTCTATATCTGTCTATATCTGTCTATTTTTCTCTCTCTGTATGTCTCTCTCTGTCTCTTTCTCTCTCTGTCTCTTTCTCTCTCTCTGTCTCTTTTTCTCTCTCTGTATGTCTCTGTCTGTTTTTCTGTCTCTGTCTGTTTGTCTCTCTATGTTTCTTTCTCTTTCTCTGTCTCTTTCTCTCTCTGTCTCTTTTTCTGTCTGTGTGTCTGTCTCTCTCTCTCTCTCTGTATGCTTTTGGACCATCAATTTGCAACCTTCTGCCAACCCAATTCCAACAACAGACAATAGTTTGCGGTTTAACCAAAAAAAATTACGCTTCCATTTATTCAATCAGAGCAAATAAAACTAATATTATTAACGCTAAGTTGTAACTATGTCACAGCCATAATTTTTTCAAAATGTATAAACTAAGTTGCTATTTTTTAAGAACTGTGTCATAATTGTATATGTAAAATTCATGACAAAATGTATATCATATCTGTGCATGTGAAAATCACATTCGTTCCGCAATATTCAATAAATTTGTTTCCTAGAGATGTATTCTTTTTGTTGTTATGTAATTTGCTTTAAACTGATTGAACCTCTTTTGGTAGTAGTAGTAGTAGTAGTAGTAGAAGTAGTAGTAGCAGTAGCGGTGGTGGTGGCTATAGTAGTAGTGTTTTTGTTGTAGTATAGACGTTTTAAAAATTATTTTTTAGTTAATAGCATAGTAAATCTTGATGTTATTTTATTACAAAAGGTCTGATTGTAAGAATAGGCTTACGCCTAAAATCTTAGCCTTTAAAAATAAAGTTCTGACGTCTGTCAAATTGTCTGTCTGTCTCACTCTGTGTTACTCTCTCTTTCTTTCTATGTCTTCGTCTGTCTGTATGTCTCCATTCCATCCTCTCCTGGTTTACGACTTTGGCAAATTAAAATATAAATGACTACTACTACTACCACTACTACTACTACTACTACTACTACTACTACTACTACTACTACTACTACTACAACAACTACTACTACCACTACTACTACTACTATTACTACTAATGCTACTGCTAGTACTACTTTCTCCACATCTCTATGTCTCTGTCTTTCTGTCTGTCTGTCTGTCTCTTCCTCTCTCTCCGTCTTTCTGTCTTATAATTATTAATTACCCTTGTAATAAACGTTTAAAATCCAAAAAACAACAACAACAAAGTCTCTCTCTCTCTCTCTCTCTCTCTCTCTCTCTCTCTCTCTCTCTCTCTCTCTCTCTCTCTCACTCACTCTCTCTCTCTCGTCCCTCCCCCTCTGTCTTGCTCCCACTTTGTGGTTGCGTGATTGGAGGCACTCTTGCATTGATCTTATTTTTGACCTTTGACACACGACTCCAGTGGCAGCGCTTTGGAACATCCGGAAATGGGGTTGGACATACTAGCCGGAAATGACGTTTTACACAGGAAAGGACAAGGATACCTCCTCTGAGACGCTCATAACGTTAATACTGTGAAGATCGTATATGTCCAAACAGATGAGGGAATGGGATTATGGAGAATGTAATATGTTACTCGATCCTGGAATTTAACGGAACAAGACAAAGAACAAACATGATAAGAGGGCAGACTTTGAATTTACACGTGACCTGTTTACATGTTACAGTTACATGGTTATCTATACAGTTACATGGTTATCTATACAGTTACATGGTTATCTATACAGTTACATGGTTATCTATACAGTTACATGGTTATCTATACAGTTACACGGTTATCTATACAGTTACACGGTTATCTATACAGTTACATGGTTATCTATACAGTTATACGGTTATCTATACAGTTACATGGTTATCTATACAGTTACACGGTTATCTATACAGTTACATGGTTATCTATACAGTTACACGGTTATCTATACAGTTACACGGTTATCTATACAGTTACACGGTTATCTATACAGTTACACGGTTATCTAAACAGTTACATGGTTATCTATACAGTTACATGGTTATCTATACAGTTACACGGTTATCTATACAGTTACATGGTTATATATGGTCTACTTTCTTTTACCACATCACAACAAAGATTGGAGTTTTATTATACGTTGTAGTTGTTTGGTTTTCTTAAGAGATGTTATTATTTATGATTTTAATATTTTTAGTTTTGGACTGAGGGTGTCGGATAGCGCAGTGGTTGGAGCACTCGCTACTGTGTCGCAAGTTAAGCACCGTCCAGTGCGGTTAGCTCTTGGATGGGTGACCGCAAAACGTGAAGCGACAAATAACAACGCCCCTAGTTGACTCAACTGTGACTGCGTAGGCCTACCTACTCTCTTTAGGGTGGGGAAGGTAAAGCAGCGAGGGAGAGAGATGGGCATCACCCTCATTACGCTGGCCCAAGATAAGTGTGATCTCCAACATCACGCTCCCCTACGACCACAAGGCTATGGGACTACCTTTACCTTTTTTTTTTAACCGTTTTGGACTGGAGGAACATGTTTGGTCTTTTTTGTAACCATATTTTTTTAGAGAAAGAGCAGAGAGAGAGAGAGAGAGAGAGAGAGAGAGAGAGAGAGAGAGAGAGAGAGAGAGAGAGAGAGAGAAAGACAGACAGACAGAGACAGAGAGACAGAGAGAGAGAGACAGAGAGAGCATTTTTAATCGCCATGTATCCTTAAGTTTAACTGCTTTTTTTCAACATAAGCAAATCGTATTTAGTTCCCACCATTTGTTCTAAGAATGAGCAAGAGTGATAACGTTTGTTTGCTGAAGAACACGCGGTTGGTAATGCACTTCCATCACCACCCCCACCACGCTATTCCATCCCATCGATTTTCCAGATCCAACCCCATCCCTGCCTGTTTTGTTAATGCAATAAAATGGCAGACGAACGATTCTGACTTTCTTTTTAACCAGACATATTAGCGTGCCTGTACGGTTTTAATTGTGGTTGGAAGGTTTATCGTTTTGTGGAGAACGTCCACACAAATTAACAGAACAATTTGTTTAGGATGCTATACCATTTGGAAACGAGGAATGGAGTTTCTTGTATCTATAATGTAGGCGCTTCATTCTCCAATGTTCCTTTCTCCGTATTTTCGTTTGTGTATTTCCAAAAATGTCTATGAATTAATACTGTTTGGAAATGTAAACAAGTCAAATGTATGTCCGTCTGTCGGGCCCGTACTTTGCACGCTATATTCCAAGAACCACTGAACGGATTTATTATTTATTTTATTATTTATTATTGAGGATTTTTGTATAGCGCACTTATCTCGCCGTACTTGACCAGACTCTAGGCGCTGGCCGATACAGGATCTAACTCAAACCGTCCGAGACGCCCACTCGCAGCCTTTGGGCGCATGGTCTGACGCCCGGACAACTGAACACTATCCTGGCCAGCCAGGGATGGGGGAGAAGGACCAAGTGCATGCTGGGTGTGTTCTTGTTACAGGCACTCACCCGTCTATGACATGAGCGTCAGGATCTTTAAAGTCCGTTATGATGGAATGTATGCGACACACAGACTAGACCTCGGTTTATACTCTCATCCGATGGAGCAGGAAACGGGAGTAACACAATGGCCCGGACAAGCCAAAGCACTACCATTAGACCACCGTGCCTCCGCCTCAATTGTGTTGAAATATCATAGGAACATTTCTTAGGTCATTGGTCAACCTCTCGTGCTGTCATATTTGTTTTACTGCAAAGGTCAAAGTCGCAGGGTCACTGTGTGGCTAAGCAATAATTGCTCAATCTCAACAAGAACAAAAACCGGTTGAACCGATCAAAATTTGTTTGGATTGGGGGTGGAGAGGGGGAGGTTGGGGGGGGGGAGATGAGGGAGGTAGCCGGATATTTACTAAAACTGATGGTCTGGAATCATTCAGTTGCATTCTGGTTGTCGGTCAATCGGTGGGTTGGTGGGTTCGTCGCTCCAAATGTTCAAAACATTGTTTTTGCCATATCTCTAGAATGTCTGGACCCATTTTGATCATCTCTTCTATGCCGGTACTTTTACCACCCCTCCACCTTTTTTTCCCCTTGACCTTTGGTCTTCCTCAAAGGGTTAGGGTAAGGGTTAGGGTTAGGTCAAATATTTCATAAAAACGTTTTACGCTTGCGCTTTGTCACACAAAATATTTTAACCAATTTAAAAAGGGTGTTTTTCTTGCAAATAGTTGAAATAGCCTGTCCATCATTCTATGCTTCCACTTCGCTTCTTTAGAATAAGTCCGTGTCACGACGTTGCCAATAACATGGACACTTGAAAAACAAAACGTTGATTTTGAGCTACGTGCGCGAGTGTCTAAAAATATTATGTTGGAATAGCTTGGCATCTTGTTTTTTGATCGTCGTTTAAAAAAAATGGAATGAAGAAGTTATTTTCCGCTTAAAAATGACAGAAAAATGATCGCGAGGACGACCGAAGTTTAGAATGCAAATGGCGATTAAACACGAATGAAACGGACATGGGAAGTTATAAACACGTCTAGATTAGCCATCTGTAATCCTGTAGCATCAGCTTCTCCCTCAAGCCCTAGCAACACGCATCTCCGCTTTTCAATTCCACCTGTTGATCAATGGAGGCTCGTGCTCAGCTACATAGAAGATATAACGAATAAGCAAAGCGGGCTATATTCACTAAAACCGTGTTTGCCCAGCGCAGAAGAGGTTGATCATGTTTGCTTTCCGAAGCTTCTCGCTATTTGGAGACATTCAGAGCCTGGTCTGTGAAGTGACACGTGGGTAGTCGCCCTTAGGTAGGTGGAAAGAAACAACCTCTCCAATCAAATTGGAAGGATAATGAAAAGGAATAATGGAAATAATATATTGACGAATTGGAGAAAAAGAAACAGAGAAGAAGACTGGAAGTAATGGTAATTCAACGATTGCTGTTTGTGCCAAAAAAAAAAAGAAGTTCCGCCTTTCGAGAAGAGGAGAACGAGGAAGAGGATAAGGATATGAAAGCGTAGGAAAATGATGAAAAGAACAAGAAGCGATATGAGCCACCCGATACACATTTGTCGAAGGCTACTAGAAGCTTGCTGCAGTTGTCGCCTCAACAGGCCATAAAGCATGCTCTCATGCTTCAGAGCACTGCTTCCTATCCGCTTCAAGCCCTAGGAGCATTGACCAATGAACTCATGAAAATAGAAAATGTAAGTTTCGTCTCCTCTAGGGGACGAATTAGGTCAAACTGTTTTTGTTTCTAGGTCAACTGTCTTTTACGAACCGTTTGAGATTGTTTTTGAACCGTTTGTTGATGTCGGATGTTGTTTGTAGATTATAGTCACACGACACTTTCGCATATAGGTGACTACTGGACCGATTTATACTGACACCAGCGGGCCAGTTGTTGGTAAAGGGGAAAATAATATGATCACACGTTGACCAATCCGGGATTCGAACCAGCGACCTTTCGAATCCCGGATTGGTCAACGTGTGATCATATTATTTGATGTCGGATAGTGTCCTCACTTGGTTTTATACAATTTAAGAATCCAACAAGGCAAATGGGTGTTTGAGACGGAAAGAGCGGAATGTTGTAGAGCAACATTCTGTATATATTTACAGTGAAATTGCGCTTTTTCCGTCACTGTAGAGCTTGTAGCGTTTAGGAAGCAGTGCTCTGAAGCATGAGAGCATGCTTTATCGCCTGTTGAGGCGATTACTAAAGCATGCTTCTGGCAGCCTTCGACCAATATGTACCGGGTGTATGAGCAGAAGGAGAAGTGTTACAAGAAGAAGAAGAAGAAGAAGAAGAAGAAGAAGAAGAAGAAGAAGAAGAAGAAGAAGAAGAAGAAGAAGAAGAAGAAGAAAGGAAGAAGAAAGCATAAAAAAAAACCAACAGAGAATTGCGAGCAAAAGAAGGAAAGGAAAAAGGAGGAAAAATGAATAAGCATTCAAGCAAACTTACATCCCCACCATTGTAGGTAGGGCCTAAATTAACATTGAACCACTGCAGCTGTCATACTGCTTGCCACTTTTATCTTGCCCACCCCGGAATTCGAACCTTAGTCATCGATGTGCCAGACTATCGCTCTACTGTTGAATTACGACGGTGGGTCGTGAAGAAGAAGAAGAAGAAGAAGAAGAAGAAGAAGAAGAAGAAGAAGAAGAAGAAGAAGAAGAAGAAGAAGAAGAAGAAGAAAGAAGAAAGATGAAAACGCAGGAAGAAGAAGAAGAAGAAGAAGAAGAAGAAGAAGAAGAAGAAGAAGATGAAGATGAAGAAGGAAGAAAAGAAGATGAAGAAAAAAAGAAGAAGAAGAAGTGGAGAAGAAGAAGCAGAAGAAGAAGAAGAAGGAAGAGAAGAAAAAGAAGAAGAAGAAGAAGAAGAAGAAGAAGAAGAAGAAGAAGAAGAAGAAGAAGAAGAAGAAGAAGGAGAAGAGGGAGAAAGGATGATTGACGTCAGATTGATTTCATGAGGTCAGCCAATGAGAGGAGAATAGCATCGAAATGAAAAAGGATGGTTTGATACGTCTGCACTGGGAATACTGTACGTATTAATGAATGTATGCTGTACACCCTCCATCAACACTCAACAGTTGTCCCACCGCCGTAGCTCGGGGGTAGAGCTTGGTTTGCGTGGAACCCAAATGAACCCAGGTTTGAGTCCCGTGGTTGGCAAAATACTAGTGGCAATTTACTTTTGTTGTTGTTGTTGTTTTACTGTATTGTCCCTTTTTATCGGTAAATTCCGGGTCGCCTCTTCTAGGGAAGGCGTATTCGCAGCCTGTGGGCACACCCAAACCCAATCTACGTAATATTATTAATATTTGTTTATTACTTTTCATTGTCTTTCTTGGGTTTTTTTCCTTTCTTTCCTTGGGATTGCTGCCTTCAGCATCTTGAAGATTCTGTAGGGAGGTTGGCGCACAGCGATTTCCTTTAGCAGATTCTTAGCCGAGTCAGGTGGTTCAGTGTTGATTTTGCTGCATCCTCTACACCATCTTCCATTGCATGGGTTTACCGTATCGCCAATAGTGGATGTAGAAGTTAATCTTGAATGTTCCTTCATTCATATTCTACTCAAAGCGCAACATTCAACCATTCTCGGGCACTGTACATTGATATAGTACATTTCAATAAATCTGTAATCAAATCACCTTTACTCTGTGTTCTGCTTATATATCATGTGACTAACAACCACGAATCGGTGATCGAAGATTGAATTGGTAGCGCTCATTCTGTTGTTTGTTTTTAGGTCTTTCTGGCATATTTACTACCGGGTAATTCCCTGCAATAATGGTTATATTAATCTCAATGATTTCTGTTGAACGTTCAGCCATGTTAGTTTTGAATTCTATATTTCATAATTCCGAGAGCTCAAGTATACACAGCAATCCCCTGAGAGACAAGATAGGATAAAAACTAACAATAAATAATAAATCCGTCTCACCCAATAATCTGAGAAAATGCGCGAACAGACTCACAGACAGACACACAGATATAGCAGACAGAGCGATTCTAGTATACCCTCACCCCACCCATCCTCATAATCTACAGGGGTATAGTCACTGTAGTGGTGTGTGCGGTTGCTAGAGTGTTGGAGTAAAAGGAGAAATGGAGAGAGGGAATGGAAAGTGGAGAGAGAGAGAGAGAGAGAGAGAGAGAGAGAGAGAGAGAGAGAGAGAGAGAGAGAGAGAACGGAGCGGCTAGTCTATTTCGGGAGGAGAAAAAAACCATATCGTTTAGGGTATTGATTCTGCCTGTGACAAAATTTGCGCCAAGTAGCTAGCGTCAGATTAGGCAGATGACGTGAAAGCGTCCAGAGAGGGAATATGACGGAACTGTCGATGTGGCGGAGTGACATCAAAAGCCGTGGACTGGCGTGAAGAGAGGTCGTACATGCAGCAGCCTGAGCAGCATTCAAGTCTCCTTTCTTCCCCCTTAAAAATCATGCAATATTTCTTGACTGCGCGACGCTCTATCAACGTTGCAAACCATGTTAGCATTAATATATAAATAAATTTAAAAAAAGAAGATGGCGGCGGCGGCGGTGGTGATGCAGGTTATGGTAGTGGTGGTGATGATGATCGTGATGCTGATGCTGATAGTGGTGGTGGTGGTGGTGGCGGCAGCAGTCTTACTAAGGCTCATAACACAAGGAATAAACCATGCTGAATACGAAGATGATAGCAATAAGAGATCGATAACCGAAAACATGCCTGCTGTAATTTGTTTAAACGGGTGATAAAATAAATATAATGCATTTTGACTACTTTTTGTTTGCCATTTGGTTTCAAATGGCTGAAATGAATGTGTAACTATCTGCAAAACAAATTAACCTTTTCCAACCCAAACAGCAAATGTATTGCTACTTGATCGAATAGATCGAATTAACAAACGAGCAAACTAAGATATGAGCAAAGATCAACCAATTGATCATGGATATTAATTAATAAAAGAAGAAAATGCTTTGGTATCCTGTCCCCAAAATGGAAGAAAGACTCACAGAATATACGGGAATTTCATGCATGGAAGCTGGTCGATGCTCAGATGATGATATACACGGAAATTGTGCAAAGAGCTTGTCATCAAGTGTCTGTAGGAGTCAGTGGTAGCAGTGCAATTTTTTTGCATTTGACTGGAGTCGCGTCTAGCGTACCCATCGATTTCTGTGCACATAATTTTATGTTGTTGAACCATTTTCCCAGTTCGCTTCGATCTCGTTTGACCAGCAGTTGTATATGAGGCTTTAAGGCGCGTAGAACGTTGAGGATGTACTTCCAAGATTGCGGGGTCCAATCCGGATTTACAGATGGTTCAGTTTCTTTCGTCGAGTCCTCCACCATGAGGCTCAGTATAGGTAGATAGAGCGCTGAGTTCGTAATTTTCAAAACTATGCGGGTTCGACTCCGGGTTTACACGTGGTTCGATTTTGTTGTTGTTGTTGTGTGAGTCCTTTCCTCATGAGGTAGCGATTATAGCTCAGTCGGTAGAGATTACAACAGAGCTCATGTTTGTAATATGCTGGGTTCCAATCCTGGTTTACCTGCGATGTGAGTTCTTTTGGCGGGTCGTTTTCCATGGGAACCGACATTGCTCGGTAACCTTTTCCGTTTTAGTTTGTAAACTATTTATTTATTTATTTATGTAATCGGCTATAGAGGCTTATATAGCGCGCTTTTCCAGCTCAACAGCTGCTCAAGGCGCTGTAGGATACAGGATCGATCCCTGTTTGCATCCTCTATCTCTAATACCCACACACAACAAGAAAGCATCGCTATTTATCACTCACAATTAACAACTTAACGCAACATTCTTCTCCTTAACAATGACCGATTCTGCAGGCTACTTATAAAGCCTGATGTATCGCAAATTAGCTGTCAAATATTTTGTAACAAAGGCGTGAAAAGGTTCTCCCATACATTTTGGGTAATGGCTACATCTGCTCCCAGGTTAAGATGTTAGTTGTATGAAAATGTGGTAGCTTAGGCATGGATCACATTTGAATGCAGCATCACATTTACTTTTAAACTTTTGTCCACACCCATCTGGCAACACCTCAAAGAGAAGACAATTAAGACATCTCTCTCTTTCTCTCTCTCTCTCTCTCTCTCTCTCTCTGTTTTTTTTTTTTTTTTTTTGCAGTTTATTATCCCTTTCTATTGGGAAACTCTGGGCCGCCTCCCCCGGGTAAGGCGTAGTCGCAGCCTGTTGCGCGCCCAAACCCAACCTACCAAACATTATTTGTGATTTTTTTTAAAATTTTGCTGGGGGAGCAAACCGGAGTACCCGGAGAAAACCCCCGAGACGTTGCCCGAGTCGAAAGTAAATAATATTCAGAGAAACATAACGCTCAGATGCTGGATCGAACCCACACCTGTCAGGCGCCATTGGTTTCTGGCTTGTGGACAAAGCAAGTTAGTCCCGCCTTAGCCCACTTGGCCACAACGCTCTGTATGTCTCTCTCTCTCTCTCTCTCTCTCTCTCTCTCTCTCTCTCTCTCTCTCTCCCCCTCTCTCTCTCCCTCCCTCCCTCCCTCTCTCTCTCTCTCTCTCTCTCTCTCTCTCTCTCTCTCTCTCTCTCTCTCTCTCTCTCTCTCTGTAATGTTGTCCAATATTTTAATGTTACGTCTGTTTACTGTAGGTGATATTAAGACATAAGACACAAGATTCTTTATTCGCTTCACGTGTTACACACAGAAAAATTAGCTTTTCGCGTCTGGGAATAGTACAACAATTTAAAAAACGAACAAAAGCAAGGAACAATAACAATTAAAAACACAACTGGTCCAGACATCTATAAATAGCTCAGGACTAACAACAATGGTATTCATTCACTCACATACCACAAAGTATCCGCACACCGCACACCGCACACAAAAGACGTCACCAAACAAAAGAAAAAAGCAGACTACCAACACACACACCCACACCCACACACACACACACACACACAGGGTACAACCTGCTACACAATCTCTAACGAATGTCACTTTCATAACTAGATAATATAGGCCTATTGTATGGTGTAGTTTACACAACGAAAATAAAATAAAATATAATATAATAAAATATAATATAATAAAAGTATAACAATCTACCAAATGGTGGTTATGAAATAACATGAACGATGTTAACGCTATCTGGATGATAGAAAATGTCTTGCCTTTGATTGGCTATATTCTTTGCTATTAATACCCTGTTCTTCTAATTTTGACAAAATTATTGGGCATTAAAACAAAATATGTTCTACAGAATTTTTTCCAGAACATGGACAAGTAAGTCCGAAGAATATTTTGTGCACCAAGAATTTATTCTTAATTTAATTACTATCTTTATTTTTGTCAGGCGTGTATGGCAAACATGACGGATTGTAAAATTAGCAAATTAATGCACAAGTCATTTCCTTTTGGTGAGGTTTACAATGAAGAATATTGAATCTGAAGTGGAATCTCTCTCTCTCTCTCTCTCTCTCTCTCTCTCTCTCTCTCTCTCTCTCTCTCTCTCTCTCTCTAACCACAGACATAGATTTACCAGACCATCAACACAGCGATTCAACCAAAGCTATTTAGATTTTGAGGTTAGGTCAGCAAGCCTAGCTATAAATAGCTTCGCCGATGCTTCCTTTCACTGGAAGGGAAAATGGTAACTGTAGATTATAGTCACACGACACCGAAGCGTGTAGGCGACTACTGGTCACATTATGCTGACACCAGCCAACCAGTTGTTGGTAAGGGGAAAATTATATGGTCACACGTTGGCCAATCCGGGATTCTAACCAGATACCTTTCGGTTACTAGTTAGCCACTCTACCAACTGAGCTACCCGGCCCCACGTCCCCCTCATTCTCCCACTCCCCACACTGGAAGGGAGGGTGCAGGCAAGCTATAAATAGCCCGCAGCAAGCAAACTGTGGAGGCACTAAACAGTGCTGCTCACATAGGCATTGAGCTGGTGTGTCAACTGGGATTCTGCGCTAGCAGCGATGTTTCATTTACTAAGTGTATCGCCATCCATTGGTGTCACCTACCTTTCAGACTGGAATTTGTGCCAGTAGCGTAGGCATATTGCAAACAGTCGGCTGTGTTAGGCCAACGCAGACTACGATGCTGCTTTTCCTATAATCACCCATTTTACTTTGGGCACCTTGGTATGTTCCACCCATTTTACATTGGGCACCTTGGTATGTTCCACCCATTTTACATTGGGCACCTTGGTATGTTCCACCCATTTTACATTGGGCACCTTGGTATCATGTTCCATGGCATTATCGTCACTGACAACAGTGCTACAACAATCAAATTGGCTTTTATTCTCTTAAACATGGCTAATTAACATAGCTCAATCCAAGCCTGATTACAGTGGAACCTTATAATAATTTTTTTTCCAGCAAGTCTTTTTTGTGTGTGCAGTTTTATTATTATTTTAGTTTACGTATCCGGTCCAGTTGTTTCTCATTATTGTAAACCTTTACTATACAGGGTTCCAGCCCAGACCGGGGCATTGTGTTGTGTCCTTGAGAAAGACACTTTACTCCCGTTTCCTACTCCTTCGGACGAGAGTATAAACCGAGGTCTAGTCTGTGTCCCATACATTCCATCATAACGGACTTTAAAGGTCCTGTCGCTCATGTCCTAGACGGGTGAGTGCCGGTGACAAGAACACACCCAGCATGCACCTAGGTCCTTCTCCCCCATCCCTGGCTGCCCAGGATTGTGCTCAGTTGTCTGGAGCGTTATTACGCTGCGCCCAAAGGCTGCAAGTTGGCGCCTCGGGCGGCTTGAGCTAGATCCTGTATCGGCCAGGGCCTTGAGCAGCTCTTGAGCTGAAAAAGCGCTATATAAGAATGATTAAATAAATAAATTAATACAATGATTAAATACAGCAGCTTACCGGAAGCACAAATGACAAAACTACAGGCAGGTGAATTTTGGGCCTTCCAACGGTGAACTGAGTCTCCAGTACGCTGTACTGTTCTGCATGCAGACTCTTACTCCTTTGAAATCCGAGACGGAAACTCTTCTATGGAAAACGAAGAGGGCGGTGGAGCGATTTATTCGCCCAATTATCGCGACAAACACGCAAACTGCATTAAAAATCACAGATAACTGCTTACAGAGAAAGACCTTAACAGCCAACGCCTCACAACACAACAACGGCACCGGCTCAGCCGCCACCGCCATTATCATCGTCATCAATAACGACAACAGCAACAATAAAACACAGTACGAACAACGCGCAAATTGCATTAAAAATCGCAGACAACCGCGTACATTGAAATGGCTTTTGAGAGCCGCGTTTCTTCACATTTGTGATCTCAACACGACGTTTGTAAACTAGCTGCAAGGACTGGCGAAGCAAGCTGCTTGTAGAAGCCAGAACGATCAGGTCATGCATTCAGAGTGTTGATTACACGTTGTGGTCGGTACTAGGAGCACAAATTGGCCACGAGTTAAGCGCAAATTGAGGCTTCTGTTCCGGATGAAGCGTCTGCGCTATATAAATCAACCGTGTAGTAAAACGTATATATTGCTGCAGTTCTCTCCCTTAACCATACCTCCCTATTCCCATCAACAAGCACCACACACACCTTCTGTCTGTCTGTCTGTCTGTGTCTCTCGGTTTCAGTCTCTGTCAGTCTGTTTGTCTGTCTCTTCTTCTTCTTCTTCTTCTTCTTCTTCTTCTTCTTCTTCTTCTTCTTCTTCTTCTTCTTCTTCTTCTCTGTATGCCTGTCTGTTTGCATGTCTGTGTGTCTCTTTCTGTGTCTTTCTCTCTGTCTGTCTCTATCTGTCCCCTTCTCTCTTTCTCTGTTTGTATGTCTGTCTGTCTGTCTCTCTCTCTGACAAAAAATGAGACAAAAGTGTTGTTATAAGAATTCAGCAGTTTTTGTTTGTTTGTGTTGTTAACCGATAATAACATCCCAGCGCAAGGGCGGATCAGCAGATTCACGCGGGAGGGTGCACTTTTTTTTTTTTTTTTTTTGGGGGGGGGGGGGGGGGGGGGGGAGATATAGAGAAGTTTTTGTATCTTACCTCAGATTCATAGCAAAGAACAGTTATTCTTTCAAAACAACAGTTTATGGGCAAAACGCCCTGACATACATGTGTTACACTTTCTTTTGTTGTTGAGTTGCTACCTAATTGTACTTAGATCAAGCTGTTGCTATAACTGCTGTAAATATACATTTTAGGAATAAACAGGATTAGAATAATATTAACAAGAATAAACGACAAATAAAATAAATTATAAATATCTTTATCTCTATCCCTATCATCATCATCAAACAAAATATGTACATACCACTTCAGTGTGAGGTAGGTCACAAAATGGTTCAGCACAATATAAAATGTCTTTTCACAAAATAGAAATACTCCTAAAAACTGGTAACTAACACTAATGCTGTGCAACAACGCTAGGCTGTTGCTTCTTTGACGTCTATCTAAATAAAGAGTGACACAATATAAAATGAACTCTTCTACATAGAGCTGGAATGAGAGGAGTGTAATTAAACGAAATAAGCAGAGGTATTCTCGCCCAATTTCCGGTCTTGTCATCATGCGCTAATCATTGACACTGTGCTTGTTTAGTCTACAGGCTGGACAGTCCCCGCTTCTATCAACAATGAGCCCAGCGCACAAGGAAATAAATGTTTTACATTGAAAATAAACCTCTTACATAAACGCAAAATGCAAGCGGCATATGACGTTTTAGCGGATGTTACACGTCATAATTGGCCGGCGTTCTTTGAAGTTGAGCTGTTACATGTCTAACATGTGTAGGCCGATTGGTGAGTGTGAGTAAACGAAAGAAGAAAGGAGGGAGGGGGTGGGGGTAACAGGAGATTGAGGCGTGAAGAGGGCAGGGATTGATATGGGAAAGAAAATAGGAGAGAATGCATTATTATTATTATTATTATTATTATTATTATTATTATTATTATTTATCATTCTTATATAGCGCTTTTTCAGCATCTTTGAGGTAAATGACGATTATTATTATTATTATTATTATTATTATTATTATTATTATTATTATTATTATTATTATTATTATTGTATCACTTTGGTGGAAAGACTTTAAATAAATTATTATTGTATCACTTTGGTGGAAAGACTTTAAATATATTAAACAACTTCTTCTTCTTCTTCTTCTTCTTCTTCTTCTTCTTCTTCTTCTTAGTATTACTGTCCTTTATTATTATTATTATTATTATTATTATTATTATTATTATTATTATTATTATTATTATTATTATTATTATTATTATTATTATTGTCCTCTATTCTTCTTCTTCTTCTTCTTCTTCTTCTTCTTCTTCTTCTTCTTCTTCTTATTATTATTATTATTATTATTATTATCATTATGCTGCTGCTGCTGCTGATGATGATGATGATTAGCATGATTATTAGCATGATGATTATTATGAATATTATGGATATTCTGAATATTCTTCTTCCTCTTCTTTTTCTCCTTCCTCTTCTTTCTTCTTCTTCTTTTCCTTCTTCTTCTTCTTTTTTTTTTTTTTGGTCGTCCGTGGGGGGGTGCACGTGCACCCGGTGCACCCCCCCCAGATCCGCCCCTGCAGCATGATTGTAATAATATTTTGCATGACAAAGCAATAATAAGGAGAGACCGGAATTGCAGGTGACCTCACTTTTCTCAAGACAAAAGTCCGCACCAAAAAGGAAAAAAAAAACAACACAAAAACAACAACAACAGCCCAGAAGCTCCAGAACGAAATCACAACGTTGCAATAGGGACGTGACTTGCAAAACTACAACCCACAGGCGCACGCTATCTAAATGTGAGAAATGCCGAAACCTACAGCGTTGCTATCTGTTCTACTTGTGTGTGTGTGTGTGTGTGTGTGTATCTTTGTACACCTTAACCCCCTCATTCTTCTATACTACGCAGTACGCATTTTAAGAAGAGAGCGCCACGCATAGATTTGCTATTTATTTATTTGTTTATTTATTCTTTCTTTTATAGCGTGTTTTCCAGTTCAAGAGCCGCTCAAGGCGCTGGCCGATACAGGATCTCACTCAAGACGCCCGAGGGTGCTCTCACAACCAGTCCATATACGGACGCCTGTGTCGCAACCGTAGCCCTTTTTGGTGATGGAACCTTTTCCGTGTCTGTAACTTGAAAAGTTGACTCCACCTTCACCCACCCACCCTTCACTCACCTCCTCCCCTCCCCTCCCCCCCCCCCGAAAAAAAATGAAAAAAAGAAAAAAGCTAGAAATTTAAGTGCAGAGAGGTGAAGAAGGCAAGTTTTTGCAGAAACTTTCAACATGGAAGTAAAAGGTTTGAAGCGCATTTGAATATCCAAGGCCCGGGTAATGACATCCTCCCGCTTCAATGTAGTGACACTTTAAAACTACGAGTACCAAAGCCAGATGAGTTGACGCATGTCCAGTTCTGTCTCGTCTGTAACGTAGAACTGTCAGGATGGTAAGGCCAAAGTTTCATTTCAAACTTTAGGGACGGTGAAGGAGTAGGAAGTGAAGTGAGTTTGCGCCGAACCGAGCAAGCGTATGGACTCCATGAAATACTTCTGCCCTTATTAATACCGATATTAATGCTTGTCACGTCCCCCGAGCGGGTTCTGTGACGTCAGCACATGCAACGAGTGAATAGGATAAAAACTCAAACAAAATAAACTAACACAAAATGCCAGAATACAAACACACTCTTTTATTCAACAATTAACATACAAACACAGGACAAATGGGAACTAACCTCCCCTCAACCCCTAACAAGTCCCCCGTCCCAATACTAACTAACAATTACCTCCCCTTGTTCAACCCTAAACAGAACTAAACAACAACAGTTTCTTTACAAAATGTGTACAGCAAAATCACAATCAATAAATCAATTCAAAATGTAAATCTTCAAATAATAAGCAATGGCGTTTGAATCTTTAATCATAAACTATTATCTAGGCGAAGCTGTGGCACAGAAGCAATGTCTCAATGTTCTTGTCAAGTAGCTCAGAGAGCCAAACAGTCTCTTTCACAATAAGCGGATGATTCTTCTAACTAAATGAATATGTTTTTAGGTGTGGTGCAGTGTGAGTCTGTGTGTGCATGAATTAGGTATGAAAACCTCCTGTAATAGTGTTGCCTCGATACATAGGCAAAACCTGCAGCAGTGGCAGAGATCACCACAACACTACTCTGCTGTAGAGGCAAAGGCACCCTCCAGGCTGGCTAGAACCCAATCAGCGTCAACAACAGCAACATAAGTACAGCATAAGAAGCAACATCAGAAGCAACAGCGTTGAAATAATGCGTAGAAGTAACAGGTAGAAGTAACACGTAGAAGTAACCGCCCACACCTTTTAGGCCTCGGCTCGTGACACACCCTTCCCCCAACACCACAACACAACACAGCACTGTCACAAATACAATTGGTTAGTCTTTTGAGAGTCACTTTGTCTTGCTATTGCTGGTTATTTCACTTTCCAAATAACACTTATAGCTGAGGATGAGGTCACCTTAGCTCTGTCACAGACACTAAGTCTTGGTGGGTGTTCAATCGAGAACGACACACACCTTAAGCATATAACTCTACATTCGTTGACAAATGGTAGTTAATATCCTTCCTCTCGAATTCTAAACATCCTTATCCCGACGAGGGCATAAGACCTTGGGCGGCTATATAAACAATAAACACACCCTTCCAACAGTACCCTACACTACAATGACCTCTGTCACAGGGTTGCTGCCTCGTTAGATTCGATCCTCTCGCAACAGCATCTCAAACCACTCTGCCCTCCAAAAACGCACCGGCCACAAGCAAATAGTCGAGCTCTCGTCAGTATGCACATTCTTTATTACACGTATCCCTGTTCTGATTTTGGCCTACCCCCTGTCTTCTACGAAACGCACGGACTTTACGAAACTGCACTTTCATACGCAAAAGTAAATCGGTCATGCTAATCTATGTACACTATATACGGAGAAGTGTAACTTCGTAAAAAGTATAATTCTCCCTGCTATCTGAAAACTCGTGTCGTCACAATGCTGCTCTGAACAAATGTAATCGGTGCTTTTAATATGCTGGCAAATGTATGAAGAACGTGACTGTATTTGTCTCTGAAGTACAGTTTGGTTGGACCTCGAATGTTGTGAGAGCAGAACATTGTTGAGAAAGCAGCTGCGTGTCTTTTACAAATCTAATAGTGTTGCAGATAGGTTATTATATGCCCAGAAACGTCGGGAATACAAAGAACTGTTACGGTTGAAAAAGAAGAAGTACCGAGAATATATGTAGTGGACTCCTTACAACGTCATATTAAAGATCCGAGGAAATTTTGGAATGCAGTTCGTTCTGTTAGGGATAGATCTCAATGTAGCAATAAAATTACTAGGGAACAATGGTACAATCCCAATGTTTTTAATAGTTTGCCTGATAATGTTTATGATGATAATAATTATTTTATTAATCACGTCGTTCGAAACTTAGAATAGGAATGTCGTCATTACGTTGTCATTTTCTGCAGTACGATAGTGCATCTACTGTAATCTATCATATCCTAGTCCATAACTCGAAAGTCGTTGGGACACCACAGATGATCGTTTAACTAGCGTACTCCATCTTTATCTGTACTCAGCAACCCTCATGGCTTCGCTCAGTGTCAAGCCAGTCCATTCTCGAATGCTGTCCTCCCAACTCTTTTTCTGTCTCCCTCTTCTTCTGCCTCCTTGCAGCGTGCCTTGCAGGATGTTCTTTGCAAGGCCTGGTGCTGTGGTGACGTGGCCATACCATCGGAGTTTCCGTTTCTTCACCACTGTGAACATGTCATCGTGCTGTCCAATGGCTTGTATGATGGTCTGTCGGACTTCGTTGTTGGTGAGGTGCTGGGTATGGGAAAGTCTTTTGTAGCACTAGCACCTCATCCCCATGCTTTATATTTTTCGTTGTAGATCAGGGCTGGCGTGCATGAACGAACTTAAAAGCCGACTTAGACTTAAGTAGCATGTTTAAGTGAAGCGTTAAGTCTAAGTCGGCTTTTAAGTTCGTTCATGCACGCCAGCCCTGCTGTGAAGCGTATAGGAAGATGGAGATGACAAGGGAGCGCAGCAGCCTTACCTTACGTAGACTGATAGTCCTGTCTTTCCAAATGGACTTCAACTTTGTCAGGGCAGCAGTTGTTTGTGCGATCCTGGAGAAGACTTCCTGTCGGGACCCATTGTCTGATACAATGGCTCCTAAACATTTGAAGCTATGCACTGTGTTGAGGGATTGGCCTTGGACTTTGGAGCATCTAATATTAACCACAATACATTTTGTCCTTGTTCTGATGCACACGAAACTGAATATCACTTTTTGCTTGTGTGTCCGACATGCACTGTCCTTCGAATTCAGTGTATTCATAGAAAATTGTATAGACAGCCAGCATTGTTTACAATGCTACTTGCTTCAACTAATGAAGCACTTATTACCAATCTGAGTTTTTTCATTTGCAAAGAGTTTGTTGCCAGAAACGACTTACTGGTTCAAAGTTAGTCCTGTGTTCTTCACTCTTTGCTTTTTGTTACTTGTTTCAGATTTATTTGTTATAATCATACTTGTATTGGGTGTATATGCTTGTTATAATCATGCTTGTATTTTAGTTTTTGGTTGCGATGGTTTATTTGTACAGTAATGTCATTTTGCATTTTTATTGCGTTTTTTTGTTTTCGGTTGTTCATTCCTGTTGAAGGGGGTCTATGGCTTATCAATATTAATAAACATTCTGATTCTGAATCTGATTCGGTTCTGTGTCATGCAATATGCCTACATCTGACAGTTCGTCATTCTCTCTTTTCATTTTTATGACAACTTGTTCATTGACAAGTGACATTTACACGCTGCCCGTTTCTATCATAGCTATATCGGTGGTGGGGCTTACCCCTCGTGCAATTCGTGCAGCCGTCGTGTGATCGAAATGTGGGTCTCCTAGACCTATGCACTTCAATGTTACCGTTTTATCAAGGCGTTGGCGAAAATAAAGTGTGTTTTTTTCCACTTGAACCTTGTCACTTACTTGAGGTTTCAAAACTAACGTTTTCTTTCCGCAGCACGTTGCTGGTCACGGTTGACCTGGCTTGGTAGTTTGCGACGGTAATGCCGGTACTTGCATGATGAAGGTTGAGAGGCTGGAATTTTGCTGGGAATTTAGTAACAAAACGGAAGCTGATACGCCAACACACAACCTGTCTCTTTCGAGCCCCGAGCCTCAGAGAGAGAGAGAGAGAGAGAGAGAGAGAGAGAGAGATCGGGAAGCAGTAGCGATGTGTGGTAGATGCCAACAGCTTCTATCAGCGGCGTTCTTTAAAGGTGAGGTGCAGCGTTTCCGCAGGTAACAAAGATAACAGATCGCCACGATGAAACCATTACCACACTAATGACGCCTGGAGACGACATACACATGTTGCGCCGCCACATTCCACCACTTGGCTCCATTCCCCTGTTTGAAAGGCTTTTTGCCTACTTGTAATTGTTCCATTCAATCCACTCTGTTAATTTCTGATCAATCACTACATAGGATGTTGAAATAAGGCAGTGCTAACTATTTTTTATTTCATAATGTCTTAACGTTGTTGTGTTATTGTTGTTGTTGTTGTTGTTGTTTTACTGGCTCAATCAGTCAGAGTGTCATTCTTAAGTTCTGTATTTTATTGGATTTGATCTGTGTTGTATTAAGCCTTATTTGTTTGTGTTGAATTTTCTGACCTCTGTTTTTACATTTATTTAATTGTACTACACTTGTGTGCATGTAGATTATGCTTTTCTCTAACAGTTGTAACTGCTTACATTGATTTTGTGTGTGTGCATGTGTTAGATGTCTGTAGTTTAGTACCTGTGTTTTTAGTACTCCATGTTTTATGGTACTGTACAGTCTTGTGTGACAGTATGCATGCGAGCGATTTGAGGAGACTTTTAGGAATTGAAATTGGAATTGCGCTTTTTAAAAATCAGTCATTTTTATTATTATTATTATTATTATTATTATTATTATTATTATTATTATTATTATTATTATTATTATTATTATTATTATTATTATTATTATTGTTGTTGTTGTTGTTGTTGTTGTTGTTGTTGTTGTTGGTGTTGTTGTTGTTGTTGTTGTTGTTGTTATTATTATTATTATTATTATTATTGTTTATTATTATTATAATTATTATAATTATTATAATTATTATTATTATTATTATTATTATTATTATTATTATTATTATTATTATTATTATTATTATTATCGTTGTTGTTTTGCTTTTGAAAAACTTTGTATTGTTCTTTGATCTACTGATAAAATCAGAAAGGTATGGTTATCTAATTCTACTGTTCTCTCTCTCTCTCTCTCTCTCTCTCTCTCTCTCTCACACACACACACACACACACACACACACACACACCCTCACACACTCCTCCACTCACCCGCGCACACACACTCCTCCCACCCGAGTCTTGCAGTTAACACTGGTAAAATGTGTGGTAGAAGCCGGCGTCTAACCCGCTGCGCCACCGGGCATCCCATATGTAAGAACTCTCCGACATTATTGTGACTGAGGGCGTTGTTGTGACTGTGGTGAGTCTTTACGTTGAGAGCCAGATAAGCAGAAACGTTCCTGCTAGGCCGATAAATCCCTCCACATCAGTTCTTAGCGTGTGGGTGTGTGTTTGTGTGTGTGCGTCTCTCTGTGTGTGTGTGTGTGTGCGTTTGCGTACGTTTGTGTGTGTAAGAGAGGGAGGGAGAGAGAGAGTGAGAGAAAGAGAGAGAGAGAGAGAGAGAGAGAGAGAGAGAGAGAGAGAGAGACATACACACAGATTGACTGACATAGGCCTACATAATGCATTTGCGCTTCAAAGAAATCCGCATTGACCACGGCCCCCTCGACGGATCTTTTTAACGATCACAGTGAGTGTTGCCTCACTTAAACATTTAGCTTACAGCATCAACACACACACACAACACAAGTCTGTATTGATGGCAAATTGGGGTTTTGGACAAAATGTAGTCATAGGAAAGCGTTCTTTTTTTTTTTTACGGAAAGAGCGCAAAATTCATCTAAAAATGTAAGAATTAGATTTAAAGAAAATTGCTCTTTTCGTCAAAAAGTCTGACCTATTTTGTTTTCTAACCCTAACCCTTTTACTTCAAATTTGTCCAGTAAACAGACCGTACCGGATAAAGCGCTCACATTTACTTAAACAGTCCCAGGCACTACAAGAGCACTCCCGTGTACTACAAGAGCACTCCCATGCACTACAAGAGCCCTCCCATGCACTACAAGAGCCCTCCCATGTACTACAATAGCACTCACAGGTACTACAAGAGCACTCCCATGTTCTACAAGAGCACACACATGGACTACAAGAGCACTCCCACGTACTACAAGAGCACTCCCATGCACTACAAGAGCACTCCCATGCAATACAAGAAGACTCCCATGCACTACAAGAGCACTCCCATGTACCACAAGAGCACCCCCATGTACTACAACAGCACTCCCATGGACAACAAGAGCACTCCCACGTACTACAAGAACACTCCCATGCACTATAAGAGCACTCCCATGCACTACAAGAAGACTCCCATGCACTACAAGAGCACTCCCAGGTACTACAAGAGCACTCCCATGCACTACAAGAGCACTCCCATGTACTACAACAGCACTCCCAGGTACCACAAGAGCACTCCCATGCACTACAAGAGCACTACCATGGACTACAGAAAAAAGTGAGGCACTGGAAAAAGTGGGGCGCGAACTAAAAACCTCAATTTGTGCATAAAAAGGCAAGTTTAGCACCCCATATGTCCACGAACACACAACCGTGTAGAAACGCCGTTGTGATGACTGTCATGAAACTCTACATACAATATTTTGACACTTTTAACATTATTTTGACATTTTTCCATTTTTTGAAGCGATCCCTAACCCTAACTCTAACCCTAACCCAAACCCTAATCCTAACTATAACCCCAACCCTTAACCTAACCCTAAGCCTAACACATCCCTAACCCTAACGGAACATTGTTTTGACGTCAAAATAACGGGGCGAGTAACGGCGTTTCTACCTAGCCACACACACACACACACACACACACACACACACACCCACCCACACACACACACACACCCACACACCACTTTGGAAAGTGTAGTTATTTTCAAAATCAATAAATTCTGTAGTTGTGTGCCTATTAATAGCACTCTTGCGCCCCCCCCCCCCCCCCCGCCCCCCCCCAAAAAAAAAAAAAAAAAATTGCATCTACCAAAGACATTAAGAGGCAGAGCAAATAAAAACAAGTTGCTCGGTAAGTTTTCTCGTCTTAGGTGGATATAACAGATCCTACTCTACCCCATGCATCAAAGATACCCCCTTGAAGGTGCATGGTAGGGTAAAATTATCATATTAGTGTACCGTTAAAACAGGGGAAATCACTCACTGCCACAACAGAAATGGAAAATTCAAATTTTAGCGGTTGATTTGAGCTTTACCATTGTTCAATGTAGCAAAAAAGCGAATTTTAGCTAAAAATTGTAAACAACGCCTCCGAATTGGGACTCTTTTAAATAAGGAAAAGAAAGAGCCACCAACAAACAGGGACCAGCTGAAGTTTACCTGCTCCTTTTTAATAAGGTAGCTTAGAACTGAAGAAAAGAGGTTGCCTAACGATGGAGATATAATCTGGAATGGAGTGGTTACGGGTGGCTGCAACAGTGGAAATGGGGTTGATGAAGTTTTAAAGGGAGATAACAGACTGAAAAGGAATTAGAGGGGAAAGTTGATGAGAAAAACAAAGGTCTTTGACATTCTTTATTCCCGACTGTTATTTCACCATTTTCTTTGGCTCACGACATACGCTAAGCTATCGTTTGCGGAAGGCACAGGGTTGCCAACGTTCTCAATGGATAATTTATGTCATTATTTATTTTTATATCGTTCTTGTATACTGCTCAAGAGCTTCTCAAGGCGCCCACCGATACAGGCGCCCCCTTGCTGCATTAGGAGCAATGTCTGGCTCCCCAGACAGCTAAGCACAATTCTGGACCAACCTAATGTTTGCTGGGCGTGTCTAGGTAGCTGGCGCTCATCCATCTAAGACATGAGCGTCGGGGTCTTTAAAGTCCGTGCTGTGGAACGCGTACGTGTAGAAGACTGACCTCGGTTTATACTTTCATCTAAAGGATTTAAAACCAACAACAGCAACCATGACACTTCAGCGCAGTATTCAGAACTATATAGGCTTATATATATATCTCTTTTGGAGATAATGTTGCATGCATAATAATACTATCTCTCTGCGGACGATGAAAATCCATTAAGCAAGAAACAGTTGAAGGGAGCTGCAGACAGGCGTACAGAAAAAAAACAACAACAACAACAACTGGACAAGATGATGTCATAACCTGGACGGCGCTGGACATGTCACGCTTCTTGAAAACAGCATCAGCATCCAAGTCTGTGGCGGTTTTTAAGAGAGCCTTGAAAACGCTCTTTTTCCCATCCACCAAATAGACGTTTAAGAAATCAGCTGTACATAGTTTTTTGTCTGATGGTTACATCTTTTATCTCTTGTTTCCTCTCCACACGTGCAATGAGCATGAACCTTGTAATCATGGATACCTGCGCTGTACAAGACTACATCATCATCATCATCATCATCATCATCATCATCATCATCATCATCATCATCATCATCATCATCATCATCATCATCATCATCGTCATCATCATCATCATCATCATCATCATCATCATCATCATCATCATCATCATCATCAGAAAAGCCGAAGTGGAGATAACTCTCCGCGAAAGTATCCCTCATTATCTCCCCAACGGCAAACTGAGAGGTTAGTTAAATAGTTTTGGCTTGAGTGAGCGAGGACTGCTGCTCCAAATTTCTTGGCTATACATATATTTAAATCATGTTATGTGAAATAAAAGGACAAAGTTTGAAAGTTCCAAAGTTCCTAACACCATAGCCTTGTTCAACTTTTCACGTACGCACAGAGCCAGACCATCTTCATGGAAACCGAGATGCTGCAAGGTTGGGACGAATGCGAAAAGCAGGTTCCAAAGACAAAAGTGCCTTCGGTGTTTGCAAGACGCTCCCTGAGTGGCCAAACAATTAGCACAGCATTGCTTAGCGCCATCTTGCTAAAGTCTTTGACAGAATGCCACAGATACAAGAACGCTGCACTTTTCTCAGGCATTTAACACTGTGCACACAACCTATGGAGAGAGAGAGAGAGAGAGAGAGAGAGAGAGAGAGAGAGAGAGAGAGAGAGAGAGAGAGAGAGACTGCAACTCTGCAATAATCTGTCAGACTGCCACAGATAAAATAGCGCTGCATGGACAATTAATACTTTTCTCTCAAGCTATGTAGGATGAAATGAGAGAGAGAGAGAGAGAGAGGGGGGGGGAGAGAGAGAGGGGGGAACCGGGAGAGTTTGGGTGGGGAGAAAGAGGGGGAAGAGAGTGACTTCGACTGTGCAATAATTATACTTTCACATTTTGTGGAAAGAACAGTGCAGCTATGTCGGATGTAAGCAGAGGGAGAGGGAGAGAGAGAGAGAGAGGGAATGAGAGAGAGAGAGACAGAGACAGAGAGAGAGAGAGAGAGAGAGACAGAGACAGAGAGAGAGAGAGATTAAATATAGAACAACGACGTGAGAAAAACTGTTCACGACTGCAAACTTTGCTTTTTGCTCGTCGGCAGTGTTTTAAAAAAGATTTTTTTACTGTACCTAAAACCAAATCCTTAAGGAGGAAAAAATGTCTGTTTGCGGTAACATAAAGGAGAATATAGGGTCGGTAGGTCAACTTTTTTTAAAGGCCAAAAAAGCCAAATTTCTGTTTACGGTATCTCGACCGACCCTAATTTTTTGGCCCGTCCCTAAACTTTTTTGGCGATCTTCTGAAAAAAAAATTGAAAAAAAAAACAGCCCAGAACATGGCAACCAAGGTAAAAAAGATTTTAAAGAGAGAAAAAATAAAAAAGCCGGCCTACCGATCCTATTTTTTCCCTGTGTTACCGTAAACAGACATATTTTTTAGACTAACCTTTTCGACCATGGGTGCGATTTTTTTTTTGAATTTTTTCAATTTTTTTTCCAGAAGATTCCTAAAAAAAAGTTTAGGGTCGGGGCAAACAATTAGGGGCGGTCGGGATACCGTAAAAAGACATATTTTTTGTGGCCTTATCAGCAACACATCTTGAATGCGTGAGTTGGGTCAAGTTTACATCTTTGTTAGATATATTTTAAAATATATATCATTTAAAATTCTTTTGTCTAACCTACATGGAAATAGACGGCTTGAGTGAGATCCTGTATCGGCCAGCGCCTTAATCAGCTCGGAAGCTGGAGAAGCGCTCTATAAAAACAATAAAATACCATAAAATTAATGCATGTATGAGACAGGGCTGCTATCGTTACTTAATTTAACTTTTTTGTTTTCAAAGTGTGGAAGGAGGACGCGTGGTGTTTAAATGTCACCCGACAGATCTCAGCTTTATTAAGGTTATGGGCAGAACAACTGTCATAAGGTTATGGGCAGAACAACTGTCACAAGGTTATGGGCAGAACAACTGTAACAAGGGTATGAGCAGAACAACTGTCACAAGGTTATGGGTAGAACAACTGTAACAAGAATATGGGCAGAACAACTGTAACAAGGTTATGGGCAGAACAACTGTAACAAGGTTATGGGCAGAACAACTGTAACAAGGTTATGGGCAGAACAACTGTCATACAGTTATGGGCAGAACAACTGTCATAAGGTTATGGGCAGAACAACTGTCATAAGGTTATGGGCAGAACAACTGTAACAAGGGTATGGGCAGAACAACTGTCATAAGGTTATGGGCAGAACAACTGTCATAAGGTTATGGGCAGAACAACTGTCATAAGGTTATGGGCAGAGCAACTGTCACAAGGTTATGGGCAGAACAACTGTAACAAGGGTATGGGCAGAACAACTGTCATAAGGTTATGGGCATAACAACTGTCATAAGGTTATGGGCAGAACAACTGTCATAAGGTTATGGGCAGAACAACTGTCATAAGGTTATGGGCAGATCAACTGTAACAAGGTTATGGGCAGAACAACTGTCACAAGGTTATGGGCAGAACAACTGTAACAAGGTTATGGGCAGAACAACTGTCACAAGGTTATGGGCAGAACAACTGTAACAAGGTTATGGGCAGAACAACTGTCACAAGGTTATGGGCAGAACAACTGTCATAAGGTTATGGGCAGAACAACTGTCAGAAGGTTATGGGCAGAACAACTGTAACAAGGTTATGGGCAGAACAACTGTAACAAGGTTATGGGCAGAACAACTGTCATAAGGTTATGGGCAGATCAACTGTAACAAGGTTATGGGCAGAACAAATGTGATAAGGTTATGGGCAGAACAACTGTCATAAGGTTATGGGCAGAACAACTGTCATAAGGTTATGGGCAGAACAACTGTCACAAGGTTATGGGCAGAACAACTGTCATAAGGTTATGGGCAGAACAACTGTCATAAGGTTATGGGCAGAACAACTGTTGTGTCAAGAGGAAGTTTCTTTGTAGCAGCACACCAGCAAACTTTTTTTAAAGTCGTTTTTCTTTCTCTGTTGCATTTGATAAGAAACGGAATCTTTATATATAGTCTGCATATATAGTCTGCCTTGTTCGTTATGCGGACTCACAAGCTGCTCGTCGGCTACCCATCATCCTGCATTCTTATTTTGTCCCCAATACGCCTAGGTGTTGGGGGACGTTAATACTACCCAATCAAATTGTGCGGAGATTGGGAAAGACTGATTACACGAGAGAGAAAAAGAGAGAGAGACAGACAGAGAGAGAGACAGAGAGAGACAGAGAAAGACAGAGACAGAGAGACAGATATATATATATATATATATATATATATATATATATATATAGAGAGAGAGAGAGAGAGAGAGAGAGAGAGAGAGAGAGAGAGAGAGAGAGAGAGAGAGAGAGAGAGAGAGAGAGAGAGAGGGAGGAAGAGAGAGACAGTACAGACAGACAGAGACACAGAGACAGGGAGAGAGACAGACAGAGAGAGAGATCACAGACAAGGGTAAGATACAATAGACACAGCAAACATCGAAATCCTTTCACGCTTAGATGCTCACAGATATATTTCACCGTTCGTATAACTACATAAGAAAAGGGGGGGGGGAATAGGGAGTGGGGGGTGGAGAGGGATTCGCCACATCAAGAAAGACCCAGGCTGGTACTGCTGCTGCTGCTGATGATGATGATAATGACTTAAATCGACACTGAACCACCAGAGCGATCCGATTGCTATGATGCTATAATAGGCTAATAGCCACTCTTTTTCTTGCCCACTACGGGTCCTCGGTGTGCCAGGCGAACGCCCTATTATTGAGCTACTGCGGAGGGAGATGATGATGATGATGATGATGATGATGATGATGATGATGATGATGATGATGATGATGATGATGATGATGATAATGATGATGATGATGATGATGATGATGATGATGGTCACACTTACCCTGTCTTTTGACTTACGCGGTCGCCACGTGGAAAGACTCGGGGAGTGAGAAATAGACCGTTGAGTTCATTGCAAAGGGCACCCTTAATGACATTGCAAAGGTACATCTGAAAGCTCTCCCGTTCCTGGCAACAAGGCGTGTAGATATTTTATGAATACCCATTCAAGTACATGGAGTGCAATATCGGGTATTGGTCATTTTTGGGTGGACAATGTCAAAAATATAATGTTTTACAGAGTGTTGCTGGTGTGGGGAGCAAGAAGGGGAAGCGGTAGGTTGCGTGTAAATGTGTTATTGCGGTGGTGTGTGAGTGTGAATGTGTTATTGCTGAGGTATGTGTGAATGTGTTATTGCTGAGGTATGTGTGAATGTGTTATTGCGGAGATATGTGTAAATATGTTATTGCGGTGGTGTGTGTGTGTGTGTGTGTGTGTGTGAATGTGTTATTGCAGGTGTGCGGGTGATTGTGTTATTGCGGTGGCGTGCGTGTGAATGTGTTACTGTGGGTGTGCGTGTGAATGTGTTATGGCGGATATATGTGTTTGAATGTATTATTATTATGTGTGTGTGGGGGGAGGAGTGCGCGCGAATGTGTTATTGCGGTTGTGCTTGTGTGAATGTGTTATTGCGCGTGTGTGAATGTGTTATTGCGGGTGTGGGGTGTGTGAATGTGTTATTGCAGGTTTGACTGTGAACGTGTTATTGCGGGGGTGGGGTGGCGCGAGATTGCGAGTGTGTGTGTGAATGTATTCTTGCGGGGGTTGTGCGGAGGGGGTGCGAATGTGTTATTGCGGGTTTGTGTGTGTTATTGCGGGGAGGGGGGGGGGGTGTTATTGCGGGTTTGTGTGTGTGAATGTGTTATTGCTGGGTGTGTGTGTGTGTGAATGTGTCATTGAGGGGGGGGGGGTGTTAATGTGTTATTGCGGGGTGTGTGTGTGTGTGAGTGTGTGTGAATGTGTTACTGCGGGTGTATGTGAATGTGTTATTGCGGGAGGGAATGGGTGGGTTTGTGTTATTGTGGGTGTGTGTGTGTAGGCATCAACATTAACATCATTAGACAGCTTCGTTTTCGTCATGCTCCCACCATCGTTCCCATCATCGTCGACGTCGCTGCCGCCATCGCCATTATTATCATCATCAATAGCAGCAGCAAAAAGCAGTATGCTTTTTCCACTGTTAACCACCACGACTTTTGTATTACCATCACCACCACTGCCACCACAACCGTCATCAGTATCAATCGTCACCATCATGATATCGACTGAAGAAGAAGAAGAAGAAGAAGAAGAAGAAGAAGAAGAAGAAGAAGAAGAAGAAGAAGAAGAACAACAACAGCAACAACAACAACAACAACAACAACAACAAGATAAAGAATAATAAGATTGTGCGCGGAGAAGAAAACTCGTTATTTGAAATTTGAAATCGATTTGTTTGTGAGCTAACTTGGAGATATCGATGACGATGACGATGAGATCGATGATGCCGGCAAGGAGAAGCTAGATTTCTGCGGTGATCGGGTCACAGAGCGATCAATCTGTCATTCCAGGATCGTCCCTTTGGGCCCACAACACTGGCATCACGCGGCTCCCTTGCTCAATTTTCTGTTGCAGCTTTGCCACAAGTCAATGCGAAATTTCCGTACAACCAAGTTAGCCACAAGACGGGTTTTCAGGAGGAAAAAACACTTTCAAACAAACTTGCAGTTGCAAAGATTTTTGTGAAGTAAGAACTGCTACACACGCTCCAACAATCTGGGGTGGAAAACCTTTCTTAGTAACAAAGCGAGGAGAGGGCAGAAACCACGAAGATCAGTCTTTTCTGTTTCTGTTTCTGTTTCTGTTTCTGTTTCTTCTTCTTCTTCTTCTTCTTCTTCTTCTTCTTCTTCTTCTTCTTCTTCTTCTTCTTCTTCTTCTTCTTCTTCTTCTTCTTCGTTTTCTTCTTCTTCTTCTTCTTCTTCTTCTTCTTCTTCTTCTTCTTCTTCTTCTTCTTCTTCTTCTTCTTCTTCTTCTTCTTCTGCACCCGGTACACATTGGTCGAAGGCTGCCAGAAGCATGCTTTAGTAGTCGCCTCAACAGGCGGTATAGCATGCTCTCATGCTTCAGAGCACTGCTTCCTATATCCAAGCTCTAAATTGACGGAAAAAGCGCAATTTCACTGTAAATATATACAGAATGTTGCACATTCCGCTCTTTCCGTCTCAAAAACCCATTTGCCTTGTTGGATTCTTAAATTGTATGAAACCAAGTGAGGACACTATCCGGCGTCAACAAACGGTTCAAAAACATTCTCAAACGGTTCGTAAAAGACAGTTGACCTAGAAACAAATACAGTTTGACCCAATTCGTCCCCTAGACGAGACGAAACTTACATTTTCTATTTTCATGAGTTCATTGGTCAATGCTCCTAGGGCTTGAAGCGTATAGGAAGCAGTGCTCTGAAGCATGAGAGCATGCTTTATGGCCTGTTGAGGCGACTACTACAGCATGCTTCTAGTAGCCTTCGACCAATGTGTATCGGGTGCCTTCTTCTTCTTCTTCTTCTTCTTCTTCTTCTTCTTCTTCTTCTTCTTCTTCTTCTTCTTTGAGTTTACTACATCACAATGTAATTTCTTAAGAATGATTATAAAGTTGTCTTATCTTTTTGTTCTTGCTCTTCTTGTTCTTGTTCTTGGTCTTGTTCTTGTACTTCTTCTCCTCTTTTAGTTCGTTCTCTTCTTTTTCTTCTTCTAAAAAATTTGAGGATAGGAAACTACACTTTTAAATCAACGATTCATATTGTGGGTCATGAAGTATGGAGCTTAATATAAGAGAACTCTGGTTTATTTGCAAGGCAGCGGATTAACTACGAATCCCGACTTCTCAAAAGAGAGAATTAACAAAACTAACATAGTTCCCCAATCGGGGATACTCAATGGTTCCTAGGGTGATAATAGGTGCCTGATAGCAGCATGAGTACGTCTTGGGTTGCTCGGGTTTAATTCTGAAATCGTCAGCTCCGTAAGCAGCTCTTTGGGCTGCTATGTGTACTATGTTAGGACACTTTAGATGAAACAACTTTATTAGGACACTTTAGATGAACTGTTAACATGCTAGGAATGCTGATAATTTTAGTAATGGTTAAAGGTGTGTGTGTGTGTGGGTGTGTGTGGGTGTGTGTGTGTGTGTGTGTGTGTGTGTGTGTGTGTGTGGCAATAGCACAATCCTTTTTTGGTCTTCAGAAATAGAAATAACACGCAACACATACTCTTTATTCGATGCAATAGTCGCTGTTGCTGCAGTTATTCCATTTCACAGGGTGGCGCTCGCAACATAAGGTAAAACTTTCACAGGATTATCTCCCGTCGGAAGGTCGCTCAACTGTGGTCGACTTAGCTGCAAGTGTGTCCCTTTGCCCTTGTTGCATCCCCCAAGATGGCGCTCGCTACATTAATGTCCAACTATCAAAGAATTATCCTCTATCCAAAATTTCCCCTTTTTCTGCAGCGCTCAGGGGAATGATAAGAACGATACAGATTTAACTCCTCTCTCTCTCTCTCTCTCTCTCTCTCTCTCTCTCTCTCTTTTCTCTCTCTCTCTCTCTCTCTCTCTCTCTCTCTCTCTCTCGCGCTCTCTCTCTCTCTCTCTCTCTCTCTCTCTCTCTCTCTCTCTCTCTCTGCCTTCCTCTGTGCAGTTGTTGGATTTGGCCTTGGCAGAATTTGTCCATTATGTGCAGTGGTCACACCACTCATTGATAAGAAAGAAACTCGTCTGTCCATCTCTCTCATCTTCTGTGGTTTAAATTGTGTAGATTTTAGCTTTATCTATGATAAGGCCGTTTTTCTGTGCTGTCGGCTCATGAATTTATTATGTTAATGCGTGGGTGGGTTTTTTTGTGGGAGGGGGTAGGGGGGGAAGGGCGGTTTATATATTGTAAATGGTGAGATTAATTCGTGAACGAAACATTTCACTTGACATCTGTTCAAAATCGATGCAAGTTTTGAAGATTTAAAAAAAAAAACTATCTGGTCAAATGTGCAGAACTTTGTTGTACAAGTTTTCTCTCTGTATTGCCCGAACCCTAATCCTAACACGACCATACTGTTATGTTGGTTTTGAATATGTTGTCTCGAATTACCATTGGTTTTAGGAGACTGTCTTTGAGTTACGGGATAGGATAGGATAGGATAGGATAGTGAGGAAACCACAGTACCCGGAGAAAAACCTTCGGTGTCCTAAAACGTTTGATAACTAAGTCATGAAAGTTCATTCCACACGGGGCGGGAACCTGTGACCATTGTCATAGGAGACTAGCTCACCACCAACTAAGAACTAAGAGCAGAAAACATCCTTAAAACGGAAACATCTAACAAAAACCTGTGTTTTACATTTAACGCAATTTTAAAAAAAAAAGAACAGAGCTAGCAAATATCAAATATCACGGAAGTGACCCAAAAAAAACAAAAAAACGCCTCCAGAAAATGGGTCCAGCAAACCTATTTTGCCCGTTTAGTGTTTGTGGTCCTTTGCCATTTTATTCATTTGCTGAGCTACATCTCCTACTAGCATCTCGCCTCCCAATAGAAACCCCATGTCTCGCATGTTGTGATCTTTGTAACGAGTTCTTGAACTTGTGCACCCTGTGTAATACTTCTGTTAATGCTATCTCTTTTGCGACGGTGCCGATTGTAAATAGAATGTGCTCTTCTTCCCCCCCCCCCCTCACCCCGCATGGGTTGATCGCAGGAACATTTTACAACTTTGACGGGGAAATCGTCATAATACTAAGTTATATTTGCATAACATTTTTTGTTTACAACATTTTACATAGTTTTGATTGTAAATAGAATGCCGTTTTCCGCGTTTGGGGTGGTCACAGGGATCTGTCATTAGTTCTGAGCGTAACTAAAATGCTTCTCCTCCCCCCCCCCCCCTTCCACCACCCTCGTCGCATGGAGCGTTCGCAGAAACATTTTGCAAGTTCTGATTGTAAATAAAATCCGTACTCCACGTGATGTGATCACAGGAGCAATTTCTAGCTATCCCCTAGACTGTGGGAAGCATGCAGACGCAATATAGCTATGATAAAAAAAAATAATCATAAGGGCCTTGTAGCTGTTTATCCAGCGTGGTGTGATCATAAGTGTATTACATTACAGTACTTAGCATGTTGTCTGCTTTCCTGTAATGTTGTCGTGTGTGCCTGTGTCAGTGTGCGGCACATGTTAAATAAATCATACATCTATTTATTGCATGAAGTGCTCTTCTCATGCATGATGTGTGTCTCGGGGATATAGAGTTCTATCGCTGTTGTAGTGTAAAAGACTGTCATTCGTAACATTCTGTCACATTTTGATGTTTGAACTTAGCACCTATATAACAGCTGTTTGGGCAACAATTCTTTTTTTTATTTCTGTCGAGGGTACGCTTGAACGACAGTTCTTGTTAGTATTGTTTTCTGTATTCACAACTTTCCGGCACCTCTCATAAAAACTCGTGGGTATCGCCATTATAAATTAAAACGAGGTTATATGAAACCAAGTTCCGGTTTTGCTTGTTTTGCTTTTATCAAAGCTTGATGCGTGACTTTTAAATATGGCAAATTGCCGAAAACGACGATTGTTAGAGCCCGAAAATGAGTGGGATAAGTATAAAAACGGTGGAGGAAGTACATGCTGAGTGAAAGAATGCAAAAAACAATCGTAGAGGCCTGTATTTGTGGCGACTTCGGAGGTGCGTCGATCATCGACAGAAAGTGAAACAGGACCTGAAGTAGTTTTCCATATCTTCGCCGTCGCAACCTTCACAAAACACGAAGTAACTGACTATGTTTATGCGAGCGTTGTGGCCAAGTGGGCTAAGGCGGGACTAACTTGCCTTGTCCACAAGCCAGAAACCAATGGCGCCTGACAGGTGTGGGTTCGAGCCAGCATCTGGGCGTTATGTTTTTCCTAATATTTTTCAAAAATTCACAAATAATGTTAGGTAGGTAGGGTTTAGGCGCGCCACTGGCGATAGAAAGGGATAATAAACTGCAGCAAAAAAAATAAAAATATGTGAGGGTACGATACAGGTGGCCAGTGACACATGTTATTATTCTTGAATATTTGGAAATAACTCACTAAAACACGCGGAGAAAAAAAACCGTAAGTATTTTTCATAGAGGGGATTCCCGTTGGTGCATAGGATAGCAGAAAAGTGTGAATAAATGTATTTTTTTCCAGTGTTAACAAAAGACACTCAAAATCCTGAGGCAAAAAAATATGGATGTAAAATAATGTAAGATATATTTCACGGAAAAACACTACTGCTGTGGACAAAAACTGGCCATTTTTCACTGGCCGCTGGCCTGCTCTGGTGATTTAATGCTGGTTTCAGGAAGTCCCTACTCCACTTCCCTGGGAATGATTATCCGCCCTCGTTTGTTATCTTGACAATGCTGGGTGTAGACTTTAAACTTCAATACACACTTCTAACTAAATGTCGCCTGCCACATAATTAGTATGTTGAATGTTATCTACGCAAGGCGGGCTTTTATAACCTCGCTTGTTTCCTATCCAGTAAAACATTGTTTGTTTATCATAGTTATGTTTTCATTGAATAATCCTATCCCGTAACTCGAAGGTCGTAGAGGCACCACAAATGGTCGTTTAACCAGTGTACTCCATCTTTCTCTGTCCTCAGCAACCCTCATGGCTTCGCTCAGTGTCAAGCCAGTCCATTCTGGAATATTGTTTTCCCACCTTTTTATGTCTCCCTCTTCTTCTGTCTCCTTGCACCGTGCCTTGCAGGATTGTCTTTGCAAGGCCTGATACTTTGGTGACGTGGCCATAACATTGGAATTTTCGTTCTTCACCACTGTGAGCATGTCATCGTTTTGTCCAATGGCTTTCGGACTTCGTTGTTGGTGATTTGCTGGGTATAGGAAATGCCTAGAAGTCTTCTGTATCATCTCATCTCCATGCTTTGTATTCTTCGTTGTAGATCTGCTGTGAGGGTCCATGTTTCGCAAGCGTATAGGAAGTTGAAGATGACAAGGGAGCGCAGCAGCTTTACCTTGAAATGTAGACTGATGGTCCTGTCATTCAAAATGGGCTTCAACTTGTCAGGCCCGCAGCTGTTTGTGTGATCCTGGAGAGGACGTCCTGTGGGGACCAATTGTCTGTTGCTATGGCTCCTAAATATTAAAAGCTACGCATTTTATTGAGGGATTGGCCTTGGACTTTGATGTTCATGTTGATGCCATTGGTGTTGTTGTACATCATTTTGATTTTCTCTGCACGTTATGTCATTCCATAGGCTCTGGAGGTGGTATCAAGTCTCTGTACCTGCTGTTCAAGTTCTTGTTCCTCTCAAGCCAATCCATTAACGTCATCCGCAAAACGGAGGTTTGAGATTTCTCTACACCCTATGCTGACTGTGCCTTCATGATCTGCAAGGGCATCTGACATTATGCGCTCTAGGAAGATGTTGGAGAGAGTTTGAGAGAGTAGGCATCCTTGACGCACACCGGTTGTTGTTCTGAACCTGTTCCCGATAGCGCTGTTGTGGAGGACTGCACTGGTAACCTTGTCATTGACTTCAATAATGTTAGGGCTGATGTTGTACACTCGTATGGTTGCCCACAGAGCTGCATGCCAGACTCGGTCAAACGCTTTCTTGAACTCTACAAACATATTATATAGATGATATTGGTGCTGCCTACCAAGTAAAACATCGTGTATTTGTCACAATTGTGTTTTCATTGAATAAACACATTTGTTTAACGAATTTACATCCTTTTAGTTTGTTGAAATTGTGCTTGACTTGCAATAGTTCACAGGAAAAAACACAAGAAGCGACCATATTTCAAAGAGGTACACAGTTTCCTTCTTCAATGCACTGGGTGTCCCGATGAACTCGTGAAGCATTTTCACGTGAACAGTTAACATTGTCACGCTTAAAGGACCCCACTTTGACAACCTAACCTCGACAGATCCTTTTAATATTCACAGTGAGTTTGCCCCACTTTAAATAAGCTTTACAAAACCTCTTTCGAAATATATATATATATATATATATATATATATATATATATATATATATATATATATATATATATATATATATATATATGGAGCTAAAAATATCTGCAACCAAAGCTGGTACAAGACAGAACCTGTGAAAACAATCGCTCGTAAGGTTTTTCGTTTTAGGTTGCTAAAATAGAAGCAGACACCGAAGACGCCCACTTCAAGCCGCGCGGTTCCCTTGGAAAGAAGGTCAAAGGTCACACGGCTATAGCATCGATGTACCGTTAAAACAGGGGAAATCACTCCATGTCAGAACCCAAAGGGGAAATTCAAAGGTTAGAGGTTGGTTAGAGTAATGAAAGCCCACTTTATTATTGTTTAATGTAATAACAATGCCAATGTTAGGATGAACCCGTTTTCGACCAAAGTAAAGAAAGCTTCCGAATTTGGGGCCTTTTCAAACTGATTGCCAAAACAGGCGACCATATTTCACACAGCTACAAAGGTTTCCTACTACATTGCACGATGTCTTCCTATGTGTAGAACAGTACTCTTGGCCAACCTTCCGCCCTTTGAGCTCTTCCAATCGAACCTGCCGCAAAGAAATTGCAAAAGTTTGCTCAAGCAGTTCTGTTTAAGGAAAGGGGCAATTGGACCCACACACCCAAAAGAATTATAAGTTTGTTTTACGAGAAGCAGTTCCGTTTAGAGAAACAGAGCAATCGAACCCACAAATCCGGAAGAATTCTAAGTTTACATGAGAGTTTTTTTTTATATAGATGTTTTGTTTGTGTTTGTATTCAGTTGTTTTTGGTTTTTTTTAAAGAAGAAGAAAAAAGCTATGAACACGGAATAATCCCAACATATTTATGAAGTTGTTTCAGGAAATGCGGTTCTATTCAAACAATGAATCCGAAAGAATTCAAAATCTAATTAAAGTCTCTCTACAATTTTAATAGACGCAGTTCTGTTTATAAAAGGAAAAACGCAACCGGAGGCCCTCGTTTTCAAAGTTGTTTTTTGTTTTTGCACTATCCTATCCTATCCTGTAACTCAAAATTCGTTGGGGCACCACAGATGATCGTTTAACCAGTGTACTCCATCTTTCTCTATCCTCAGCAACCCGCATGGCTTCGCATAGAGTCAAGCCAGTCTATTCTCGAATGTTGTCATCCCATCTATTTTTCTGTCTCCCTCTTCTTCTGCCTCGTTGAACCATGCCTTGCAGGATGGTCTTAGCAAAGCCTAATGCTCTGGTGACGTGGCCATACCATCGGAGTTTCCGTTTCCTCACCACATGTCATCATGTTGTCCAATGGCTTGTGTGATGGTCTGTCGGACTTGATCGTTGGCGATATGCGGGGTATAGGAAATGCCCAGAAGTCTTCTGTACACCTCTTCCCCGTAGTTTGTACTCTTCGTTTTCACACTAAGGAAGCAATTGAACGCCCCCCCCCAAAAAAAAAAAAAAAAGAAAAAAAAAAGAAATTTTAATTAATTTGATGTCGATTCCTATTCTGTTCTATCAGATCCCGTTGGGGCACCACAGATGATCGTTTAGCCAGCGTACTCCATCGTTCTCTGTTCTCAGCAACCCTCATGGCATCGCTTAGTGTGAAGATAGTCCATTCTCAAATGTTGTCCTCCCACCTCTTTTTCTGTCTCTCTCTTCTTCTGCCTCCTTGCACCATGCCTTGCAGGATGGTCTTTACAAGGCCACGTCCATCGTCTAGATTTTTTGTGGAGACCAAGCATGTTTGCCAGTATCAGATTGTTGTATCTGGCAAACTCCAAGAGTCTCAGATCCCAGCCATTAGTTTCGTTGTTGCAGTGGGGTCCACATGTGTCATTTCAGTTTTATATTATACACGAAGATGTATTTTGTAGATAAGTGTAACAGTGGGTCTATTGTTGCTGGGCTCTGCATAATGGAATGCTATTACCCACTCGTCTTTCGTCGATGAGGATCGCTAGTAAATCTTCTTGTGACTCAACTTAATACATTTATAAGTTTAGCTTGGTCTGTGTTTAGGCTGGGGTACAGAGATAGAAAGAAAATGATAAAAGATCACTGTCACACTAGCTCTCACACGGCTATGAAACATAGGTTGTCCAGCCACTTGTTAACAGTAAATATCACACATTTATTTCCTCTACTCTATACAACATCTGTTAATCACGATACTAACTTAAATACTACCTCTACCAACACTACTACAACAACAACTACTACTTCCCCTACCACTACTACTACTACTACCTCTACCACCACCACTACTACTACTACTACCTCTACCAACTCTACTACAACTACAACTACTACTACCTCTACCAACACTACTACAACTACTATTACCTCTACCACCACTACTACTACTACCACCTCTACCACCACCACTACTACTACTACTACCTCTACCAACTCTACTACAACTACTACTACCTCTACCACCACTACTACTACTACCACCTCTACCACCACCACCACTACTACTACTACTACCTCTACCAACACTACTACAACTACTATTACCTCTACCACCACTACTACTACTACCACCTCTACCACCACCACTACTACTACTACTACCTCTACCAACACTACTACAACTACTATTACCTCTACCACCACTACTACTACTACCACCTCTACCACCACCACTACTACTACTACTACCTCTACCAACTCTACTACAACTACTACTACCTCTACCAACACTACTACAACTACTATTACCTCTACCACCACTACCACCACTACCACCTCTACCACCACCACCACTACTACTACTACCTCTACCAACACTACTACAACTACTACTACGTACATATTTATACTGTTTTCCCTCCTGGGCCTAGCCGGGCATATAAATAGCTGTGAATAGGTTTTTGCTATTCTATTTCTGTCTTTTCTGTCATTTGTGTACATAGTTGTAAATAGTCTATTTCTGTCTTTTTTTGTAATTTGTGTACATAGTTGTAAATAGTTTGTACCCTTACTGTTCTGTCTTTTGGTGTATTGTAGCAAAAGCAATGTTTTATCGAGTGCGTGTATTTATATGTAATGATTATGTAAAGCGTGGTGAGTCTGGTCATAGGCTGGAGTACCCGCTATATAAAAATCCGTTATTATTATTAATATTAATACCTCTACCAACACTACTACTACTACCACTACTACCACCACCACCACTACTACTACTACTACCTCTACCAACACTACTACAACAACAACTACTACTTGTTCTCAAACAACTGTTTGCCTACCTATATGATAGCGCTTTACTTTGCCCCAACCAGTCTGCCTACCGACCCTTCCACAGCACTGAGACAGCCCTCCTAAAGGTAACCAATGATCTGTTGCTTGCCTTAGATAATGGTAACGTCTCCGTTCTCACCTTATTAGACCTCTCAGCCGCCTTTGACACAGTCGACCATCACATTCTCTTTAACACTCTTCAACACTATTTTGGAATCTCTGGCTCGGTCCTGGCTTGGTTCCACTCATATCTTTCTGACAGATCACAAGCAGTCACTGTCGATGGCTGTTTCTCCAGCACAGCAGACTTGGTGTGCGGCGTGCCTCAGGGCTCCGTTTTAGGGCCGGTGTTATTCACTCTGTACACCAAGCCACTGCTTCTCCTGCTTAGAAAGCATGCTGTTGAGAGTCAGTCATTTGCAGACGACACAACTGTATAAATCCACCGCCCCCTCTCTCATTAATTCCACTGTTCAGACTTTGGAGAACTGCATCACAGACATTAAGTCATGGATGACACTGAACAAGCTTAAGCTTAATGACGATAAAACCGAATCCCTCCTCATTCACAAGCACAACACCTCCTCCTCACTCTCGCCTCTCCCAACATCGCTTACAGTAGGGACAACAAACATTCAGTTCTCATCCTCAGCAAGAAATCTCGGCTACATTCTCTCCGATGACCTGTCCCTCAACAACCACATCTCCAACGTCTGTCGCTCTGCATACACGGCCATACGCCAAATCAGCTCCTTTCGCCACTATCTTACAGTCCCTGCCACCAAAACCCTAGTCTGCGCTCTCGTCCTTTCTCGTCTTGACTATTGCAACTCTCTCCTTGCTGGCTACCCGAAACACATAATTGACAAACTACAAAAGGTTCAGAACTCAGCAGCTAGACTAGTATTCCGAGCTAAGAAACGTGATCACATCACACCTCTACTACATTCCCTTCACTGGCTTCCTGTGCAAGCACGCATAGAGTACAAACTCTCTGTTCTCTGTCACAACTTCTTCACAGATTCTTGTCCTTCCTACCTTGCTGATCTACTGTCTGTCTACTCCCCTTCACGCACTTTAAGATCTTCTGCTGACACTCGCACACTCAAGGTTCCCGTCACCCGCACTAAGACATACGGCCAACGTGCATTCTCTTACTCCGCATCTAAGCAGTGGAATTCCCTTCCCTCCCATATCCGCAACATACAATCAACACAAGCATTCAAAAAGGCTTTCAAAACCCACCTCTTCAAACTGCATTATTCAGATTGATTTGTATCCCGCTGCCATTCTCTCCTCTTTTGTCTATGTCTGATCCGTAAGTGTATACACGGCTGTAAATATTTATACTGTCTTTCTTCCTGGGCCTAACCGGGCATATAAATAGCTGTGAATAGGTTTTTGCTATTCTACTTTCTGTCTTTTTTGTCATTTGTGTACATAGTTGTAAAAAGTCAATTTTTGTCTTTTTTTGTAATTTATGTACATAGTTGTAAATAGTCTGTACCTTTACTGCCCCGTCTTTTGGTGTATTGTAGCAAAAGTGACGTTTTATCGAGTGCAAGTATTTATATGTAATGACTATGTAAAGCGTGGTGAGTCTGGTCATAGGCTGGAGTACCCGCTATATAAAAATCCGTTATTATTATTATTATTATTATTATTATTATTATTATTATTATTATTATTATTATTATTATTATTATTATTATTATTAATATTATTATTACTACCTCTACCAACACTACTACTACTACTACCTCTACCACCACCACCACTACTGCTACTACTACTACTACATCTACTATTATTATTATTATTATTATTATTATTATTATTATTATTATTATTATTATGATTATGATTATGATTATGATTATGATTATTATTATAACAACTGCCTTGCATGCACTACGTCCATCTAATACCCCATCGTCCTGGAGGTGCTGTTCTGCGGCGACCGCGCTTTCCTTGATAAAACTTTGCTCTTTTGGGTGAAATATATTAGCCAAACTAGAGTTATTTTAAAATGTAAGTGGAGAAGAATATTTTTTCTTTATTTTAGGGACTTAGTGCCGCGGAAGTTTTAAACACATTTGTTTTTATTTCCAAAAACTAGAGCAACTTGTTTAAGTGTCAGAACTTGCAAAACTTTCTTCTTTTCCTTGTTTTTCTTAATCAATTGCTAAACATACAACAACTGACTAAAGGAATGATTTGATCTTGTTCTCGCTAAAACTCAACCCAGAGCAACTTGTTTAAATGCTAAAACTTGCGCAACTTTTTTTTTTCAAATACATTTTTCGTTATCAATGCAAAAATACACAACCGAGCGAGCGATTTGGCAAAACTTTTTTTTTTGGCCTTGTCCTTTTAATCAATGCTGAAAATACCCAGCTGGGGGGGATGATTTGATCTTGTTCTCGTCGGACCATACATACTGTTTACCCTTCATTCTAACTGGACGGTCTAGCAAATGCTTCTCTCTATGCCTCTCACCCCATTCTGCCGAGGTCTATTCACCTTGCGCAGCGACTGAGAAAAGGGGAAAAAACGGAGGGCGGATGAGTTAAATGATCGTAAAATTATTCTTATGCAAACAACAGCTTCAACCACGTGGCGGAAAAAGGAGAAAAGTTGAACAAGTTTTGGGTAGTCCGAAGGTCAAGGGCAAGGAAACGCGAGGCGAAGTAGAGGGAGGGAAAAGAGGAAGGAGCGAGAGAGGGGAGGGTGAGGAAGGAGAGTACGAAGTTGGAGAAAGATGATGGAGAGGGGGTGATGGGGAAAAGAAAAAAAGACGGGGATGAGGAGGAGGAGGAGGAGGAGGAGGAGGAGGAGGAAGAGATGATGATGATGATGTTGTTGTTGTTGATGATGATGATGATGATGATGATGATGATGACGATGACGATGACGACGACGATGACGATGACGACGACGATGGCAAACAATAAACAAACATCCTTGCTACACTAGCCCTCTGCAGAAATAAAGATAAAAGGACAGTTAATACACCCTCACAACATGCTATTCTGCGCCAAAGAGAAGAAGAAGAAGAAGAAGAAGAAGGAAAAGAAGAAGAACAAGAAGAAGAAGAAGAAGAAGAAGAAGAAGTAGTAGTAGTAGTAGTAGTAGTAGTAGTCGTAGTAGTAGTAGTAGTAGTAGTAGTAGTAGTAGTAGTAGTAGTAGTAGTAGTAGTAGTAGTAGTAGTAGTAGTAGTAGTAGAAGAAGAAGAAGAAGAAGAAGAAGAAGTGTGTGAACACTGAGGTTAACGTCTACAACCACCATTGGCAATATGGCAGACGAAAATAACCATCCCAGGGAACAAGGGGTAGGGATCTAAATCAACACTGAACCACCAGAGCAATCCTACTGCTGAAATGGACAGGGAAAAATGGCCACTGTTTATTTCGCCCACCACGGGATTTGAACCTGGGTCATCGGTGTGCCAGGCGAACGCTCTATCACTTGAGCTACGGCGATGGGCAGAAGAAGAAGAAATAATAATAATAAGAAGAAGAAATAAAAAGAAGAAGAAGAAGAAGAACACGAAGAAGAACACGAAGAAGAACAAGAAGAACAAGAAGAACAAGAACAAGAAGAACAAGAACAAGAAGGAGAAGAAGAAACAAGAAGAAGAAGAGCGAGAAGAAGAACAAGAAGAACAAGAACAAGGAAAGAAAAAAAGAAGAGAAAAGAAGAGGTAAATGTATTTTCGTAAAATGGCCGTTAGACAATTGCATTAATTTCTAAGAGACGGGGAGTTAACTACTAGAGGATCGTAATACAGTGGAAGATAAGACTTGACAATGACCCTAACACAATTCAAAAACAGGAAAAATGAAAAACAAATACAATGCAAGAACAAGAAGAGAAAAGATCACCAAGGAAGAACATTTAGCCTATAATATAAACGGATTTTAAATTGTGTGGAAAGGATGCATTTCGTTCCAAGAACAAAGTAACACATCAATGAGACAATTTTCGGCGTTAAACGATTTTATTCACGCGATGTCACACAGCCAAGAAATATGCGAAGAGAGAAGCAAAGATGAAGGAGCAAAAAAAAAAAAAAGGAACGAAAAGAACAAATATAAAGCAACGAAAAGAACGCAAAGACAAGATGAAAAAGAAGAGGTTAAAAAATAAATAAAAGAGGGAAACACAACGAGAGAAGATTGAAAAAAGGAAAGATGAAGAACACAAAGGCACACACATAAACACACACACACACAAACACACACACACAGTAAAAACAAGGACAAAAAAGAGCTTAAAAGGATGGAAAGAACACACACGCACACACACACAGACACAACCACACACCCCCACCCACAAACACACACACAAAAAACTACACAGATGTGACCCCAAAAATAAAATAATACGAAAGGACGGAAAGATAGAAAAGATTTAAGAAAGAAGAAGAAGAAGATGAAGAAGAAGAAGAAGAAGAAGAAGAAGAAGAAGAAGAAGAAGAAGAAGAAGAAGAAGAAGAAGAAGAAGAAGAAGAACAACAACAACAACAACAACAACAAAATTATTAAAGATCAACAAACAAAAATGGAGAAAAAGTAGAAAATACTTTTAAAAAAAGGTTTATTACAAGAGAAGAAAGAATGAAAACATTAAAATTGAAAAAGATAAAACGAGAATGAAGAAAAAAAAGAAAAAGGAAAAGGACAGAAAGCCAACAGTTCACATTTGCATCAAAGGTAGATAGAAAGAAAGTAGACAATGAAGATAAAGAAGTAACGAAAGAAAAGAAAGAAAGAAAGAGGAAGAAACTGTTCCAATCTAGTGTTTACTCAACTGTATGTAATTCGCCAGGAGAGCGTGAATTTTGGAGTGAGCTGTGATCACAGCATATGCAAGGGGCAGTGCAGCGGAAGGACGACAACCTTTCCTTTCTCATTCTGCATCAACGTCGCTTGGAGGGCGTCTTCTTACTGGAATTGTTTCCTTTGAACCGGAAATATATGTACTCACCGCATCGCATCTTGTTTTTTAGGCCACAAAATAGTTTATTGGCATTTCCCTGCATTTCGGTCTTCCTCTCTCTCCCTTCTGCCTTACCCTCCTCCTACTCCCGTATTCCCCCTCTCTATTCTCCTTAACCCCCCCTCTCTCTCTCTCTTCCTCCCTCCAACTCTAGTGCCCTTTTCGCTAGACCTCAGTCACCTCCCTTCCTTTGCTCCGAGATTGTGAATTTGGCGAGTTTGCACAAATTCAGACGCTACGTAGTAGATCTAGAGATCTTCTGCAACTTTGCACCAAGTTTTATTTATTTATTTATTTTATTTTCTTGTATGTATGTTTGTATGTATGTATGTATGTATGTAGGTATGTACGTATGTATTTATTTATGTGTGTTTTCCTTTCTTGAATGATTTATCGATTTCCATTTACCTAGTTATGCAGTTAAATATTTGGCTATTTGGTTATTTATTCACATCACCAACGACGAAGTCCGACAGACCATCACACAAGCCATTGGACAACACGATGACCTGCTCACAGTGGTGAAAAAACGGAAACTCCGATGGTATGGCCACGTCACCAGATCATCAGGTCTTGCAAAGACCATCCTGCAAGGCACAGTGCAAGGAGGTAGAAGAAGAGGGAGACCGAAAAAGAGGTGGGAAGGACGACATTCCAGAATGGACTGGTTTGACACTGAGCGAAACAATCAGGGTTGCTGAGGACAGGGAAAGATGGAGTACGCTGGTTAAACGATCATCTGTGGTGCCCCTACGACCTCCGAGTTATGGGATAGGATAGGATAGGATAGGATAGATTATTTAATGTGTTGTTATTTTATTCAGTTGGTTATTTTCATTTAATTTGTCGAGTTATTAATTTTGTTTTATTTTATCAATTTTTTTTATTGATTGATTTCTGTTTTAGGAATAATTATTTATAGCTTTATTTATTTTAAAGAATTAATTAATTTATTTATTTATTTTTTTTTTTTTTTGCATTCTTCGCTTCTTTTACGTTATGTTCAGTTTTGGGGAATTGTTAGCATCTGAGCGACAGCTGTTAGACGCACGCAAACGCACGTGGGACATTCTTTGCATTTGTAACAAATTGTTTTAATCGTTTTTCATATAGCGCTTTTTCAGTTCAAGCGCGGCTCAAGGCGCCCGAGACGTCCACTTGCTACACTAAGCGACTCGTCTGACGCCCCACGTGACTGAGCATAATCCTGGGCCCCCGGCGATGCGAGAGAAAGGCCCTATAACACTTACAATCCTGGGCGACCGGCGAGAGAAAGGCCCTATAACACTTGCAATCCTGGGCGACCGGCGAGAGAAAGGCCCTATAACACTTACAATCCTGGGCGACCGGCGAGAGAAAGGCCCTATAACACTTGCAATCCAAGGTGACCGGCGAGAGAAAGGCCCTATAACACTTGCAATCCAGGGTGATCGGCGAGAGAAAGGCCCTATAACACTTGTAATCCTGGGCGACCGGCGAGAGAAAGGCCCTAGAACACTTGTAATCTGGGCGACCGGCGAGAGAAAGGCCCTAGAACACTTGCAATCCTGGGCGACCTGCGAGAGAAAGGCCCTATAACACTTACAATCCTGGGCGACCTGCTAGAGAAAGGCCCTATAACACTTGCAATCCTGGGCGACCTGCGAGAGAAAGGCCCTGTAAAACTTGCAATCCAGGGTGACCGGCGAGAGAAAGGCCCTAAAACACTTGCAATTCTTGGCGAACGGCGAGAGAAAGGCCCTATAACACTTGCAATCGTGGGCGACCGGCGTGGGAGAGAGAGGCCCTATAACACTTGCAATCCTAGGCGACCGACGTGGGAGAGGAAGGCCCTATAACACTTACAATCCTGGGCGACCGGCGAGAGAAAGGCCCTATAACTCTAACAATCCTGGGCGACCGGCGAGAGAAAGGCCCTATAACACTTACAATCCTGGGCGACCGGCGAGAGAAAGGCCCTATAACACTTGCAGGACACTCTTCGGTGTCTTTAGTTTAAATAAAGGTTTAAGGGGTGGTGAACTGCCGGTTAAGGCTTTGCACAGTTCCGGAACTGCGATCTAAGCAATGTTTTGGCAGTTCAGACGCTGTGCACTGGATCGCAACCAGCTCCTTCCTTCTGGTCGCCGTTTCAGAGTGCCAAATGTTTCTACAGTTAGAGCTAAGAACAGTTTTGTACCCAAATCAGTACAAATTCTTAATAAGTGTTGACTGAATGAGTTGGGTGCGAGTGGTTTATGGGAGTACTAGAGATGAATTTTATAATATTTGCAGCAATTTTTCAACTATTCAGTATGTATCTAGTTAACTAATGCATAAGTTTTAAAATCTGTGATTGTCAGTGCTAGAATGATACGCAGAGTTTGATGATTGTATATTTTTTTAAGATGCTTTATAACGTTTATAATTTTATAATCTAATGTCTAACCCATGTGTGTGTGGGTGTGTATGTGTGGGTGTGTGTGTTTGTGGGTAGGTGTTGTATTTATTTATGTTGAAGTGCAATAAGGACATGTAGTGTGATATGTATTTTAAGTTTTACAATGTGTCGGAAATGTTCTTGTTAATATGTACATAAGCGTGATTACACGTACATGTTTACATGTTTATAGTATTGTTACATTTTATTACCTTTAGCTGACAGCAAATCCATGTTAGAATTTCTCCTTGGAGATAATACAGTTTTCTGAATCTGAATCTGAATCTGAACCTCTTTATGACAGTTCCACACACACACAAAATGTTTATTGTTACGATTATTTATTTATATTGGTACACACCACGTAGGCTCTGTGAAACCACCTTTTAACGACGATTTGAACCTAGTCTCTTTAAGTTCACACACTGGCCCCTACCGCATGCAGACACGCATCACACAAGTATCCATCTCCAACATACACGCAATTAATTGTTTGAAACAGCCCAGCAGTAGATATGCAACTGCACTCACAGTTCTCCAACATACACTCAATTAATTGTTTCTTTGAAACAGCCCAGCAGTAGATATGCATCTGCACTCACAGTTCTCCAACATACACTCAATTAATTGTTTGTTTCAAACAGCCCAGCAGTAGATATGCATCTGCACTCCCAGTTCTCCAACTTTTAAAGTTGTGTTTTTCCTTTTTTTAATGTTTTATTTTTATTTTTGGGGGGTACGTGGCTTTTTCGTTTTTTGGGATGCATTGCCTTCTGATATCAACGCCCCCTATCCCAACCTTCTCACCCCCTCTCTCTTTTGAAGTTGGATGCGCTCTTGGGATAGAAAATCCCCCGTCTCTATACCCCCTTCCTCTTTTCTCTGTTCCGCCCCACCTTACACTCCATCCTTACTCCACCACCCCCAACTCCAAGCCTTCTTTTTTTGGGGGGGAGGGGGAGGGGGGAGGGGGGAAGTGGTGGCGGGGTGGAATGGGTGGGGGGAGTGCGGATTGAGAGGAGGCGCGTGGCGAGGGGGGGGGAGATGCGATGCTCCTGGGATCAAACTGCTTGCGGTGGCGTAAAAGATGATAAGAATAATTCTGGACAATTGCCCGCTTCTCTGTAGGCACGGAGACCTGTTTTTCTCATCACTGGGCGTTTGTGCACATGCTTGTCTTGTCCTGCAGAGGGGGATGCAAGTCCCAGGGCACTTGAGAGGGATTAAATCTACTCGGCTCTAATCTCGATGCGTCCATGTGTGGATTCGGAAGAGATGGAAGCCCCAGAACACTTGAGAGATCAACTTTATGTGGTTTTTAGCTTCATGCGTTCATGTGTGTATTCGGTAGGGATGGAGGTCTCAAGGACACTTGAGAGATCAAATCTATATGGTTCTAATCTTGATACGTTCCTGTGTGCATTCGGAAGAGACGACGTCCAGACCCAAGGCAATGAAAGCGATCTGTATGGCATTATTAGGATGCGTTGATGTGTGTATTCGTATCACTTTACAGCTGCCATAAAGGGTAAGTTGAGAAGGTATGAACCTTTCAGGACACAGAGCAAGAGCAAGTCCACGTGGCACATTTTGGATATGCTTCCTACCCTATCCTATCCTATCCCGTAACTCGGAGGTCGTAGGGGCACCATTTTGGATTATGCTATTGTGTGAATTGGAAGGGTTAATATAATGTTATCATTTTACTATAAAAAGCAACGGTCACGCTCCGCTGCGTTTGTTTGTAGTTCGCATGTGCCTCTAGTCTAGTGGAGATTCCCTTAGGCTATCTCCTTCTGGTAGGCAACATTCATCAGACAACGGGTGCCTGAAGGCCTGCCAGTGTGACAAGAAATATGTGTGCTCATAAATGCACAATTCAATTCAATATTTTAATTTCACGTCTGTTCACAACAATGTGATTTTAGACAACAAAAAATTATGAAAATAAAATAAAATAAAATAATGATAATAATAATAATAACAATAACAATATAATTATAAGTAATAAATTATAAGTAATAATTTAATTTAATTTAATCAAAATTAACAATAACATATCAACGTTCTTCAAAATTATAATATCTTATATAAGTCTGTTTTCATAATGATACCAGCAATGTCACATATTTCTGTACCATATAAAATGGTTTTAGTGTCATCCTGTGCTGATAATATAATTCCCTGTTGTTTGTATAATGGTGTTAAAACAGTACATTCAAACAGTAAATGATTTAAAGAGACGATCCCTTTACATATACAATTCATATTTTTTAAATACTTTGTATTCCACGAATTAAATCGTAGTTTGTATAACAATCTTGAAATTGCTCTTGAACAACATATAATATTTACTTTAGGAATTGTCATGTAAAAGTGCCGTTCAACTAAAGAATAGTATTCAAACTGACCTATTTTCAAATCACAATTCAAAATCGTATTGCCACTTTTCATTGCTCCCTTTTTGGCTAATATGTCTGACATTTCATTACCATATATACCAAAATGTGATGGAACTCAACAAAATGTAATTCCAATATCCCTCGTACGTATACAATGAATTAAATACCTGATGTCAAATATTATGTCGGTTCTCTTTTTACATTTCCAATTTCGTAAAGCATACAGCACCGATTTGGAATCAACACAAATTAATATATTAAATATTTCATGAGGAATGTTAATTATACAATATAACACCATAAGTATTGCGTACAATTCACATGTAAATATTGAAAATCCGTGACCAATATAGTAAGATTTTTGAATATTCAAATGCGGTATAATAAATCCTGACCCACATTCTGATGATTCCAGAACACTTCCATCAGTGTATACTTTTAAATGATTAGGGTAATTGTTATATATATGTTCTGTTACTTCACATTTGAGAATATTTGTATCTTCATTTTTCTTTAAATCAGTATACTCCATGTCAAAATTTGCATTTAAATGTTCCCATGGCGGAAATCGTGGAATAATTGGTACTATAGGAACTAATGTAATATCAATATTGCATAATTCCATAATATCTTTTGTGTAGATTTTAATTGTTTTTATATAAGGAATGGATTGAGCTCTTTTTGGGTAATCCACACTGGATAGATTTAAAATTTCATCTTTAACAGAGTTTTCTACAGATAAACTTTCATAAATGCACGTCCTTCTAGAGAGCAACATTAATGGCTGATAGCCTACGATGCCATTACTACTATACCATTCTTTTCTATTCTATACTATACTATATTGTACTGTTCTGTACTGTACTATACTATATTATACTATACTATACTATACTATACTATACTATACTATACTATACTATACTATACTATACTATACTAGGGACACGACGTTTAGTTTCAAATTTAGCTAGTAGACTATTACACATACACATGGATATATAAGCAATAAGTCATCCTTAGCTAGAAATGTTTTCCTCGCAATTTTGATCTAAACCTCGAGACTCATAAAAACAAACAAAAAGAACACACTAATGATCTACATGTTCTTATGTAAACTTATTAAGGCGGATTGCGCACAATGTTCAGGTTGAGCAACTTGTGTACATTTTTATTCTGTATTCTTCTATTGATGCAATATTTTCCTAACTTATTATCGCGTTATTTTAGTTTTCGCTTTCTTCTTCTTCTTCTTCTTCTTCTTCTTCTTCTTCTTCTTCTTCTTCTTCTTCTTCTTCTTCTTCTCCTTCGTCTCTTACAATCGGTGAAGCAAGAACTTCACAAGATATATCCGAGATAGAGCCAGGCATTGATTGGAGATTTATCTCTTTTCTTTTCTTTTCTTTTTGCTTCTTTTTCTTCCTCCTTCCTCAACCCTCCTCCTTCGTCCTTTACTTCGCCGCTTTCATCATCATCATCATCATCATCATCATCATCATCATCATCATCATCATCATCATCATCATCATCATCATCATCATCATCATCATCATCGTCGTCATCATCATCATCATCATCATCATCATCATCATCATCATCATCATCATCATCATCATCATCATCATCATCAAAATTCTCCTTTTCCTCCTCCTCCTGCTGCTGCTCCTTCTCCTCCCCCTTCTTCTTCTCCTCATTTTCTTCTCACTACTCCTCTTGGTCTCTTCTGCTTCTTCTCTCACACTTAATCCTTCTCTTCCTCCTCCTCCTCCTCCTCCTCCTCCTCATTCTTCTTCTTCTTTTTTTCATCCCCTCAATTTGCTCTTTCATCCTCCTTCCCCCTTATACTCCTTTCTTCTATCTTCTCCTCCTCATTTTCTCTCTTCCTTTTCTCCTCTTTTTTTTTCTTCTTCTTGTTCTTTTAATCCTTCATCATCTTCTTCTTCTTCATCGGTGTCAGTAGTTTTCACGGTGGGAGGTGAATAGGTGTTGGCACAGATTGTACTGTTGGGCCTCTTGATTCTCATGATGAGGCTTCAAGATTGTGAAGAGAGAGAGAAAAAAAGAAAAGAAATGTTTTTAATGTGTTTTTAGCCCTGCCGCAGCCAGTAAGATCATCAAATTACACAGACTAATAGTGTAGCAGCTAGATCCTCTTTCCAAGACTCGAACTATAGGCGTCCGTTATCTGAATGTGCCTATAGCGTCGCTCTCTATCATCTAGCACAGATACAGGCGCATTTGGCTCTACATTCTCTGTAGTTTGTTTTCTTTATGCCTTTAGGTTTGCCCTTTGCCTGTAGATTTGCCCCGTGCAATTCCAATAAACTGTCATAGGTTTGTTTTGCGTTTGTATGCCTGTGATACTTGGTCATCAATACTTGAGATCGAGCGAAGCACAGAGGGAAATGACACAAAACCAGATTAAGACAAGTTAGTGACATGTGGACGGGAGACAGTCCTGGACGAGTTAAAAGACGAGAGAGGGAGAGAGAGAGTGAGAGAGGGAGAGAGAGTGAGAGAGGGAGAGAGAGAAAGAGAGAGAAAGAAAGAGGGAGAGAGAGAAAGAGAGAGAGAGAGAGAGAGAGAGAGAGAGAGAGAGAGAGAGAATATAAAAAAATTGGAAAAATAACAAAGAAGATGTTTGTGCTATCCTATCCTATCCTGTCCCGTAACCCGGAGGTCGTAGGGGCACCACAGATGATCGTTTAACCAGCATACTCCATCTTTCTCTGTCCTCAGCAGCCCTGATGGCTTCGCTCAGTGTCAAGCCAGTCCATTCTCGAATGTTGTCCTCCCACCTCTTTTTCGGTCTCCCTCTTCTTCTACCTCCTTGCACTATGCCTTGCAGAATAGTCTTTGCAAGGCCTGATGATCTGGTGACGTGGCCATACCATCGGAGTTTCCGTTTCTTCACCACTGTTAGCAGGTCATCCTGTTGTCCAATGGCTTGTGTGATGGTCTATGTAAAATTGTCATACTATTTATTTTTAAACCTTTGTTAAAAACAGGTAATAAAAGTGGAAACACATCATGTATTTAGATGGGATATTACTGTCATTTATAATTTAGCGTGCAGTTTGTTGGAACTCGCTTAATTGAAGTTGTATCAATGTGTGAATGTGTGTGTCAGTGCATAATTATGTGAGAGAGCGCTCGCGCTTAGTGTGTGTGTGTATGTGTGTGTGTGGGTTTGTATTAGTATATGTATGTGAGTGTTTACGTATGTAATAATAATAATAATAATAATAATAATAATAATAATAATAATAATAATAATAATAATAATAATAATAATAATAATAATAATAATAATAATAATAATAATTCATTTTTATAGCGCAAACCCAAATTTAAAGCTTGTTCTAAGCGCTCGCACACACAAACACACACACACACACACACACACCTACACTCCACACACACACATGTGTGTGTAGAAACGACGTTCTGATGACTGTTGTGAAAGAAATGAGATTATTTTGACAAACTTTCCATTTCTTTGACATTATTTTGACATTTTCCATTTTTTGAAGCTATCCCTAACCCTAACCCTTAACATAACCCTAATCCTAAAACAGCTGTAACTCTACGGAGCACTATTTTGACGTCAAAATAACGGGGCCGTCAAAAAAGTCAAAAGAAACCATGTAGAGTTTCATGTGTGTGTCAGGGTAACGTCGTTTCTACATGCCCACGCTTGCAAGGATAAATGTGTAAACAATGTGGTAAAACATTACGAGATAACGTAAAAAATAATACGAACATCACTTATAACAATGATAAATTAATATTCTGAACAAAACGGTGCAACATTTTGAGATAAAACACGTTAAACCTCGTATGTGTATGAGTACAGTGTGATTTTGTGGATGTGTGCGTGTGTATGTGTATGTTAGCGCGCGCGTGTGTGTATGTGTATGTTAGCCCGCGCGTGTGTGTATGTATAAAAGTACGCGATTTCCTAAAATATTTACAGAATACAGCCAACCTTAATGTAGATTAACCATCTTCGTCTGGGTCAACGTAAACACTTAAATTCGTTTGTATCAGTTACAGCAGAAGAAGAAGAATTAGAAGAAGATATCACGAGAAGAAGAAGAAGAAGAAGAAGAAGAAGAAGAAGAAGAAATGATGATGATGATGATGATGATGATGATGATGATGATGATGATGATGATGATGATGATGATGATGAGGATGATGAGGATGGTGATGATGAATCAAAACAAGAAGAAGATGAAAGAAAACAAAAGAAGGAGAAGAAGCGGAAGAAGAAGAAGTAGATGAAGAACAAGATATTAGAAGAATAAGATATCTGAGAAGAGATATCAGAGTAAGAAGAAGCGGAAGACGAGCTCTACGCTCGTGTTTCCGCATGCTCCGTATCGAGCGGGTAGATGACGACAAAAACTGTGACGTAAAATCTGATGACGATGAAGAACGTTTTTGTCTTTATATGTAACCTTTGGGCCATTTAAAGATGTCGTGCCACGATCAAGCTTTAGTTCACAGTTCTAGTGATTGCGGTCCAGAGGTTACTTGCTTTTTTGAATTGATGTTATATTCTCTATATTGTCTGCGGTGTGTGGTTTTACATCACAGTTAAAGCTAGAAACAGTTTTGTCCCAAAATCAGTACAAATTCTTAATAAGTGTTGATTGAAAGCTGGGTGTGGACTAGCGTGTGCGTGTGGCATATGGGAGCAATATATTGGAGTTTTACAATTTATAATGCAGCAATTTTACCACTATCCAGTATTCCGTGACTGTGGAATACTTAATTGAAGCATAGTTTCTAATAGCAAACCTGTGATTTGGCATTGTGTGTGTGGGTTGTGTTTGTGTGTGTGTGTGTGTGTGATGTTAAAGTGTAATGAGGGTGATGTTTAGTTTCCAAATATTGTGGAATATGCATATAAGGATACAGCGTGTCTGAAATGTTCATGTTAATATGTACATTCGTGTGAGTCTGCATGATGTATCTTCGTAAATGTTCTTTTTTTATTTTAAATATAATTGTTACCTTTTTAATTGCTTTTTACTTACAGCAATTGCCTGTTAGAATTTATCTTGTGAGATAATAAAGTTTTCTGACTCTGAATCTGATTGTCGTTGTCAATGGTAAAGGTAAAGGTAGTCCCATAGCCTTGAGGCCGTAGGGGAGCGTGATGTTGGAGATCACACTTATCTTGGGCCAGCGTAATGAGGGTGATGCCCATCTCTCTCCCTCGCTGCTTTACCTTCCCCACCCTTAAGAGAGTAGGTACTCAGTCACAGTTGAGTCAACCGGGGGCGTTGTTATTTGTCGCTTCACGGTTTACGGTCACCCATCCAAGTGCTAACCGCACTGGACGGTGCTAAACTTGCGACACAGTAGCGAGTGCTCCAACCACTGAGCTATCCAACATCCCGCATATGAACACTGCCACCTTATTGTGTTGCTGGGACAATCAACACTTTGACTTTGAAATGTTACTGTCACCGGCATGTCACAATTCCTTGAGTTATTGACAACTATAAAACATCTTGTATCTTCATTTCGTTTATTTCATTTTAAGGTCTGTGCACACAGTGATCTTAGACCAACAACAACGGCAACAACAACAACAACACTAAAGGAGGATAATTGTTTGAACATTAACAATGTATACAATTTCAACAAGCCAATGAAATATGCAGCTAAAACGCCTACTTAAAATTGTCACAATTTCTGCTGTGGCAGCTCCCTCTGCTTACCAGAGAAATAGTCCCTTTAATCTGGGCCAGCTTAATGAGGGCGGGACTCTTCGTTCTCCCCATCCCTCCCCTCCTTTGTGTGTACTAACAACTGTAAGGTGTATAGCAATTACAATTATCTCCCTTTTCTCAACTGTAAGGTGTAAAGCTATTGGAATTATCTTTCTTTTCTCTGGGCCAGCTTAATGAGCTCTCTCTCTTTCTCTCTCTCTCTCTTTGTCTCTCTCGCTACCGTTTAAGCTGTGTACCCACATAAGAAAAATTCAGTAAACTAAAAACACATACAAAAAAAAAAAAAAAAAAAACATAAAACAAATCCGTGGCCCTTGTGCTGGCAAGCATCAGCCTTAATTCTTAGCAGAGCGGAATGTTATCTCATCAGCACTGCCTCACGTAATAAAACAGCCCTCCAGTGCTTCTTAAAAACAAACAACTAACCAACTTAAACTGTAGGTGTTTTTGTCATTCCACTGTTGGTAGGCTCCTCGGTGACTGATGAGATATCGACTGAAGCAGGAGGAGGAAAAAAATTAGAAGAAGGGGAGGAGGGGAAGAGTGGGGAGGGGAGAGAGAAAGATAAGGATGAGAAAAGAAATGAGGAGGGAAGAGGCGGGAGGATGAAGAAAGAGTGTTGAGGGTGAAGAAGGAGTAGGAGGAAGAGGAGGGCGATGATGATAATGACCGAAGAGAAAGAGACGATTGAGGACGACGAGGAGGCGGGGTTAGCGTTAGTGGTAGGGTTAAGAAAGAATGAGTATTTGGCCTCAGAGAGTGTGCGAGTGTTGAAATAACATGAAATCATTTGAGGTCAAACAATACATGCTCGTTTCGCTGGTGCGTTAGAAGATGCGTCAGATTAGAAAAGAAAGGAGAGAGAGAGAGAGAGAGAGAGAGAGAGAGAGAGAGAGAGAGAGAGAGAGAGAGAGAGTGAGTGAGAGAGAGAGAGAGAGAGAGAGAGAGAAAGAGAGAGAGAGAAGGTGCGGACAGATTCTAAGACTGATTTAGGCAGAAGAATTGAGAGACGGCGAAAACAGAAAGAAAAGAGAGGAGAAGAAGATGAAGAAAACTAGAAGAGGAACTGTTAAGAAGGTGCTGAATGGGTTCATTTGGCTAAAGATATATACACACCCGCAGACAGAAGACAGAGAAGGGAAAAAAAGATATGCCAAAAGGAGGACCGTTCATAAAGACAAGACAACGGAAACCACCGAGCTAGAGAGAGAGAGGAGAGACAGACAGACACACAGAGATAGACAGGACAGGGATAAACAGAGACAGAAAGAGACAGAAACGAACAGAGACAGTGACAGAGAGACAGACGGAGATAAACAGTGACTGAAACAAATACGGACAGAGAGAGACAGACAGATACACAAAGAGAGTCAGAGTGAGAGAGAGAAACAGAGCGACAGAGAGAGACAATGAGGCAGGAAGAGGGTGGAAGGGGACTGATAAAGAGGTAACTTGACGCATGCGCTAATGGGATGAGCTAAGATGCACAGCCAGGCTAGACAGACAGACAGAGAGAGAGACAGAGGTCGAGAGATGAGACAAAGACAGACATAATGAACGACAAGGCGAAACAGAGACAAATCCCAGAGGCTGTCAGAATGGTTGAACACGGGCGTGCATTTGGAGTGAGATAATGAGCTTCAGACAGACGTCAGAGGAAACAGACGATAAGGAAACAGACGACAAGAGAGAGGCTGCGGAGCAAGTAGTCCTGGGAAACGTGTGCAGGTACGGTTAGCGCAGTAGTGCGGTGGCTTTTGGGCGCTCGCTAGGCAAACGGTTCATCGGGAAGGGTTAGTACTTGCTCAACAGGCGCTTAACAGACACGTTGGTGTCAGGGAGAAGTCATTAGCCGCATTACGTTTAATTGTCAAAACATCATGGCCGGGATCACACCGGTGCGCTACCTCGCAACAGTTTCTTCCGCCGTTACTAAACGCAGCACGTGACAGTTCCAGCTGCACAGTATCTTGAGACTCACGGGAGATTCCACACTCCCAGTTTGCAGGAATCCTTGACAGTTCGCTGACACTCAGTTTCTGCACAGGCGAGTACAATGGCAAAGAATGGTGCATCTTTGATTGTAAAGCGGGTCTAATGTGCTCATAAAGTAGCTTCCTACGATAGTAAGGTAGTAGTGGACCCTTCATAACATAGCGGGTCCTACGGCTGTACTATCGAGGAGCCATTCTACGTAGCTTAATGCCCTTGTGGTCTCAGGATGAATGGAGAAACGTGTGTTAGATATGAATGTTAAATGTATTGGATATTATCCCAAAGGCATTACATGCTAAAAATGGATAACCTCGATAGCAAAGCGTTAGATAGCGTACGTAGGTATCATTGATTAAAAAAAAAAAGGGTGGGATCAGACTTTGTGTTTGGCGAAACGAATCCCCCGCTCTTACGATTTATTCCACAACGAACCTTTAAGAATTATCTCCGTTTACATCGAAAACTACAGTCCTATAGCGGGCAAGACATTGATAGGCCACCTATTTTATTACATGCGGACGTTTCGATCTATCGGCCTGTCGTAACTGGAAAGTTGAGGGTCTCAGATCCAAAACTTAGGTTCCTGAACCTTGTGGGGAAAAAAAAGGGGTGGGGAGGAGAGGGGGAGAAGTCAGGAACCGAGGTTCGGGATATGAGAACCTCGAAAAAAAAACAAAAAAACGTTCGCGAACCTGCACGAACCTTTCAATAAAAACAAGCCGTAAGGGGAGATTGCATGTGTGTGTGTCAAGTCAAGTCAAGTCAAGTCAATGCATTCTTTATTTCTCAGAAAGAAAAATGTGGGTTGTCGCTTTGCAAGACAAGACAAGATTTTATAATGGCAATAAACACAGTGACAGAAATGGAAGAGTAACATAACATTGAGGGGGAAAAAAATAAAAATAAAAATCACACACACACACACACACACACAAACACACACACACGCACACACACACCCTCAATTACGTTATTACAGTATAATATTCAGCTCAAACAAACATACCAGATACACAACATTTGTACCCTTGCGTGCATCTGCATGTAATTACACACACACACACACACATACACACTCAATATTACATAGGTTACATTACATGTGTGTGTGTGTGTGTGTGTGTGTATGTGTGCGTATGTGTGTGTGTGTGTTTGTTTGATATATAAATTGTTCGGAGGTGGAAGTGGATTTTGAAAACTGCTTGTGCAGAGGTCGGATGAAAAAAAAAGGAGAGAAAATGATCTTGGTAAACGTTCGTGGTGAAATGGTGATGGTGACTGCAGGGAATGAGAGGTGGGATGAGGGGGAGGTCGGTATAGAGGAGAGGGGTGGTGGGCGGAGAGGGTCGTGTCTTTGGAAATAGTCCCTGCGGAGGTGGATGGTTGGAATCTTTGAAAATAGTTCGTGCGGAGGAATGTTGTGGGTCGTGACGTCAGCTTATCTTCACGTCTGGTCGCCGATCAGCAGGAGCAGACGACAGGTGTGGCTAGGCGTACGCCACAATAACTGTCTGTTAAAAGGGGGGAGAAGGGAAGACACGGGAGGAGGAGAACAAAATGAAGGATAGCTCAGTTGGTAGAGCGGCCAGCTCGTGGTACAAATGTTGCGGGTTCGGTTCTCGGTGGCCCGGACATAAACATCGGCTGTGAGCACTGGCCATCTTACTGTTGCAATTAATCTGATGGGTGTTGCAGGGTATAGTGTTCCCTTCTCTCCTTACACCGGTCACCTAAGGTTGTGCTCAGTCGTCTGAGCGTCAGACTATGCGCCCAAGGCCTGCAAGTGGGCGCCTCGAGCGGCTGGAGTGAGATCCTGTATCGGCCAGCGCCTTGAGCAGCTCTTGAGCTGGAAAAGCGCTATATAAGAATGATTCAATTCCATTCAATATTTCATTTATTGTCTATTCACACATTCCGGTTATATTAGACAGCAATTAAGAACAACAACAATATCAATCAAATCACAACGAAGAAACCTTATACAGTAAAACCTCCGTTTTGAGACCCTCTCTTAAACGACTTCCTCCAACATACGACCGGAAAAAAATTCACCGATACTTTGTACTAAATAAACGACCTCTCTTAAACGACTACCTCTAAAACGCGACTTGCGACCTTCAAATAATTAAATTTTACGACCGAGCATCTAAAAAATTCAGATTCCAAAGCAATACTATATTTGTGCGCTTGAAGAAAACACATTCGTTTACAAATTAACAGCAGACGATGCATTAAAGCAGCTTCAAATACTCTAAGGAGCTGACCAGATTTGCCCTGAGCAGGGGCCTGTGAGGTCTTGCAGACACAATGTCTGGTGTTCAAAGTGACATACTAAGAGAACATGGACGGGTGGGGGGGTCATGCAAACAAACAGAAATAACAGCTTTCTTTAAAAAAAAACCAAACTATTCAATGACTGAATACAAATAATTACAACAATATTAATAAGGTTATCTTATAAATAGTTATAACTCCAAATATGCACTCAGCACTTAAATACACTTTTAAACATCTATCATACCAACAATGATTTTTGTTGTTGTAAATAATGAGGAACAGGAAGATATTGACTGTACTGGTTGTGAGACAGAGTTTAATCTATATTTCTGAAAGATGGTAGATGTTCTCTATACTTAATGGTATGTGTACCTTTTGTACATGTATTTATTTTACTTAATTAATTTTCTAAATGTCTTTTTTCGAAAATGTCCTACCTCCTTTTTAAGACCCCTCCAATTTAAGACCTCGTTTTAATGGCAATTTAAAGGTCGTAAAACGGAGGTTTTACTGTACCACAATGGAATGAAAGGGGAAGAGTGATTTAACACCAAGCTATACAAGTCTAGCAATTGTCGTCATTGCAATAATTTTCACAACTTCTGTTATCTGTGAATGATGTAATACATCATCTAAAGAATGTCCATAGTCAGTCAAATGATGTCCTTGGTTTTCATACATTTCATTAAAACTTTACATTAAAAAAAAAAGGTAAACTGATATATTTTCGCCACATATGCACTGGATACCTGCGAAATATTTAGTATTCCATGTGTTCATTCTTAACTTTTATATTAATTTTGACAACTGTCGTGAACAGTTCGATATAGTAACCTTTTTAATTCTAGTATCTTATCATACTGCTTTATATATATATATATATATAAGAATACTAAAATAACAATATACATAGAAAGAAGGAGAATGAGATGGAAAAGAAGAGTGACGGGTGAAAAGCTTAATAGAAGAAGAAGAAGAAGAAGAAGAAGAAGAAGAAGAAGAAGAAGTCGATGGGGGAGGGAGACAAAAAAGAAGAAGAAGAAGAAGTCGAGAGGGGAGGGAGACAAAGAAGGAGAAGAAACAATACACAATACGATAGTTTGGCTGTCGGCATAACAAGGTTGAGCTTTTCCAAGCCAAGAATGTCTTAACGGCCAAAACGCCGTACCCCAAAATAATGATGACACACACACGATCCAATTAGGGAAAGAGATGACATGTTGGTGAAGTAACGTCATATATTGTCCTGGCATAACACCCTTCAAATCTCACACACAGGAAAATTAACACGAATGTTATGTCACGTGACGGGAAAACCACCGTACCAGGGTACGAACCCTTTGCCTTTTCGTGTAATCTTGGTGCTAAATGCCTCGCAACTTTACAACAGGATGAAATCTTTGTAATGCTTTAGAGATAGAAAATCAAATACAGACGTAGACAGACATGATGAATGACAGAAAGAAAGAATGGAAGAGGATAATCGAAGACCAATAATCACTCGTCTTACAAGCAAAACAATAGTAGCACTAGTGTGTCATTAACAAAATGCGTCATCTTTTCCCATTTTTTCTTCAATTGTTTTCTAGAATCATAAATCTCGGGTTTTGTAGACCAAGGGGACAACTCCCACTTTTTAGTGTACAGTGCCTGGTCAACTTTTTTTCTACCTGCGTTGTGTGGCCAACCCCTTCTATCTTTCACTCAAACTGCATTGTAGGATCGAATCTTGATTAGGGCTGGACGGTTCCACCGATACGTAACTGTATTTAGGTTCGGAAACGCGACGGTACAGTATACCGGTGCGGGTGTGCAAGGTCCGGTTTACTGGGAAATCTCGACAACACATAACGCGACAGTGGGCGACATCCTGTCCGCCCAGAGAGCGAGTCTAAAGCCCAAACACGTGGATAGGCAGCTGTTCTTGAAGAAGAACTTATAAGAATAGCAGCTTATCCACGTGTTTGAGCATGGTACCAGTTGCCAATCCTTCTAAACTCTTAAAATTCTTTAAGACATTTCCCGTTGAATGTTTTTGTTTTATTTTGATTTTGTGGTTTAAAGTTTGCTGATGTTCTAAACAGTGATTTATCATAATTTGTTTTGAAGGCGTTAAAATAAAAATAAAGCTTTAGTTTCTATGCAAATGTGGTTCTTTGAAACTGTTTTGAAGTGTATGACAATCTTTCTGTTGCGTCGGTCACTACTGTCAGTGCCATATCCTATTTGATTGTAACACTTAAAATCGCGGTATACCGGTACAAAATACCGATACGACCTAAAAATACTGCGGTAATACCGGTATGACTTTGACCCACGGTCCCCAGCTCTAATCTTGATTTACCTTTTAATCCGTGTTCAAATACTAGTCTATTTTTCCCTTGCAGTACAGGTCAAAAATGCTTCGCTGTTTTTTTTTCAAACTACACTGTGTAGCCAGCGTTCAGTTTCGTCGTGTGGTCTGTCATATACTTGACATCACTTCATTTTATCAAACTGCCCTGTTTGGCTAAACATGCTATGGCTATTTTTTCAATCTGCATTGTGCGGCCAAAATGCTCGGGCTATGTTTTAATCTGCCCTGTGTGGCCAGTGTTCAGTTTCATTATTGGGTCTGCCATCGACTTGACAACTGTTTTGCTTCCGTTTCTGTCTCCGAGTCAAACACAACACCATCTTGCATCTCGTTCACTCCTAGCTTAAGGGTTCCACGCCGCTAAATTGTTGGTCTTTCGGGAATGAGGATGTACTGTGGATGCAGCAGACCAGTGGATAAAACCTAATCCATTTAGAATTAAAGGTTAGCGAAAGCTTTTTTGTGTTTTTTTCAAATTAGTGTTTATTTGTTTCGTCTTTTTCTTCTTCTTTGTTGTTGTTGTTGTTGTTGTTGTTGTTGTGTTTATTGATGTTTTTGTTGTTGTTGGTGTTATTGTTTTTGTACGTTATAGTTAGTTTGAATTGTGTCAACTTCTTCTACATCTCACCGTCGTCGCTGTCGTCGTCGTCGTCGTCGTCATTGTTTTGACCCTTCTTTCTTCTTCTTGCTGTTGCTGTTATTATTATTTATTTAATTTATTTATTGAATCGTTCTTATATCCTGTTGTTGTTGTTGTTGTTGTTGTTCTTTTTCTTCTTCTTATTTCTTCCCTTCCTGGGCTGTCAAAATCCACATCACCGCCAACGTCCTCCCACTCTTCATACTCATCTTTTTTCAAACCCGCCATCATTCCCCTCTAACCCATCTCTCTCCCTCACTCTCTCTCTCCCTCTCCTCTCTCTTAGTTCTCCGTCGTGCCTACTACTGTTCATCATCAACCTGCTTCAATCGGAAGGGCTGATCCGAAAATATTTTCTTCGGCAGATCCCCCTCTAGATCCCTACGGAGCTTTTCTTGGCGGAGCGTTACCCGGTGTTTTGCGTGTACGGGATTATTCGTTTATTTTTTCCCTCTCTGATGGCAAAATAAATGCCAGCGATGTGCTTCGAGTCCATTCGGTGCATTGCAAACAGCTAGAACAAGAAACACAGTCTGTTTGCTTGTCTGCAAAGAACACATACCAAAGCAAAAGCACAGTGGCGAGAGGAATTTGTGGGCTTTAGATGTGGTGGAAGTCGGTTTTTGTATTGAAAACACACTATGGAGACGACTTTGCAAGGATTGTTCTGGTAGTTCGGTGTGGATTAAGGATTCCTACTGATTGCTCTGGTGGTTTCAGTGTTGATTTAGGTAATTACCTTCTTCCACGAGATCATCATCCCCGTCTGCCGTTTCGGCAATGATGGGCTTAACTTTAAACTTTAATGGTCATTCATTCCATTTTGGCAGTTTAAAGTTACACGCGCACCACAGAACAGGAGACATTTGGGAAACCCAGAAATATTTTCTTGTTTTGACTGCGTTTTTCTTCGTGTGCCTAGACCATGCCTCAAACATCTGTGGTACAACTGTTTTCAAAATATCTGGCGATTTAGAACACGATCTAAATTTGTGTAGCAACAACATTGTTGTAGCCAAATCCGATTACATACATTTGACCTTGCGCAGCACGTCTGTGATGCGCAGTCGAACAGCAGTAGCCAATATGGCTGAAACATGATCGTGTGACCGCTGTCAAATTTATCTCAGCGACAAACTCTCAGTTTCTTCAAACTTTTATCAAAGCTATGACGCTATTTTGGAATAATCTTACCATCGCTATCGGTTGAGTCCGCCATGTTCTTACAACCAAAACAGTTCGTCAAAGAGAACGCAACTCTCGAACGATTGCGGAAGACGCATTGTTTTCGCCAGGATGTTGCAGATATTGACTTGACTACATGTGTTGTTAAAACATTTTTGAAATCAAGTTTCTCAACAATGTTGTCGAAATATTGTAGAAGAACTGTTGCGCGTTTGACTGCTCTAATGTAATGTCTGCCCTTCTTGAAACACATGCCTAGTGAAGCGCAATTAAATTGTAGCGTTACGGGCGATGGTGCGTTTTTACTCGAAACTCTATCAAGGACTTCTTGCTGGCTTTACTTATGAGGTCAGAGTTTTACCTACAAAAAAAAAAGAGACGAATAGCAAGATGACATGCCATTCGAATGTATTTTCAGACACTTACAGGCATAGCTCAAAATCAACTAGTTCGTCAAGAAAACAGCATTATCGAAAAAGAGTTAACTTTCGCGGCGATAATTATCGTGCCTCGGCTTTACCCTAAAGAACCAAAACTGAAAATATAGAATGATCGGCAGCTATCTGAACTATCTGCAAGGAAAACACTATCAACATTGGTTCAAAGGAGCAAAAAAAATAGTGTGGTCAATTGTTTTCAGATCCTGCAGCCAACTTATCACTATTTGGTTCATCCAATTTTGAGACACAGCGTGAAACGTCTGCAGGTTTTGTTTGAAAATAGAAAAGATCTTTACACGTCTACTCTATACTAGTGCACTGTGCGTGTGTAACATTGGTAAAAAATAAAAAAAAAGAAGGATAGTCTTAACGCATCACATCCTTGCACTTTGTAGAAACAGTAAAACCAAAAAACTAACGGCGCGGAACCTTAAACCCATGGCCAATGGGTACCTCCTAACAGCTGTCTTCCCACAGCTGAGTGTCTGCTATTACTGTTACCTAAAGAGCTCCCATTGTCACCACCAGCTCCGACATTTACTACAGGCGCTAGCTGATGTCTAGATTATCTAACGGTTATATGTTTTAAATCAACTTTTTCTCTTTGCAAGTATGTCTGCTTTTGAGTTTGAGTGAATGTTTGTAATTGATTCGTTTAATATATACATATTGCAAGTTGTTGCAGTATTGATCAGCAAAACGTGTCTTAATTTCTCTGTTTGAGATAATAAAGGACTCTTGAATCTTGAATCCTGAAGTTCAATTACCATTTGTTTATTTATTTCTTTATTTATATAATTTTAAAAGTATAATTAACTTTTTTAACGTCTATTAACATAGTTGACATTAATTTCCTTTTTAAAAAAAACACGTTATGATATAGCGCTTTTGCAGCTTAAGATCTGCTTAAGGCGCTGACCGACACAGGATATAACTCAAGCAGACCCAGTCTGCCATTTGCAGCCTTTGAGCTCTTGATCCGGAAAAGCGCTATATAAAAGTGATTAAATAATAAATACTACTAATCTGACGCCAAGACGACATAGCACAATCCTGGGCTACCGAGCCTAGGGAGAAGGGACCTAGTGCCTGCTGGGAGTATTTGTGTAATTGGTGTAACGTGCTGAAATGACTCCCCTACCACTTTTATTCCCAGGTGTAGTTTCAGTCCATGCCCAGATTAACTCCCCGGGAGTTAGTCTGGTTATGGCCTAGAATGGCCCCCCTTCTATTCCAAATCAACCCCCACCAGCATAACCGGTTCGCTTCTACTCAAAAAATAACAAGTCGTTCGGGAGTTAAAACAGAACAGTTCATTTTGAAAACTTTTCAAAAATTTTTTTTAAAAATTTCAAAACTTTTCAAAATGTTTAAAAAAAAAAAGATTAACAATTTTTAAAAAGACATTTTCAAAAATCAGTGAACAAACATAACATTTTATCATGTAGTTAGTAGAAATATTTCAAAAATCATATAAAATGTGTTTGAAATCATGGAGCACAAAATACGTCACTCATATGATAATGATAGGTCCACTGCCCCTATAAAACACGAGAGGGGAGTAAAACTGAATATCCCCATCCCCCCCACCCCCAAACATACATACATCTCTAAGAAAGATTACAGGGGAGTTAAACTATGAGAGGTTTAGAATACCTCCCCCACACACCTATAAAAGGGAGTTAAACTGGGAGAGGTTTAGAATACACCCCCCCCACACACACACCTATACAAGGGAGTTAAACTGGAACAAAAGAGTTATACGGGGACAGGTCACCAACCTCCCACCTACACACTCACCTCTAGAAAAAATTACAAGGGATTTAAACTGGGACAGGTTTAGAATAGCCTCCCCCAACACCTATAAAGCCAACTGGGGCGAAAGAGAATTAAACTGGGACAGGTCAACCCCCTCCTACACACACACAAACGCCTCTATTAAACATTACAGGGGAGCTAATTGTGACAGGTTTAGAATCGGCTCCCCCCCACACTATAAAGCATTAATTAAAAAGGAGTTAAGCTTGGACGAAAGAGAGTTAAATTGGGACAGACCCAGAACAGCCCCCGCCCGCGACTTTTTTTTTCCTAAATAAGAACTGGTCCTGGCCTAAAAATAGCTGCGCCCGAACATTTCCGAAGTTGGTTTCAGACAATCGGATACACCCAGTACTATATATAGGAGTACAGGCACATGATCTCACCACTATTCGTATTATGATGTGAGCATGATATGATAAAATACTATTCACCCCCCTCCGAGAGTTCATATTTTTAATGTAACATTAAAAATCTCTCTCTCTCTCTCTCTCTCTCTCTCTCTCTCTCTCTCTCTCTCTCTGTATATATTTTTTTCCCCTTGCAAAATATAGTACAGTATTGCTGAGTGTTTATATTTCTCAATTAGAGCCAGTTGTTTAAAATTTAGATAACTAGCTTATTAAATTTACTTTTATGTTTATCAATTAAAGCAATTTGTTTTTCAATTTAGATGATTACCTTATTAAATTTATTTTTACGCATGTGCTTGATATAATAGCATGTGGACTTATCTTGTTATTTTTTTGGTTTGTTTGTTTCTTAATGATACTGTATTATTAATACTAATAATAACGGATTTGTATATAGTGCTGTACTCCAGAATACGACCAGACTCACCGAGCCTTACATATAGTCATTACATAAAAATACATGCACTCGATATTGTGTTCCATCTCTTAAGATGTTTAATTATATTCTACATATCCTCATAGATTCCTTTCTCTCTGATATCCTGTATTGTTTTGGGGTAATGAATAAATTAAATTGAATTTAAATTAGATTAAACATTTTTTAATGTATTTATTTAATTTTATTTTTTTTTGCTTACAATATTTTTCTTTTACAATTATCTTTCAGATTACCAAAATATATACTTTTCTTCTTTTTTTAATATTATTAATATGATTGACTTCTCAGGATAGTAAACTGTTGTATATATTTTAATAATTGTGCATTAATGTCTGCTATTAGCTTTGTTGAAGAATGGTTATGATTATTTTATTGTGTGGTAGAAACATAGCTTACTTATATACATGATGTCGCACACAATTTAAAAACATCCCATAGTAATGTTGTGTACATGAAAAGTGAAGAGTGCGTAGGCCTATATAATAAGCACACTCATAATGTAGAAAGACTACTGTAAAAACAAGCTTTTTCATTCTTTTTTAGGCATCCTATATAGTATTACCTTCCTGCATTCATGTACGTGTCAGTTGCTCATGAATACTAAAGAGAGATAATATATATCTGTATCTATATAACTTAGATCTATCTAACTACACAAGCACACACACATTTACGTATATATTGTATTACAATAGTATGTGTATATATAACTATTTCATATTCTCCTTTACAAATAAATAATAGAGTAACACCTTTTTTTACTTACATAAATACATGTACAAATACAGCACTGAAAGGATGGATAATCAAAATATCAATATATAGGACAAGCGATCATAACATTATTATGTACTAATAAAACGATTCCAGATATTTAAAAAAAATGAACAGAAAGTAAACTATAGCATTACAATTTACATCTAGACCTAATACTACAAAGAATATGTGTATCTTCACATAAATTTTTGTGTATGCAACAATGTATACCTACACGCACACAAACATTACGCTACATAGACCTATACATAATTCATTCAAATACAAATACACACATACAAATATAAATACAAATAAAATAATAATGTTTAATAAATAAATAAAAAAATAAATAAATAAATAAATAAATAAATAATAATAATAATAATAATAATAATAATAATAATAATAATAATAATAATATTAATATTAATAATAATAATAATAATAATAATAATAATAATAACAATAATAATAATAATAATAATAATAATAATAATAATAATAATAATAATAATAATAATAGTGTAGTAAACCAGCTATACTACATATGTCTGCTTTAGATTTAGTGCATTAGGCCTACTACAGATTGTTCAGTTACACTACAGTCTGAATCTGTGACCCTGTGGCTTCTCGGCTGTCACAAATGTAAAGTGTCACAATCCTAGCACAGTAGTGCTCGGTTGTTTGTTTGTTTGTTTTGACCAGCCATGCCCACAGTCTAGTGCAGGTAAAATTGCTTCATCGATTAAAATTTAAGGGCATAAGGAACACACAGATAGATGAGCTGATCGCGCCAATTTGATCAAACTTTCTGGGCAGAAGGCGGAAGTAACGAGTAACGACTGCCAACTTCGGAAATGTTCGGGCGCAGCTATTTTTAGGCCAGGACCTGTTCTTATTTAGGAAAAAAAAAGTCGCGTCAGGGCCAGAACTGCCCTCCTCCCCCTCCCCAACGCACACATTAGTACAAAATTGTTCAAAGCCAAAGTAACTCCCTGGGGGCTGTTCTGAGGCACATAGAGGATCAGTCCAGTTCATGACCTTGATTGTCCCTATGTAATCTTCATTCCCCGGTTACCTCCCGGGAGTTAATTTGGAACAAAAGGGGGGACCATTCTTGGCCATGACTACGCTAACTCCCGTAGAGTTAATCTGGACCTGGACTAAAACTACTCCCAGGAGTAAATCTGGTATTGGGGGGGGGGGGGGGGGGGGCAGTTTCGGCACGTTACAGCTGTTTTGGATCTGTCCCAGTTTAACTCCCCGTGTAGTGGTTTATAGTTATGTTTAAAGGTTCTGTTCTGGATCTGTCCCAGTTTAGATTCCCTTTTGCGTTTTATAAGTATGCTTGGACCTGCTCCATGATCCAGTGTAATTCCCCTTCTGTGTTTTATGAGTGTGTAGGGGAAGGCTGTTTCAGTTTAACTCCTCTTCTGTGTTCTTCTGTATTTTATAAAAGTGTTGGGGAGTTGAGGGTGTTCTGCACCCGTTCCAGTTTAACTCCCCTGCTGTGTATTACGAGAGAGCTGGGGAGGGAGGCAGTTCTGGACCTGTTCCAGTTAAATTCCCCTTCGTTTTTTTTATGAATGTGTTGGGAGGTAGAGGGGGTAGTCTGACCCTGTCTCAGCATAACTCCTCTGATGAAAGGCATATGATTTATAGTTAAGTTGGGGATTAACTCCCTGTAGGTTGATAGTTTTGTTTAAAGGGCTGTCCTGACCCTGTAATAAGCTAACTCACCTTTTGTGTTTTGTGTGTTGTGGAGGAGGGGAGGGGGGCTGTTCTGGACCTGTCACAGTTTAACTCCCCTTTTGTGTATTTAGTGTGGGGCTTCAAGTGCGCTTGGGGGCTGACCTGGACCTATCCCATTTTAACTCTCATGCAGTGGGGTTAATAGTTATGTTTAACCAGATGGGAGGGGGAGGAGAGCCTGGACCTGATCCAATCTGACCCTCACCTGTTCCAATGTGAATCCTCAGGAATTGTTTTGGTACAATTAAAATTTAATCTCCAGTGAAAAGGGGGCTGTTCTGGCACTGGTCCCGTTTATCTCCTTGTAGTTTTTCTGGCACAAAATTGTCCAACAAAGTAACTCCCTAGGGGCTGTTCTGGCACACATAGAGAATCAGTCCAGTTCATAGCCTTATCGTCCTTATGTAATCTTCATGCCCAGATTAACTCCTGGGATGGAAATGAATCTGCTGGAGACTGAGCGGCAACCCATGACAGTGGCTAGAATGCTTTTGTGGACGAAGAATCCAACGCCGTATTCGTGCCTGTCATCCCTATCGCTGAAATAAAGCTTGTGGCCTTTTTCGGTCGTTGTTTCACCTAGGCCTTTCCAACGCTATAGAATTACTATACTATAGACATAAATTATATAATTATAGAAATTAATTCTATACTATATAAATCTTTTCTATAACATAGAAAAAAATTCTATAATACGGAAACAAATTCTATAATATAGAAATACATTATATAATATAGAAATACATTCTATAATATAGAAATACATTCTATAACATAGAATGGAACCTATAAAATATAAATTTTATACATTCCATAAACATTTAGAAATCTATTCCATAATACAGAAATCTATTCTATAATACAGAAATCGATTCCATGTATAGACAATTACACTTACGTTCTTGGATTAAATTCTATATTATAGAATATATTGTATGTGCATAGAATGTGCTGAATGTATCTAGAATGAATTAAATACACAGAAAATGCATTGTATGTACATAGAAAGCACTATATGCATAGAATGTTGTTTATAGCATTTTTACTCACACGACGCCTTCTTCTTTTGCCCTTTTGTGGATAGAGCTGAACCGAGTAGCGAATTGAATGTAAACGGCCCCAGATCGAAGGCGTTGTTTACTTTTGACAAAAACGGTTTTGTCCTACAATTCACATTGTTATTACATTAAACAATGATAAAATGGGCTTCCGATGCTCACTTCCTGCTAACATTTCAAATTTGTGCATTTCGGATCTAAAGTCGTGTGGCCATTTGACTCTATTGTTGAGTGAACCACAGAGAATGAAACGTGCATCTTTGGCATCTGGGGTAAGATAGAGTCTATTTTGTCAACCTAAAACGAAAAAAACTTGACGAGCAATTGTTTTTACGGGTTCTTTCTCTTACCGGCTTTTTAGATGCTATTTTTAGCTCTTAGAAATGTTGGCCAGCCGTGGCTATTGATAGGCACAAACATTTCGGAGTTTATCCATTAAAAACAATTGAACTTTCCTAAGAGTTATTTTTTGTTGTAAACTTTTTCATTGCGGCAACACTCACTGTGAATGTTAAAATGAGCGGTCGAGGGGGCGTGATTAAAAGTGGGTCCTCTTAAGTTGAACTGCATCTGCCTAAGCATTGTGCATGTCTTTACAATACGCTTATTCGCGTGCACCGTATAAATATATTTAATATTCCTACCCACCTGCGTATCATATAACGTTTCACTGCAATGATTCCAAGGCTCCCGAGATTGTCAGGCTCTGACTTTAACAGTACTGTTGCTACGACATGCGCTCACCCGGAACTGGAAGCGTGGAGCGGCAAAAACACAACGCAGGCAGTTACAAAACAAACGAGACGATGTTGGTGGCTTGGCAACTGAAGAAAACCGAGCTTCTTAAAGATTGCGGACTCTTCACATCTTACACACGACCTAACACACACACACACACAAAAACACACATTCATCACTCAAATATGGGCTGTAAAAAACAAGTCTCTTATTATAAAACGAAAATGAAATCTTAATAGCCTATCCTATCCTATCCCGTAACTCGAAAGTCGTTGGGGTACCACAGATGATCTTTTAACCAGCGTACTCCATCTTTCTCTGTCCTCAGCAACCCTCATGGCATCGCTCAGTGTCAAGCCAGTCCATTCTCGAATGTTGTCCTCCCACCTCTTTTTCAGTCGCCCTCTACTTCAGCCTCCTTGCACCGTGCCTTGCAGGATGGTCTTTGCAAGGCCTGATGATCTGGTGACGTTGCCATACGACCGGAGTTTCCGTTTCTTCACCACTGTGAGCAGGTCATCGTGTTGTCCGAGGGCATGTGTGGTGGTCTGTCGGACTTCATCGTTGGTGATGTGCTGGATATAGAAAATGCCCAGAAGTCTTCTGTAGCACCTCATCTCCCTGGTTTATATTCTTCGTTTTAGGTCCGCTGTGAGGGTCCATGTTTCGCAAGCGCATAGGATGATGGAGATAACAAGGGAGCGCAGCAGTCTTACCTTGGAGTGTAGACTGATGGTCCTGCCTATCCAAATGGGCTTCAACCTTGTCAGGACAGCAGTTGTTTGTGCGATCCTGGAGAGGACTTCCTGTCGGGACCCATTGTCTGATACAATGGCTCCTAAATATTTGAAGCTATGCACTGTGTTGAGGAATTCGCATTGGACTTTTATGTCTGTATTGATGCCATCGGTATTTTTTTTTTAAATTTGTGTTTTTATTTTTTTTTATTTGTGTACATAGTTGTAAATAGTTGTACCCTTACTGTTCTGTCTTTTGGTGTATTGTAGCAAAAGCTATGTTTTATCGAGTGCATGTATTTATATGTAATGATTATGTAAAGCGTGGTGAGTCTGGTCATAGGCTGGAGTACCCGCTATATAAAAATCCGTTATTATTATTATTATTATTATTATTATTATTATTATTATTATTATTATTATTATTATTATTATTATTATTATTATTGGTCATCATTTTGGTCTTCTCTGCACTTATTTCCATTCCAAAGGCTCTGGAAATGATGTCAAGCTTCTGTACCAGCTGTTCAAGTTCGTGCTTGTTCCTCTCCAGCCAATCCGTCAATGTAATCCGCAAAATGTATTTTGACATTTTTGATTGGCTGGATCCAGTACCTTTATTGAAGGGTGCAAAAGGGGCAAGGAGAGGGGGTAGGGTGAAGGGGAGGCCGGAGTACCCAGAGAAAACCCTCGGTGACCGGAATAGTCTCGTACTTAAGTCAAACAAGACACAAGTTCGCCCCTTCGGCAAAGAAAACCGGCGACTAACAAACTGTGATCACAAGCCAACAACAACAACAGCAATAACAATAATAATAATAACAACAACAACAACCGGGGATGGGGAGAAGGGACCTAGTGCTTTGTAGGTGTATTTGTGTAGCACTCCTATCTAAAACATGAGCGTCAGGATCTCTAAAGTCCGTGCGATGGAATGCGTGCGTGCACGGACCAGACCTCGGTTTATACTCTCATCCCAAGGGAATAGAAGCGCAGTGTCTCAGGATGTTTTCAAAATTATTTTAATTTTTTACTCCAGGCTGTCAACAGGATTTGAACCACTGTCTGCACAGCCTGCGATATTCTCGCCTGGCATTGGAGTTCAACGCGTACACCGCTGAGCCAACTGCTGGCGATACGCATCACATTCTCAGACGATAATTGAGAATTCAGGTGTTCTTAGTAAAACAAACGTGAAACATGTGTAGCACTCACCCGTCTAGGACATGAACGTCAGGATCTTAGAGTCTGTATGAAGGTACAGATCACCGCTCTTTGAGCCTGATTGGGAGAAAGACCGTATATTGCATTCGTTATTATTATTATTATTATTATTATTATTATTATTATTATTATTATTATTATTATTATTATTATTATTATTATGAGAAATAGTAGTAGTAGTAACAGTAGTAGTAGTAGTAATAGTAGTAGTATTTCAAATAAAATTGTAATTTCTTAAGTTTTATGTCTTCTACACATATATCGCCGTGCCTTCATCACTGTTACTAGCTGCTCCATTTGATTTTATAATTTCTGCTGCTGTAGCAGCTTCAGCCAAGAAAGAGGCAGTTTGGGTTTAAGACAACGTTAACGATGCTGAACAAAATAAACACATTACACTCAACAGCATAACTGAGTCACAGCCTCCCCCCCCCCCCCCTTTCTCTTTCTCTCTTTCTCTTTCCCTCTCTCTCTCTCTCTCTCTCTCTCTTCCTCACTCTCTTCCTTCCCCTTCTCCGCCCATCTCCGCTCCTTCTCTCTCTCTCTCTTTCTCTCTCTCTCTCTCTCTCTCTCTCTCTCTCTCTCTCTCTCTCTCTCTCTCTCTCTCTCTCTCTCTGTCCATCTCTCTCTGTCCATCTCTCTCTTTCTCTCTCTCTCTCTCTCTCTCTCTCTCTCTGTCCATCTCTGTCCATCTCTCTCTTTCTCTCTCTCTCTCTCTCTCTCTCTCTCTCTCTCTCTCTCTCTCTCTCTCTCTCTCTCTCTCTCTCTCTCTGTCCATCTCTCTCTTTCTCACTCTCTATCTTTCTTCCCCGTTCCGCCCCTATCTCTCTATTTGTTTTTCTATCTCTCGCTCCCTCTCTCTTTCTCCCTCTCTCTCTCTCTCTCCATATCTCTCTCTCCATCTCTCTCTTTCCGACTCTCTAACTTTCTCTCCCCCCCCCTCCGCCTCTATCTCTGTCTTTCTCCCCCGTCTCTTTCTTTCCCACTCTCTATCTTTCGCCCTCCCCTGCTCCGCCCATCTTCGCCCTCCCCTGCTCCGCCCATCTCTGTCTCTCTCTCTCTGTCTCTCTCTCTGTCTCTCTCTCTCTGTCTCTCTCTCTCTCTCACTCTCTCATAGGACCTATTGCTACTAGTACTATTATCCTATTAAAGATTTTGACTTCGACTTCAAATTCTAAATCTCTGACTATCCACCCCCCACCTCCCTCCTCTCTCTCTTTTTTTCCTTTCTCCCCCCCCCTCTATCATTACCCCTCCATTTGCCTATCTCTCCCCCATGCTCTCTCTCCTTAATATTTCTTTACTCTTTTAAAGTATCACTTCTGCGCGGTTAATGTCAGTGCAGACGCTGTTTGCCTGGGAACTTGTGCACGTGCAAGGAAGAAGAAGAAGAGGAAAGAAGAAGATATGACGAGAGAAAGAAGGAGGAACATTGTGCAGTCAGTTATCATCACTGGAAGAAAAGTAGAAAAATGTGCCTTAAAGGGTTTGAGTATGAAGGATACTGCTGTTGTTGCAGAATACCAAATCCTTGTTTGTCCTCAAGGAAAACTGTGTGCAATGTCCAACAGTATACAACAAAAAATTAAACTTGGTTTTAAAAATGCAGAACAATACATTTAAAATCGAAAAATAATAAAACACTGATTAAAATTTGTGGACAATGACACTCTCACATATACGTGAGGTTGGGAGAGCACGAGCACGAGGCTGCGGGATATCCCAGTCTCAGTCAAATGGTGTCTAAGCACATAGTCGGTCTATGTCACAATAGGCTATTTAGACTCTGCACTACGGCTTCAGGCCTTCAATAGTTCAGCCTGCTGTAGCCTTTGTAAATTAAAGTCGCTGCCTAAAATACGACAGAAGTCAGTACTGTGCTAAGCATGTGTAGGCTAGATTCTCACTAGGTTAGGCAGTGACCTTATCCTGCTGACGTATAGCTACCACCCCCCGCTAGGGGCGCTCAGATCTCACGAGATCTTTGCGGGATTAGTCTGACCACAGGGTTTAGGTGGTCATCTTTGTCTGAACCTCACGCGAGAAGGAGCAATGCTCTGAACGATCTCTCAAGAAGACTAAGCAGGTGACGGGTGAAAATCAATTCATCGCAGTATAGCTACAGCCTGACATTGTCGAAAAGGTAAATTATGAATCTTTTGTCTCACCGCGATTCATTGATAATATTGTTGGATTATGCTTGTGAAGTCTTGCCATGTTTTATGATTATGAATGTGTGTAAAACTTAGCGTGACCACGTGGCTGACCCGCGACCGGTTTCGAAACCACGAGGTAGCCACCACTGTGACCAACTGTTGTTTCTCCTATGTGTATTATTGCAGACCAGTGGCTGTACCGGAGAATGTGTATCTTGTTAATTACTTCTACATGTGTTTAGTTTAGCCACGATGTATGTATATTTATAGGAATTATGTTGGAGATTCCAGTGGACCACGGACATAGAAGACTGTTCGTCCCTTGTTAGTATAAGTGGAAGCTATCACTGGGGGCTGTTTCTGCCATCAATGAGATGCTCTGCACACCCTTACTATACAAGGTGTTGCAGAAACTCGTCTTATGTTTTGCAGACGAGCAGGCTTGTTGGTCCGATGCAGGAAAGAGACCACTAAGAGTCACCCCTGACATTCGGCTTGCAGTGGAGCATCTAGCACTGAGCTACGATAGCCCAATAGTCAACAACAAAGGAGAAGACACCATCACTACACCTCAACGAATCAGCTAAGTGCCAGAAGAAACGCACTAACACTGATCTAGAAGGACTGTGCGGTAGTCCTCTCTCCTGAAAGCAACATTAGGACAACCAAAACAAAAAGCGCAATGATGAGATAGTAGCAAATATCAAGAACAGTAGCAGCATAGACCCATCAAGGAGCGAACTATTCGAAGTGAATTTGGACATTTAAGTTAATAGAGTGTTTAGAGAATTATGTATAGAGTAGAGGAAATAAATGTGTGATATTTTCTGTTAACAAGTGGCTGGACTACCTATGTTTCATAGCCGTGTGAGAGCTAGTGTGCCAGTGAATCTTTTACCATTTTCTCCCTATCTCTATAACCCTATCCGCACACAGACCGAGCTAAACATATAAATGTATAAAGATTAGTAATAGGGTGATTAAAGTAGCCGATCCCCGCAGACAAAGACGAGTGGGTAATAGCATTTCATTGTGCAGAGCCCAGTAACAATAGACCCACCGTCACAGTCTAGAAGTTGTTTCGCCGTATTAGTCCAGCTACAGAATGTAATGAAGTAAGTTTCAAGAGTGTGCAGTGGAATAATAATGGCTTGAGGATCAGAGAACGTTTGTTTGTTGTGTGCGTGTGTGTGTGTGTGTGTGTGTGTGTGTGGGTGGGTGTGTGTGTGCGTGTTTGTAACAGTGCCTTTACTTGGGGAATTGCATAGCACATAAAAATATAATATTCTGGCCAATCTTCCCTCAGGCCGAACCAGATTCAGATTCAGATTCAGATTTTTATTTAAAGTCTTTTCATTGATAAATTTATATAGAAATCAGAAACAAAATACACAAAAAACACCAAGAAAAATATAAAAGCAAAGACTTTCGGGCTACGCCCTTCTTCAGTGATGAAAAATAAATAAAACATGAGGTCAGTGATGATGACGTAAACACTAAACATGCGTCATAGAAGACGCTCTCTCTCTCTCTCTCTCTCTCTCTCTCTCTCTCTCTCTCTCTCTCTCTCTCTCTCTCTCTCTCTCTCTCTCTCTCTCTCTCTCTCTCTCGCTCTCTCTCTCTCTCTCTCTCTCTCTCTCTCTCTCTCTCTCTCTTCTCTCTCTCTCTCTTTTTCTCTCTCTCTTTCTCTCTCTCTCTCTCTCTCTCTCTCTCTCTCTCTCTCTCTCTCTCTCTCTCTCTCTCTCTCTCTCTAACACACACACACTTTCTCTCTCGCTCTCTCTCTCTCTCTCTCTCTCTCTAATTAATAATACATAATAATAATAATAATAATAATAATAATAATAATAATAATAATAATAATAATAATAATAATAATAACAACAACAACGACAATAATAACAACAACAACAATAATAATAATAAAAGGCCAGAGAACTCAGACATCGAAAATGCAAGGTAAAGCACGAAATGTTACAAACTAATCACCAACCACCCAAGGAAACAGTGCTGAAAACAGTCAGTCAAATACATTCAGCCCCTCAGGGTAGTTGGTGCGTAGCTTGTAACGCCAGAATTTCTCCCTCCGTTTTCTAATGTCAGGATTGTCTATTTTGACTTGTTCAATGACTGTCACTCTCATGGCAGAGAGGGCGTGTCCAGGGGACCTGAAGTGTTTTGCCACTAGTGTGTCCACGTCTTTGCGGATCGCGTGCGTGTGCCCGTAAAATCTTTTGCGGATAGTCTGTCCAGTCTCACCTACATACTGCTTGCCGTGACACTGTTCACAGTCTATGAGGTAGATGACATTGACAGACGTGCACGACAAGCGGTCTCTGATTTGGAACGACTGGCCAGTGACCACGCTGTGGAAGGTAGTGGTGTCCTGCATATGACTTGCACACAGCACGCACTTATTGCATGGGTGACAACCGGCGTCTGTCACTGTAGCTGAGGCTGGTGTGGATGGCAGAGAAGATGGCATGAGCAAGTTTCTGATGCTGAAGCAGTTCCGTTCACCAACAATGGGCGGGTCGGGGTTAGCTTTCCTCATTCGGGCGCTGGTATGCAGTACCGGTAGAAACTGCTTTAGCCACTTGCTCAAAGGGGGGTTACTTGGATTGTGCCGGATGATGAATGGCACTCGGTTAGAATTAGTCCTTTCAGCTGGACTCTTTACATATTGGAGTGTGCAGTTTCGACTCTTGGCCGACACCTTATGGATTGCACCCTCGATTAACTTTTGAGGGTAACCTCTCTTCTGTAACATCTGCTTCAGTTCATCACATCTGCGTCGAAAAGTATCGTCTTCCGAGCAGATGCGTCGCAGACGCAAACACTGGCTGTATGGAATGCTTCTGGGGCAGTGACGAGGGTGGCATGAGTGGAATGGCAAAATCATGGCAGCATCAGTCGGCTTGACGTGTAGGTCAGTAGTCAAGTAGCCTTCAGGACTGATAGACAGGCTGATGTCAAGATATGGCATGTTGGTTCTCCCATAGCTGTATGTGAATTTTATGCTAGGGTGTTGCTCATTCAGCCAATCCATAAACTTGACGAGTTGATCTTTGCCATGAACCCATAAAGTGATTATGTCATCGATGAATCGTTTCCACAGCTCAGTATCAATAGACCAAGGGCTCCTGCTCAAGACGTCTCTCTCTAGCCATCCCATGAAAATATTAGCAATTGTTGGAGCCATAGGAGTGCCCATAGCTGTTCCAAAAATTTGTTTGTAAACATTTCCGTCAAACTGGAAAATGTTGTTTTCCAGGACATGGTTAATAATTTTTAGTAGCAAATCCTTGGTTGGAGCTTCAGGAACCAGATGCTGTTTCTTGATTAGCATATCAGTTACAGACATAGCTACTTCCTGGTGGGGTATATTAGTGTATAAGCCTACAACATCGATGGTAACAATGAGGGCTTCCTGAGGGAGAGGACTGCAACTGTCATTCCAATGCTCAACTAACTGTAAAAAGTGTGTTGAATCCTTCACATAAGAGGGCAGATCAAGTACCAAGGGTTGCAGCCAGTGATCCACCAGCTTGGACAACTTCTCAGTTGGTCCTCCACAGCCAGAAATGATGGGGCGACCAGGTGGATTATCTCTGTTTTTGTGGACCTTTGGCAGATGGTAAAACACGCTTGTTTTAGTTTTCTCAGCTTCTAAAATTGCCCATCTATAGCAGTTGTCATCAATAAGGCTATTAGACTTTAGGTGTTCAACAAAGTTGATAAATTTATATTAGACTTTCACAAACATATATAGGCATAGACATACACACAAATACACATGCAAAACATAAACACATATTTATGTACTTAATCCAAAATTATTTTTTTTTATGTCAGTATGTAAGATAATGTAAGCGATTTATTTTTCAATAACTGTATGATTCTATAAAAAAACAAAGGAAAAAAAACTTACTTGATGTTGTTTAATAATGGTCAGAATCCTAAGTATTTACAAAATTAGAATTGGAAGGAACTGCATTGAAATATACAGTATATTAAATTCTTAGGAGTATATCTGAATTCAAAACTAAACTGGAGAAGTCATATAGAATACGTAAATACAAAATCAAGGCCGAACATACGCTTTGAATATTATGCGTCTTCTTTCTTGTGTTATCTATCCTATCCTATCCCGTAACTCGGAAGTCGTTGTGGCACGTTAATGATCGCTTAACCAATTTAATCCATCTTTTAACCAGTGTACTCCATCTTTCTCTTGTGTTACAAACAAACACCTGTGCCTACATTTTACATCTTTCGTTCTTTCATGAATTCTTTCTTTCTTTCTTTTTTACTTTCTTTCTTTTTGTTTCTTTCTTTTTCTTTTTTGTCTTTATTTTCTTTCTTGTCTTTATTTTCTTTCTTCCTTTCCTTCCATAATTTCTTTCTTCTGTTATCTTTCTTTCTTTCCGTATTTTTTGCCTTTACTTTCTTTCTTTCTTTCTTTCTTTCTTTCTTTCCTTCCTTCATTCTGTCTTTCTTTCAGCTCACTCAGTTCGAGGTAACCTGTGCCTACATTTTATCAGTACAACTTATGTTAATCTGATGAATAAAACTTGATGCAACAACAACAGCCTACATTTACACCTTTCACAGCTGTGCTATTTGTTTTAGAGTCGACCATGATGCTATAATAGTCACATACACGAATGGCTATGCAATTTATATTAAAGCCCTACATGTACATTAAAAAGAATCGTGTGATGTTGTTATTGTTGTGTGTGGCTTAATCTTAATTTTATCATGCAAGGTAACACTGTGCAGATGGGACTATTCCGTGACGCTAAAATGTCTAAGTTTGGGGGCCTTTACAATGGGTTTAAGTTCTGAGGCGTTGCTGCTGCTGCTGCTGCTGCTTTCAGCTTAACTGAATCAACGTTGATCCTAAATTGATTGCGAGCGTGTGTGAAAGACAGACGGAGGAAAAACCAAGAGGACGGTCGTGGGAATAATTATTTGGAAAACAAGCTTGATGGCAAGTCATATCAGATGTATTTCCAGACCACCCCCATCCATTTGCAAATCGAGTTTGAGTTGGGGTCTGCTTTAGACACAGACACAGGCACACAGACATAAAACAGACACATACACAGACACACACACAAATCACGCGCGCACGCACGCGCATTCATCAACAGCTGCACCACCTCTTTTAAAATTAAAAAAACAACATTAAAAACTGTATATATAAAAATAAAACAATAAAAACTAAAATCAAGCACACACATTCACATACACACTGTCGCAAGATGACTAGTTTTACCCTGCTTACTTTACTATTTAGCTTTGTTTAGTCAATGTAATCTTAGAATGTTAATGTTAGGCTGCAGCAGACGATGAAAGTAATCAAGCGTAGCAAAGGTATACTGCCGTTTACACACAGTGGTAGCTGACGGTAAGAGCGAAGGCAATGACATCATCGTAGCTACGTTAGGCGAGTCGATTACCAGCCAATGGGACACAGTTTAGAATGGAATCAACCAGGTCTGGCTGATTCAAATAGAGAGATAGAACGGCAGTCGAGAGGAAAACGAGGAGCAGTAAACAGCTACACAGTTAGCAGAAATCTCTCCACTCATAGACCAGGAAGCAGGACTTGAGAATCTTAGAATTCAATCAAGTAGCCACGGGCCTGACTTTGTCAAACAGGTAAATGAACATACTTCTGTTTCATCGTGATATATTTATATTATTGTTGAAATTATGTTTGTGGAATTTGCTATGCATAGATTTGAAATGTTAATCCGAATTTGCCTTACCACGTGGAGAAGCCGAACACGTGTTAAGCACGACCGGTTTGGACGCCATGTTGTATACCTGACGGAACCACTGTTGTTGAACCTATATGTATGGTTGCAGACCAGTGGCTGTACCAGTGAATGTTTATAATATTATTAATTCTTTATGTGTATAATTAGCCACGATTTATATTTATGTATGTATAGGAAATTAGAGTTGAGATTCCAGTGGACCACGGACGTAGCAGAATGTTCGTCGCTTATGTATAAGATAAGACAACTTTATTATCTTTTACAAGAAATTACATTGTGGTGAGACATCATAGAGATGTGGAGCTATCACTGAGGGCTACTTTGGCTTTCAGTGAGACGCTCTGCACAAACCGATTATTCAGGGTTGTGCAGAATTCCGTCTCTTATGTTACAGACGAACAGGCGAGATATACCGAGCGCCCAACTCCACAAGAAAACACAAGTTGGCTGTTTAGCCTCTACAGCACAGGACTGAGAGAGCAACCCTGGAAAACACTCTCCAAGACAACACAGCTTGTCAAGGAACCAAACTACACGACGACCCAGCGTGTACCAGAAGCTACCTTAACAAAGGGCTTCAAACCCGCTACCCCAAAGTTAAGTGCATAGGAAAAAGTGCGCTAAAATTGATAGCAAAAGGACCACAGTAGTCCACTCTTCAGAAAACTGTAAAACGGACCACAGTAGTCCAATCTTCATGAACTCTAGTAGCCAATGCCCTATGAAGACATAACAGCTGCCTAGACTATCAGTGATCGAATTATTATTTTGCAGTGACTCATGACTTTTTAAGGTAGATTAGTACATCGAAGATATTGTATAGAGTAGAAGAAATAAATGTGTGATTTTAACTGTTATCAAGTGGCTGGACTACATATGATTCATAGCCGTGTGAAAGCTAGTATGACAGTGATCTTTTACCATTTTTCTATCTATCTCTGTACCCAGCCTTAACACAGACCGAGCTAAATAAATAAATGTATTAAAGTAATTCACCGGGTGACTAACTAGCAGTTCCCATAGAATAAAGCGTGAGGGTTACCGCATTCCATTGTGCAGAGCCCAGCAACAACTAAACCCCACGTGACACACACACAATCACACACTCACACAGACACAAGCATACATATAATATAAATTTACTTAACATAATAATTTAAAACAAAATTCTACCTCAGACCCCTGACAATGCTATCCAAAGAGCTAACTATTAAATGTGACCCAAACTGGTTGAAAACCAACTAAGTTTCGTATTTTGTTGAGTGCACCGTCGGAGAGTTTTTAATCCACTTTGCGTAAAGAATTGGCGCGCACCAGCGACCTTAACCTTTGAGTTAGATCAAATATGATGATGGCACCGGAATCTGGCCACTAACCTAGGTAATGATTCGTTGAAACGAGGTCAAATTCCGTTCACTGCTTCTTGAAATATGGCGCCCAACGGACCGACACAGCCGATAAAATAAGCCATTTCAAAAGTGTTTATTTTTCGTGGCAGCGTTTTGACTCGCTAGGCTTTATTCTGACAAAGTTAAAGGCAAACGTAGAACGACAGGCCACTATCTGCAAACCCAAAATTATCCAGTTCGGCTCAGCCAATTTTAGATACAGCGCAAATCGTGTTTTGAAAATGGTACAGCACAATGACCTTGACATTGGAGAAAATATAAATGCGAAGGATGTCAAATGCGTGGTAATATCCGCGAAGTAAAAATGATGAACTTCGGGTTCAGTTATTCTTGACATAAGATAACTGGACTGCCTACTGATGGTTGGGCCATGAGTTGGCGTACCAGTACACCATGTACACCATGTACACCAAATATTAACGAAACCGCTTCAGCCGCGTTTGGGATATTTGTTTCACAACAAAATGGTTCCAGTGTCCTTGACCTTTGCGGCAGAGCACATATGACGGCACAGGGGGAAGGCCGCTAATTCTATGTAATGTTCCTATGAAGTTGGATCTAAATTCGTTCTGTTGTAAGGTCTTGAACGTTTGATAATTACGAAATAAACCAAAACATTGAGGGGGGAGGGGGTAGTGGAATAGGGGAGTGGGGAGGAGGGAGGGGTCCGTCCAACGGACAGGCCCACATTTGACTCGTTGTGATCCCCCCCCCAACCCCCAACCCCATCCCCGGCTATTTCAAATTATTTCCAGAGAAGTCTGGAAATACTAAAATTTAGAAATCCCTGTTTGAAAGTTCAAGGTTTCAGGTATTATTTAAGCTCGGCTTACCTCGAACTGAGTGAGCTGAAAGAAAGACAGAATGAAGGAAGGAAGGAAAGAAAGAAAGAAAGTAAAGGCAAGAAATACGAAAAGAAGGAAAGAGAACAGAAGAAAGAAATTATGGAAGGAAAGGAAGAAAGAAAATAAAGACAAAAAAGAAAAAGAAAGAAACAAAAGAAAGAAAGAAAGAAAGAAAGAAAGAAAGAAAGAAAGAAAGAAAGAAAGAAAGAAAGAAAGAAAGAAAAGGAAGGAAGAAAAAAGAAAGAAAGACAAAGAAAGAAAGACAGAAAGAAAAAGAAAGTAAAAACGGATTTGGAGTGACTGAGAGGCAGATCAGGATAGTTAAACAATGTCTTTCTTTCTTTCTTTCTTTCTTTCTTTCTTTCTTTCTTTCTTTCTTTCTTTCTTTCTTTCTTCTGCCTCTCTTGTCAGATAGAAAAACAACAAATGCCATTTCTCAAATTAGGGTCCTCTAGAAACAGCGCGATCTCTGTCCGACTGTTTCTTGCGCGCGTGAATTTTGTTGTTGTGTCCATTGTTCTTGGCCCGCTTTTATTTTTGCCCTTATGTCTTTTCAAATGTGGTGTGTTGTATTCCTTGTTGTAGTTTTTTTTTCTTCTTCAAAAGTTTTGTTGTATTTCTAGTTCAGATGACCTCAAGTCTTTTATCAAACATGTTGCTGTGTTGTTGTATTTCTAGTCCAGATATTTTGTTAATTATTTTCAGCTGGTTTTTTGTGTTCGTTTATAATGCTTTCCTTTTGCAGGTCGCTTCCATTAAAATGTAACGATGGACAGGCAAAATAAGATCAGATCAGATCAGACACACTCCAGACCAGAACAGATCGTATCAGAACCGTAGGATCAAATAATATAGCAATTTTCTTTTGCAATACGCACAAGATTGGATTACTAAATAGTGCGCTCATTTGATAATAATAATAATGAAAGCATTACAACATAACAATACTAATGAGTCAGCTGATGCCACTAAAGCTGTCGTCCAATTAAAAAAAGAGGAATTATGATTAGTAAAATGCAACTGCCTATTTTGAGACAGAAACACAACAATACGATTTTGTAAGAACACGCATAATTAAA
>CM072511.1:8429835-8479835 GCA_036898135.1 Oncomelania hupensis | reverse complement strand
CACACACACATACATACACACACACATACACACACACAAGTATGTAGAACACCAAAACTGGGTTTTACTAAGAATGTAAGAATCGGAAAGTGATTTATTGACGGAAAGAACGCAAATTTCTTCTAGAAATGTATGAATCTAATGCGAAATTGGCTCTTTCCGTCTCAAAAGTTGTCCTAGTACGTCTCCTATAGGCGACGACATAGGTCGAACTTTCTTGCAAATTTTCCCGAAAATTGACTGGATTTTCTCCGTCCCGGATAGAGCACTCCCTTGTACTTAAAACACTCTCATGCACTACAACTGCACTCCCATGCACTAAAAGAGCACTCCTTTGTACTTAGAAAAAGGTGGGTGGCTAATACACGCACCCATTTTCTGCATGAAAAGCAAGGTCAGTCACCCATTTTAAGGCTTATACCTCCGCACATACACACACATACACAAAATTCAAACAAGCGCACCACACCCCCCAGACCATGAATGGATACCTGGCTCTGATTAGAACCGGGGAAGGTAACGTAGTGAGGGGGCAGAAGATAGGCAAGGCCCTGACTAAGCTGGCCCAGAGAGACCAAGGAGATCCCAAACGATTCACGCCCCAACGATCGAAAGGTTATAGGATAACCTTTACTCCTTTTTTTTATTTTTCTTAAAACATAAAACGCCCTTGCCTTACAAAAAAATAAAGAAAAAGAAAAGAGATGAAGGCTTATTCAGTAAGTAGTAAGTAAAACAAATGCCACAGCGGGCAGGCCAAGTAAAATAAGCTTTGTAGGACTATTCAGGCTACCAAAAGGAACGTCCACTTTCCTACTACAAATCCCTGTCAGGCACCCGTCAGGAACAGCTGTTGAAACAGAAACCTTGCACAAAGGACACTGTCTGCTAGCCTTTTAACTAGCTCTGTTGGATTCTTCATTGAGGAACTGGGAGAGAAAAAAAAAATCTTGAAAGCGTGAAAGAGGTGGAAGGTTTATTTATTTCTTTTATAAAATTACTAAAAACGAAATGGTGCTTCCGTTCACTGGGGCTCTCAGACAAATTTGTTTTTGGCGAGTGTGCGTGTGTGTGGGGGGCAGGAAGGAGGTGTGGGGCCGGGGGGGGGGAGGGGGAAGAAAAGGGAGATCTTGGGATGTTTACTGTAAGGTATATTATTTTATTTTACTTCGATATCGTCGTCGTCATCATCATCATCATCATCATCATCATCATCATCATCATCATCATCATCATCATCATCATCATCATCATCATCATCATCACTATCCTCCTCATCCTTATCCTCTTAAAGCCATCATTCTTTCTCTCCTCTTTCTCTTCCTCCTCCTTATCATCATCACCGTCATCATCATCATCATCATCATCATCATCATCATCATCATCATCATCATCATCATCATCATCATCATCATCGTAGCAACAATAATAGCCAGAAAACTGTCCACTACGGTACTAGAAGAAGCCATTTTGTGGCCTGCCTTCAAAAAGAAATATATTTGAAGCTCGACCTTAACCGGAATGGGAGACAGGAATCCCGATAATGGACGCGTGCCACGAAACTTTTTTTTTTCTGCCCATCTTATGATTTCTTCTTACATAGCGCGCTTTTCCAGTTCCAATGTGCAAAGAGTTCCTCGTGAGAAAAACTCAAATTGTGCCCCAATATTTATATTTTCATTTTCTTAGCATGTGATTTCCTTCATCGCCTTCTCTTTTCCTCCTGTCTTCCTCCACCCACTCTTCCTTTATCCCTCTCTCCTCCGACCAATCCAGGAATTGGACAGAAGTCGTCACTGGATCCGTACTCCTTAATCCGCTGTGGTTTGGGAGGAACGTGCATTAGGGTTGTGTACACGGAATTGGAGTTGGTAGACACTTTAGCCAACTGCGGAAACTTTAACACACTCCTCTAGTCCATCGCCTAGGATTAATTGTGACGGAGGCGGATGTCTCGAAAACAGTATTTTGAAAAAGAGATGAAGAAGGGAATAAAAGAAGGAGAAGAAGACGGAGGAGGAGGAAGATGAAGAAGAAGAAGAAGAAGAAGGAGGAGGAGGAGCAGGAAAAAGGAGGAAGATGAGCATGAGAAAAAGAAAAGAACGATGATAAAGAGGAGGAGAAGAACAAGGACAAGAACAACAGGATGAGAAGAAGATGAACGAGAAGAAGAAGAAGAAGAAGAAGAAGAAGAAGATAATGATGATAAGGAAGAGGAGGAGGAGGAGGAAAATAATGATGATGATGATGATGATGATGATGATGATGATGATGATGATGATGATGATGATGATGATGATGATGATGATGATGATGATGATAAAGTATAACTAGAACAAGAACAAGACGAAAGAGAAAGAGAAGAAGAAAGAGAAAGAACAAAGAAAGAGGAGGATGACCAGAAGAAGAAGAAGAAGAAGAAGAAGAAGAAAACAACAACAAAAAACAAACAACAGCAACAAATACTACTACTACTACTACTACTACTACTACTACTACTACTACTACTACTACTACTACTGCTGCTGCTGCTGCTGCTGCTACTACAGAAAGAGGACGAGTCCTAGAAGAAGCTCAAGAACAACTCAATTGGTCTGAAAAAAGGGAGAGGGAAGCGGAGGAGAAGTGGTGGATATGAGGAGACGGAGGAGGGGGTTTTGTGGTAAGGGAAAGTGAGGTGAGTGTGTGTGTGAGTGTGTATGTGTGTGGAGGGGGGAGTGGCGTGAGAGCTAAGAGGGGACCTTCAGCGAGGAACACGAAAGATCTTGAGCAATGGGAACAATAAAATAGCGACATGCAAATCCATAATGGTGGTTTCCTACGTTGGTAGATGAAAGTCCCCCAGACACAAGGCATATAGAGGACTGACAGTGTTCACTACCACCGTCATGCGGCTTTTGTACCGAGCTCATTCCCGCGCTTTTCTGCTTAACATGGACACTCCATAATTCTCTGCTGCATTCTGGGTATTAGAGAGAGAGAGAGGATATTTAAAGTCGACGCGCCTAAAGCAGCAACCTTAACGCCGACCGCGGGCGGTTTAAGTGAGATCCTGTATCGGCCAGCGCCTTGAGCAGCTCTTGAGCTGGTAAAGCGCTAATAAGTCCGTGCCATGGAATGCAGGCGTGCGCGCACAGAGTGGACCTCCCTGTACACTTCTGAACCAGTCTGCAACACTATTCTGTGTCCTTTGTGTGTTTACCATCTCGTGCTGCACGCTCGCTCAATTCATATCGCCACCTTGCGGTAAAAGACAGATAACTCTGTTACTTGCGCCCTCTGATAGCGCGACAGTTGCCCCCCCCCGCGCCTCCCCTCTCTTCACCCTCTTTGTGTGGAAATGCACTTGGCTAAAAGGAAGGGAGATAAGCAGGAGAGTAATAAGTGTGGTGGTATGGGAGGAATGAGGAGGGTGAGTGAATGGGGGCGGGGAGGGGGAGGGAATGGGGGATGAAGCTCAAACAGACAAACTCGGTTTGCGAAAATGGAGTCTCCCCTGAGCCTGGCAAACGATCACTCCCTGGACTCAGCCTAGCAATAACTGCGGATGATTTCTGTTTAAGAGAACCCCATCAAAAGCCGGCAAAACAACAACAACAACAATGACAACAACCACAGCGATTGTAACAAAACCAAACAAAACCAGAATCCTATTGATTGAGTGCTCGCACTCCAAACGGCTTGCTTGAACCCTCCAAATAAACTTAAAAGTACAGCAACAACAAAAAGACATTATTTTGTAGATTTAACGTGTTCAACTTCAAGTAAAGGTTCCATCTCTCAACTTCCTTACACGCTCTCTTAAACATTACTATAGCTCATGTGGTCCGTTATTCCAAACATAACACCGTAAAACTGATCACTAAGGACTTGCCGTTATGGACTCAGTGGACTAGACAGTATGTTTAAAGTTAATTACCAAGAATGCACTGTTATGTCCAGAGTCAAGTATAAAAGTGGTGTGTCGCGTTTTAGAAACGATTCCGATATGAGGCATTTTTTAAAAAATTTTATCTCGTGGGGTTTACTCAGAAAGGGCTCTTCTGTTTGCCTTTAGAGTTACGGGCCTTCACAGGAACTCTCAGCTGTGGACTGCTCTTTATTCTCTCCCTTTGCGCCTCCCTGTGCGACAAAACGGGCGGAGGCTTTTGTGTGTTTGGGCTTCCTCTCTTCCTCCCCTTTCTTCTCTTTTTTCTCCTCTCTCTCTCTCTCTCTTTCTCTCTCTCTCTCTCTCTCTCCTCATTTCTTTTTTTCGAAAGCGACACAATTACACATTTCCGTGACGAAGCTGACCGTGCATTTTATGTTTCCGATTCTCATTGATAGTTTTTTTTTAAACCTCCTTTGGCCAATGTAGGATTAGAAAGGGTGACTGACTTCTCTTCTGCTTCATCCTACCATAGGCAGCACAATACATTCCATTAGTAAAGTACATTTTAACCCTGAACTGACAGGATGACATCGACACCGGATGGTTTGAAAAGTAACTACCTATTGGCCAAGGTCATGCTCAATGAGCATATTTAGTAACCCACCCATCAGAATGAATCAAGAGAAAACAACTGGAGCTACTGAAACAGGCTTGTAGTCCATCCTGGTAAAGCCTTTCAATGGAGTAACTCTGCTTCAGGTCTATGAGGAAGAGAGTTCCAGAGAGGTGTGCTCTTAGGGCAAGACCTCTTCATCCGATATATGAGGTAAAAGGTTCAACAAATAGCTCTATCTATAAATGTTAACGATCGAGGCTCAAATACAGGACGATATTGTCTTCAGGCAAAACAACTACTGCCTGGGTTGTACACAAACGTTTTTTTTTTTTTTTTGATCTCCCTTGAAATACAGGACTGCTCTCTTTGTTCCCTAAATAATACCATTCAAGACCAAACAGCAGTGTCCCAAAATTAAAAAAGATTGTTCATCCAAGTATAAATCGTGAAATGCGTGCATTGCGTGAGATGGGCAGACCGGCCAGTGTTCGTGCAGCGTCACATTTGCTTGATACTAAAAACAGGAAGGGCAAGAATTAACTTAAACAACATTTTTTGCCTGGCGTTAGTGCTAGCAAGGGACACACAGCGCTGTCTAATGATTAGTAGACATATACATTATAGACGTCGGGGTTCTAAAGTAGTACATGTGGGTGATCTGGCAGCACAATTGATATGACGCTGGTTTCCAAAGCCGAAGGTCACGGGTTCGAGCACCGCGTGAGGCGAACTTACGTGACTTAGGCTACCAGTGCAGTCCTCCACAACAGCGCCATCGGAAACTGATTCAGAACAACTATCGGTGTGCGTCAGGGATGCCTACTCTCTCCAACACTTTTCAACATCTTCCTAGAGCGCATCATGTCAAATGCCCTTGCAGACCACGAAGGCACAGTCATAGGGGGAAGAGCAATCCCCAACCTCCGTTTTGCGGATGACATTGATGGATTGGCTGGAGAGGAACAAGAACTTGAACAGCTGGTACAGAGGCTTGACACCACATCCAGAGCCTATGGAATGGAATTTAGTGCAGAGAAGACCAAAATGATGACCCACAACACCAATGGCATCAACACGGACATCAAAGTCCAAGGCCAATCCTTCAACACAGTGCATAGCTTCAAATATTTAGGAGCCATTGTATCAGACAATGGGTCCGGACAGGAAGTCCTCTCCAGGACCGCACAAACAACTGCTGCCCTGGCGAGGTTGAAGCCAATTTGGAAAGACAGGACCATCAGTCTACCTTCCAAGATAAGGCTGTTGCGCTCCCTTGTCATCTCCATCTTCCTATATGCTTGCGAAACATGGACCCTCACGGCAGATCTCCAACGAAAAATACAAAGCATGGAGATGAGGTGCTACAGAAGACTTCTGGGCATTTCCTATACCCAGCACATCACCAACGACGAAGTCCGACAGACCATCACACAAGCCATTGGACAACACGATGACCTGCTCACAGTGGTGAAAAAACGTAATCTCCGATGGTATGGCCACCTCACCAGATCATCAGGTCTTGCAAAGACCATCCTGCAAGGCACAGTGCAAGGAGGTAGAAGAAGAGGGAGACCGAATGGACTGGTTTGACACTGAGCGAAACAATCAGGGTTGCTGAGGACAGGGAAAGATGGAATACACTTGTTAAACGATCATCTTTGGTGCCCCTACGACCTCCGAGTTATGGGATAGAATTAGATAGGATAGATTATTATTATTATTATTATTATTATTATTATTATTATTATTATTATTATTATTATTATTATTATTATTATTATTATGGGGTACGATACAACTGGTTCGAAGAACTGTCTATATCAACTTAGTTAATATAATACCGTTAAACCATAAAATATTTAAAATTAAAATACAATATTTTTATATTTTTTTTAGAGTGTTAATCAACCTTAATCTTTGAACCATAGGCACCCGTATGGGAATATGAGCGCAGTCTATATTACTTATATACTCCGCTCACGTTCTCATGCCGGCGCTAGTGCTTACTGCCCAACAACGGAACTGTAGCAGCTTTTTATGTTACACAATATCGCACGCTTTTCTGCTCGCTGTACGAGTCACGTCTCTGGTTCTGCGGAAGATTTAGAAAGCACACTGTGTATGTTCTTCTGCAACAACAGCAACCCACTGTGTTAATAATCTTCAGCCTCGCTTTGCTCCATTATCACCTTTGTTTTCTCTAACACCTACATCATCATCGTCATCACCGTCGTCGTCGTCATCATCGTCGTCGTCACCACCCTCATCATCATCGTAGTCGTCATCACAGTCATCGTGATCGCCATTATCATCATCATCATCATTATCATCATCTTTGTCTTTGTCTTTTTTTTTCTTCTCTTCGTCTCCTTTTTTTTATGTTTTTTACCACCTCCTCCTCCTCATCATCATCATCATCGTCATCATCGTCTTCTGCTCCTCCTCCTCCTTCTTCTTCTTCTTCTTCTTCTTCTTCTTCTTCTTCTTCTTCTTCTTCTTCTTCTTCTTCTTCTTCTTCTTCTTCTCCTTCCTCTTCGAATTGACGGTCTGTACTGTGGGGCCTCCTCCATTTCAAAAGCCCGCTTTGCTCTGTTCTCTCTTTCTTCTTCATTTCTCCCGTCCACGGTGCTCATTCCCTTGTTCTCCCTGAAGGACCTTTTTTCCCTGGAGACACAAGCAGGCTATTGTGCAGCAATGTCAGGTCAGCTAACGTTCCACTGGTCGACCCCCGGTTTTTCTCTGATGATGAACCCAATCAACAGTAACCCGTGTCTTAAATTAAACCTTCAGCATGCGGTGAGATCCTCTCGATGTCTCGGGTTACAGTAACATTTTAACAGAGAGCATTTAAAATGGCCAGGGTATCAAGGATCTGTGTGCGAGTTCATTTTAATTTTTTGTGACGATGAGTTTACCCGGGAAAATGCGTTGTTGTCGCATTAAAAGATGATATAATGGGTAAGCGTCGCTCGACTGATCGCTAAGCCTGGAATGTTTAGGCGTCTCTTCCATCAACTGTTAACAAACAACTGGACCTACTGTACACTCTTTCGCTATGGTGCTGTTGTTTGGGGTCAACCTTGATGCTACTTATACCAATCCCTGTCACTGTCTGTCTGTCTTGTATCTCTCTGTCCGTCTCTCTGTCTCTTTCTCTCTCTGGTCTCTCTATTTAGCTGCTTTAATACTCTTAGTTCTTACCATCGTTAAGATTTATGTTAGTTTAAAGTTGATTTACGTTAATTATTTGTTTTGTTAATTAAGGACTGTAAGACAGGTCCATAGGACTTAATGATATTATCCTATTAAAGGTTTCGAGTTACGGGATAAGCTAGACTCCATTCTTCCCACGAAGTTTCTTTTTATTAAATTGTCCCTCTCTCTATCTATATCTATATCTATATAATATCTATAGATAGATAGATAGATAGATAGATAGATAGATAGATAGATAGATAGATAGATAGATAGATAGATAGATAGATAGATAGATAGATAGATAGATAGATAGATAGATAGATAGATAGATAGATAGATCCTATCCAGTAACTCGAAAGTCGCTGGAGAACCACAGATGAACGTTTAACCAGCGCACTCCATCTTTCTCTGTCCTCAACAACCCTCATGGTTCAAAACAGTCCATTCACCAATGTTGTCCTCCTACCTCTTTTTGCTTCCCTCTTCTTCTGCCTCTTTGCATCGTGCCTTGCAGGATGATCTTTGCAAGGCCTGATGCTCTGATGACGTGGCCATACCATCGGAGTTTCCGTTTTTTCACTACTGTGAGCATGTCATCGCTGTTGTTGAGGACTGCACTGGTAGCCTTGTTATACAGACTTGTGATGACTTCCATAATGTTAGTGCTGATGTTGTACGCGTTCATGGTTGTCCAAAGAGCTGCATGCCAAACTCGGCCAAACGCTTTCTTGAAGTCTATAAACACATGATACAGATATTTTTGGTGCTGTAGGTATTTCTCGCAGATTATTCTGAGGTTGAAAATCTGCTCAGTGGTACTTCGACCTGCCCTGATTCCTGCTTGTTCTTCAGCTATGATGTGTTCAGCCTGGGGTTTCAACCTGTTAAGTATTATTTTCAGGAGGACTTTGCTGGAATGGCTGATGAGGCTGATGGTGCGGTAGTTTTGACACTCCTGAAGGTTACCCTTTCTGGGAAGAGCGATGACAAGCGACTGAGTCTATGGTGTAGGCCACTCCCCACTTTGCCAAATCTTGTTACAGATAATGGTGAGAGCGTCAATCATCCGCCCCTCCTGCTTGAAGCAATTCTGCGGATATGTTGTCCACTCCCACTGACTTCCCCTTCTTCAGCGATTGCACTGCAGCCTCAACTTCTTCTCGGGGAATTGGGAGGTTTTCTTCTTTTTCTCTGTTCTGGGGACATGCTAGAAGTGATGGGTTTCCATTTGGTGTTTGGTTGTAAAGTCCATAACAGTGCTCTGTCCATCTATCCAAAACTTCTTGTTCTTTGGTTATGCACAAGCCAGACTTGTTTCGATTGCGGAGACCTTGGGCTGTTTAACACTTGTCAGCCGCTTCACAGTCTGCTAGGTCTTCTTGCTGTTCTTGTATATTATATTATTTTATTAAAGGTTTTGACTTCGACCTCGACTCAACCAAAGCGTTTTAGTTTTGAGGTTAGGTCAGCCAGGCTAGCTATAAATAGCTTCGCCGATGCTTCCTTTCCTTTCATTTCACTGGAAGGGAGGGTGCAGGCAAGCTATAAATAGCCCGCAGGCAGCAAAATATGGACATATCATTGTAAAATACAGTGGTGTTTCACCCGTCCCCTATACGCTTATGTGTCCGGGGACGTTAATCTATTTTAACTAACTAACTAACTAAATATGGAGGCACTAAACAGTGCTGCTCACATAGGCATTGAGCTGGTCTCTCTCTCTCTCTCTCTCTCTCTCTCTCTCTCTCTCCAGCAGAGACCCGCATACGAAGAATTAAGGAATGAGTCACCAATATTTGAAAAGTACAAAGATACTGGTTTTGACATTTCTGGAATTATGAGTGATGATGATCAAACAAATGTGTGCGAGCTGTCCAGGTTTTTGTATAAAGCATTCAGAAAGAGAGCAGAGTTACAGTAGAGTTGTTTTGGATTGAACAGAATCTTGGCAGGAATTTTTGCTTTTTATGACGTTTCTTGTTTGTATTTTGAACGTATTGAAATTTGAAAGTTGGAACAGGCGTATTAAATTTGTAGCGGAGAGAGGAGTATTAGATTATAAAGATGGATGGGCATATAAGGTAAAAAAAATCCTGTGGATTATGTAACGAGAGGGGGTGACAGAATGAAGACGAGAGCTAGTATTGACGAAGAGTAGATGGATATAATAAATGAGAATGAATGATGGTGAAAGAGAGACAAAGCATTCGGACTGGTAAATCTCCTTTTGCATTTGTGCTGAAATTTGAAGTCTTGTATAGTTCTAAGATTGGAATTTTGTAGTCTTCTTTCTGGTGTGTATTTCTTTTTTCTTGGATTTTGCATCAAATTTCGTTATTTCTGTAAGCTTTTGAATATGGAATGTACAGAAACATTAAGTTTGTATTGTTGGTAATTTTATTTTTATTGCATATGTTGTCATTTTTAATCTGATTTCACATGATCGCGCTGAATCTCCCACCCCATCCTTCCCATTGAAATGAACCTGTTTTGTGTTTATTCAATAAAACGTCTAAGTCTAAGTCTAAGTCTCTCCAGCAGAGAGAATCCAGAACTGAATATATACATCATTTACATTCCTTAGGTGTGGTTTTTATTTTTAAAAATATATCTGATGGCTTCTTCACCTTAATTTTTTGATCACCCTACCCTCTCCCCTTCTTCCTTCATCCAACCCACTACATTCGCAATGAGCATGCTTACAGACGTGGAAGATCGCGCTTTATAAGACATCAACAGCAACATCATCTTCCAAGTGCTAGGCACATATAACCAATGAATTCATCTATTTACATCCACACCGTACTTTTAAAGGAGATTACTTCTGACTTTATCGCAGAAGCTCAGTGGTAGAGCGTACGCCTGCCACACCGATGAACCCTGGTTTGAATCCCCGTGGTGGGCAAGATTTTAAAAAAAATGTGGCCATTTTCTATACCCAGCACATCACCAACGACGAAGTCCGACAGACCATCACACAAGCCATTGGACAACACGATGACCTGCTCACAGTGGTGAAAAAACGGAAACTCTGATGGTATGGCCACGTCACCAGATCATCAGGTCTTGCAAAGATCATCCTGCAAGGCACAGTGCAAGGAGGTAGAAGAAGAGGGAGATCGAAAAAGAGGTGGGAGGACAACTTTAGAGAATGGACTGGTTTGACACTGAGCGAAACAATCAGGGTTGCTGAGGACAGGGAAAGATGGAGTACGCTGGTTAAAATGATCATCTGTGTTGACCCTACGACCTCCGAGTTAAGGGATAGGATAGGATAGGATAGGACATTTTCACTGTCCATCTTAGCAGTAGTATTGCTTTGATGGTTCAGTGTTGATTTAGGTCCCTTCTCTTACCGTGAATTTCAAAAGGATCTATAACACTGACATATGAGATGTTGAGGCTCTTTAAAGGTTCCTTTCAAGCCAAAGAAGGAATCCATGTTATTCCTCCCAACGCGAAACTAATAAAGGCAATAACAGATGACAATTGGAAACATGGCCAGTGCGTGGGGCTTTTGGGGTTATGTTGTTCACCTTGTTAAACGCGGGGTCTTCAGGCCTGTCGTCTTCGCTCAAAATCAAGGTGTTGTTTTCACGGACCTTGACTAGCAATAGTAGCGTACAGCCCAAGTATCATAGACAGAAGGGTACATCTTGTGCCAAACGAATCAACCGAATTTTTTGGGGGGGATTGTCTGTCCTTGTTTTACTTTGTGATGAGACTTTTGTTTTGCTTTATTTGCCTTTGGAGGACAAAATGTTGTTTTTGTGATTTTTGCCAGTTTCATATGAATTTTGAAGTGAGAACAACTCATCCTTGTGACACAAATAATTGTTTTGCATGAGCTCTGTCAGTTATTTGGTCTTTTCCTCTCTGTCCATGAGTAAATGGTACAAGGTAGCTGTTGGATATTTTATCCAGCCAATACCATTACTTGTGCTGCCCGATCGCCAATGTCTTTGTCGTAAGGATCATCATCATGTCATCGCCAGCATCGTCATCATCATACACGTCGTTGTCAACGCCGTCTTCGTCGTCATCTTCATCATCATCATCATCATCATCATCATCATCATCATCATCATCATCATCATCATCATCAACATAATCGTCGTCGTCTTTCTCCTCATCATCGTCATCGTCATCGTCATCTTCATCATCATCATCATCATCATCATCATCATCATCATCATCATCATCACCATTACCATTACCATTACCATTACCATTACCAATACCACCCACACCATGTACCACCGTCATCTTAAAACATCGGTGAACTGTTTGTGACCGTCCTATTTCTCTCTCTCCTCCCTCTCTCTCTCCTCCCTCTCCCTCTCTCTCCCTCTCTCTCCCTCTCTCTCCTCCTCTCTCTCCCTCTCTCTATCCCTCTCTCTCCTCCCTCCATTCCCCTTGTTCACTCTGTGTCTGAATGAATGAATGAACATTGAGGTTTAACGTCTACACCCACCATTGGCGATATGGTAGACGGGGATAACCATCCCAGGGAAACAAGGGTAGGGACCTGAATCAACACTGAACCACCAAAGCAATCATACTGCTAAAATGGACAGTGAAAATGGCCACATTTTATATCGCCCACCACGGGATTCGAACCTGGGTCATCCATGTGCCAGGCGAACGCTCTACCACTTGAGCTACGGCGGTGGGTCACTCTCTGTCTGTCCCTCCGTTTCTTTATATCTCCCTCCCTCTATTTCTCGCAATTTTTCCTTGTCTGTTTCTCTCTCTCTCTCTCTCTCTCTCTCTCTCTCTCTCTCTCTCTCTCTCTCTTTCTATCTCTCGCTCTATCTCTCTCTCTCTCTTTCTCCCTACCTGCTTCTATCTCTCCCACCTCTCTCTTTCTCTGTTTCATTCTATGTCTCTCTCTCTCTTTCTGTCCGTCTCTTTTTCTGTCCGTCTCTCTCTTTCTCTGTTTCACTCTCTGTCTCTCTCCTTCTTTCTGTCCGTCTCTGTCTCTCTTTCTGTCCGTCTCTGTCTCTCGCTCTTTCTGTCCGTCTCTGTCTCTGTCTCTGTCTCTCGTTCTGTCCGTCTCTCCCACCTACCTCTCTTTCTCTTTCTCTATCAGCCTGTCTGTCTGTCTGTCCGTCTGTCTGTCTGTCTCTATCTCTGTGTCTCTACCTCTTTCAAATGCTAGATATTCCCTGATTTGTGTGTTGTTGTTTTTTTTAAGACGAATGTCTGGCGGACTCCACGCGGCATGCGGAAAGCTCGGCATTCCAAGAGAACGCTAATCTATTTTGATCCTGACAAAATCCCGCACCAGGAATCTTTTAGTGTATTTTCTTGTTGTGGTTTTTTTTCAAGCCATGTCGTGTGTATATGTGTGTGCGTGTGTGTGAGCGCGCGCGTGTGCAGTTTGTGTGTATGGATGCATTGTGTCTGTGCGTGCTTACGTGTGTGCGTTTGTGTGTATGTTTATTTGGGAGACAGCGTTGTAAGTCTGCGCGAGTTTTTGTGTGTTTGATTGTGTGTGTGTGTGTGTGTGTGTGTCTGTGAGTGCTTTTGCGTGTGTTTTTTAATTGGTGCGTGTGTTCGTGCGTGTGTGTGCGTGTTTGTGTAAGTGCGTGTGTTTGTGTGAGTGAGTGCATGGGTGCGCGTATGCATGGGTGTGTTTGTGTGAGTGCGTAGATCCGTGTGTAATGAGTAAGTGTGTGTGTGCCTGCGCGTTTGAATCGTGGCATTGTATATAGTTTTGTGTGCGTGTGTGTGAGTGCGCGCGTGGGAATAAATGCGTTGTGTATCCATACGTTATTGCGTGTGTATCGAGTGCGTGCGTGCGTGTTGTAAAGGTTAAGATACCTCTTAAACCTTGGGCGGAATCTTTTCGCTTCGCTATTATATCAACAGAAGCAGCTGCATCAACGACAGTACTATGAAGAATGTATTTTTCCTAACACTACCATCACCTCCGAGTCATCATCATAATCATCATCATCATCATCATCATCATCATCATCATCATCATCATCATCATCATCATCATCATCGTCATCGTCATCATCATCATCATCATCATCGTCGTCGTCGTCGTCCTCATCATAATCATCTCATCATCTTCTTTCTCCCCCTTTTTGGTCCTATCCTCCTCCTTCTCGTCATCATCATTGCCATCAGCATCAACTTCTTCTTTTCCTAAATGACGTTTCATCTCATCGACATGAGCCACTGACTTGACGCTTGTGTAACCTACTTTAACCATTGACTGTGAGTGGATCCTCTGGGCAGCGACCATTTGCCTATTGTTACAACTAGGAATAATACTATTGACACTCAAACAGATGTTGATGTCATTCCAAAGTACTTTTATACTCGTGCGAACTGGGACTTCTTTCGAAGTTTTGAAATGTCTTATGATATAGATTTTGTACATGATGATGACGTAAATAATATGTATTCAACTGTAATTTTAAAAAAAAAATCATTTTGCTTCTAATAGTTTCATTCTTCAAACACGATCAGTTAGGAAGAAAACTCGAAATGGTAATATATGGTAAAATTAAGTTTTTGATGAAGCAATAACATGTTTTAAAAAGCGTATTAAATTTACATATTTTGAAGATCAGATCAAAATTGTAATGATTTGATAAAAGCAAAACTAACATACAACAAACTAATAGCGACAGTTTTGGTCCAAGTTTTGTTTCAATGAAATATCTAGTTCGCAAGATTCTTATAAGACTTGGAAAAAAGATTGACGAAATGAGAAATGGATTTAAGTTACCACAGTGTCCTAATAAATTAGTTAATAATAATAAAGGAGAAAGCAGAACAATTTGTAAACGGTTTTGTTTTTAAATGGAAGTAATTCTACCAGTCTGTCATGTAATATTTTAAATCATATAAAAATTAAAGAAGATACAAAAGAATATGAAGATCCTTGCCCAGACAATTCTTTTTTTAAAACTTTATTCAAATATATCTCTAGCAGAACTTTAAAATGCTTTATTTTCTCTAGGTTCAAACAAGTCTGCTGTAGGACTTGATGGCATGTCGTGTACGTTATTAAATCATTTTCCTGATGAGAGGATTCGTGTTCTGCTTATAATTATTCAAATATGCTAGAAAAGAGGAGTTTTGCCTGATATATGGAATTCTTCTCTGGTAATACTCATTTGAATTTAGTTATTCATTGCTTACAGGGTCCAGCGGACTGCAAAAAGCCGAATCAGGATCACAAATTCAGGACAACAACTTGTTCAAAAGAGGACTCACCCCTGATCCGTAAAAAAGATCTGCTTGAACAATTCTAGTGGTAACCCTGAAGGCTTTCCACCAGCCCGACACTTTACAATAAAGGCTTCCAATGCAATGGACGCTGAGGCTATACTCTAATAATATCGAACCCCCGTTTACAAAAACAAAATAGAACATGAACATCAGTATGAAATATCAACAAAATACATACATATAAAATGCCTACATTACTAAATAATATCATAGGAAGCCCTCGTGACCATTTGACAGAAAGCGTCCAATATTCCCAGGCTTACTTAACAGACCCCATACACAAATGGGGAGTTTTTGAAGAGTTTTCAACAAAAAAGGTAGGTAACTGGTCTAGCGAAAAGATAGTATAGTAGATTGGTAGAGTAGAGCAGGAATGAGAAAGAACAAAGGAGAAAGACAGCGACAGTGGGAATTTAAAACACTAAATTTCCTGAAAGTGCGGATACTATTTATACAGAAACCCCTGGCACTCCGACGAGGGGCACCTTTTTTGAAGGCTGGTAAGCCTAGCTACAGACCTATCTCCTTAACTTCTATTGTTAATGTTGTGGGGGGGCGTTGTTTTTTGTCGCTTCACGTTTTGCGGTCTCCCATCCAAGTGCTAACCGCACTGGACGGTGCTTAACTTGCGACACAGTAGCGAGTGCTCCAACCACTGCGCTATCCGACACCCCAAGTGAAGTAGATACGGACATTTTATTGCATGAGTCTGTAATACTGGACCTTAAAACTTTGGTAGTTTTGCAGGCAAACGAAAAGTTTGTTCGAGAGAGAGAAAGAGAGAGAGAGAGATAAAAAAAATAGAGAGAGAGAGAGTGAGAGAGAGAGAGAGAGAAACTTTAAACTTTTTTTGAAACTTTTTTTTATTAGGGATAAAGATTTTAGACTAATGATACAGTCTAATCTTCCAATCTGTCCCTTAAAAAATTAACATAATAATAATTAACCTTTAACTTTAACTTGGAAATCACATCACTTACACACACACACACACACATGCACACACAATCACACCAACATCTTCATCATTATCTTTAAACAATTTTAGGCAACCACCCCTCTTCCCCATATCCTTCACCCTTATAAAAATAATAATAATAATAATAATAATAATAATAATAATAATAATAATAAAAATAATAATAATAATAATAATAATAATAATAATAATAATAATAATAATAATAATAATAATAATAAAGTGAATAAATAAATAAATAAGTTAATAATTACATGAATGACTGTGTTGTCATATATGCTATTATACATCACTTGTATAATTAATTTCGCAGATGCCTACATATTTTACATTTGAAAGAAAACAGTGTGTCGCAATGTTTACACTCCAGAGGGAGAGAGTTCCATACACTAGCTCCATTAAACGATAGGCTATTTTTGTATAAATCAATGCGAGGGAGGGGTAGTTTATAATTATACAGTCTATGCCCATGAACTGGTTTAATAAAAAATGTATCAAGATATGAGATGTTTCTCCGTGTGTGATTTTGAACATAAGGATAGCTGTATTAAATATAAATTGTTTTTGAAGTGGTAATATTCGGAGTTCTTGATATTTCTCAATAGTTGTAACATCTGTATTTATATTATAAGATTTATAAAGTATCTTGATTGCTCTTTTATGAAGACTATTTAGATGTTTAATTTGAGCGTCACTAGCATTACACCAAATAATCGATGCATAATTAAAATGAGACATACAGTGGGCATAGAAAAAAGATTTTAAAGCATCAGCCGTAACAAAATGTCTAAGTTTATTTAGGAGGAAAAGGTTTTTAGAATTTTTTTTACAGATATGGTTAACGTGTGACCGCCAGCTAAAATCATCATCGATGATTATGCCTAGCATTTTATGTTCATGAACTTGCTCAATACTGTACGACCCTAAGTTTAGATTAAGGGGAAAAGATCCATTTTGGCGTTTTTGTCGTGTAGTGAGAAAGCATACTTTTGCTTTTATTAGGATTTCATTTCATTCTATTGTTGCAACACCAGTTATCAATTTCATTTATGCTTATTTGAAGACTTTGCTCCACCTCCTGTACATTTGTATTATGAGTATGGAGGGATGAATCATCAGCAAATAGTTCAAGATTAACATTTTGTGTGAGAAAAATAGCCATGTCATTGATAAAGATACAGAATAAAATAGGACCAAGGATCGATCCTTGAGGAACTCCACAAGTTACATCACCAGAAGACGAAAAGGAACCATTAGTGTATACTGATTGGTGCCTGTTTGATAAATATGATTTAAAAAATAATACAGATGCAGAATTTTGGAAATAGACTTTTAACTTATTTATTAAGATGTTATGGTTAACTAGAGAGAGAGAGAGAGAGAGAGAGAGAGAGAGAGAGAGAGAGAGAGAGAGAGAGAGAGAGAGAGAGAGAGAGAGAGAGAGAGAGAGAGAGAGAGAGAGAGACGCTTTTTTTTTGACGCTTTGATAGTTTATTGTCTATAACTTCACACGTTTTTAAGACAAGGATTCGCAATCCGAATAGATTAAAACATTAAAACATTACCAAATTAAGACACATAACAGCAAAAAAACACAAAAGCAAAACAAGCAAATATTAAAAACACCTCTAGTATTAGAGCCACATGCCTAGAGAATTATTACAATACAAGGACATAAACTGAATTATTAAAAGGAATAAGAATTATCCTAAATACATACCGGTAAAAAAGGTAATAAATATATTAAAAACGTTATTTAGGAAATGCACTCATTTTCCAACTCTTTTCTTTTCATTTTCCATCTTTTTCATACAGTATCATACTCAGATTTTTACGGGAGACGCAACACACTCATTCCGTCCTTAAATAGGCTACATATTACATATATACATTTGTGTACACAACCACTCCGTTTGACTAGCAGTTTAATATATTTACATATTTACATAGGATCATCATGTACATCAAGAGCTAATTTCCAACAGTTTGTTTCGCAAACTCATAGCATCAGCAATGTATTTTGCTAGATCAAACACCTTACTTTCATTCTTACATGCCAACAAGAAGGAAATGACGTTCCAAGTTGGGTTATGTTTAATGGACATTAGCATTATGCTTTTCCTTCGTAAATGATCATACGCTTCACAATGAAACAGAAAGTGCAATTCGTCTTCTTCAGCTTTACCACATACTGGGCACTTATTGTTTTCATTCGTTCTGTCTGCAAACCACAATATATTATTTTTAAAACCACATACTCTCAGCCTAAAACGAGCAAAACACTCTCTGTACCAACGATTAGCTAAGAATAAAAGTTATCGCTCGGTATCAAAAAGAGACTTAAAGGAATAGTACCATGTATATTTATCATTGTTCTCTATTTCTGAATGCCAGTTCTGCATGAAGCATGAAATGAGCCTGTCTTTAAATTCGAAAACGAAACGTGATTTTTGTCCCACACCCTGACTTAGCCAAACAATTCCAAACTCATTTTCCATTAATATTCTTTTTATCCCTGCAACCCAGTTCAATTTTCCTTTCTCGTGTTGATTCAGCATCATATCATAAGCCTGCCTACCGAGTCTTGCACTCGGAAGACGCATTAATTTCAACCAATACTTCACACATCTCACATGGATTCTGATGTACAATGGGTATCTTCCGGTCTCCCCGTAAACCATATTATTAGAAGCATGCAGGGGTATAGATAAAAACCTCTTCAGGGCGAAAGTGTGTACCTTTTCTATATTGTTTGCACTCTCGTCAAAACCCCATACTTCTGCTGCATATGTCAGAATTGGCTCTATCTGAGTGTCAAACAATTTCCAAAACAAAGTCAGGTCATTTGTGTCAAGCTTTCTGAGAGATCGGAGTATTTCCATGACCCCTTTTCTACCTTTTCTGCACACTTCCTGCAGGGCCGAATTCATACTTAATTTAGTAGTAAATGTCATTCCCAAATATTTGTACGAGTTTGTTACCTTTACTTCCTCTCCCCCATAGAACCACTTCTCTTTTCCTGCTAGATGTCCTCCCTTTCTAAACACCATAACGTTTGTCTTATCCAAATTGACAGTGAGATAAAGCCTGTCAGCTTCATATTTGAGACAGTCTAGCTGGTGTTGCAAGCCTACAATTGTGTCCGACATGAGAATCACATCGTCTGCAAATAAAAGCAAAAAGATTTCAACTGCTCCTGGAACCAGCTGGATTCCATGTTTACCTTTCTTAGATAGTTCTACAGCTAGCTCATTTATAAAGAATGAAAACATTTTCGGGCTTAGGAGACAACCCTGCTTGACTCCGATAGGACACTCAAAATAATCAGAATACACGCCTTTATCTCTTACACATGCAAGTACAGTGCTGTACACACTTCGCAAAGCAAAATACAGTTTACTGTTGACTCCAGCTCTGCGTAACACATGCCACAATCTGTTTCTGTCAACCGAGTCAAATGCTTTTTTAAAATCAACAAAAGCGACATACAATTTTGCATTTTTCTCTAAGTATCGCTGCACCACGGCGAACAAAGTAAAAATGTGGGCTATGGTGCTGTAACCCGCTCTAAAGCCTGCCTGTTCCTCCACTATTTTCTCGTTTTGTTCAGCCCATTGTGTTAGCCTTTTGTTTAAAATATGCGTATACACTTTGCCAACAATGCTAGTTAATGAAATTCCCCTGTAGTTATCAGGGATATTCACATCCCCCTTTTTATGAATTGGTACAATGATAGACTTTGACCAATCCATTGGAAATGTACCGCTATCAAACAAATAATTAAAAAGACTGATCAGATAATCAGCAACTGCATCTCCACCATTCTTCAGCATTTCTGAAACTATTTTGTCTGGACCCGCGCTCTTTCCAGCTTTAAGGTTACCAATGCTGGCATAAACCTCATCCCTTGAAATAGCCTGGGTGAATAGCGGATCATATTGTTCAGATTCCATATTTTGATCATTACAATCTTCATCATCTGTCTGGGCTTCACTCTGCTGTACATTAAAAACCTGAAAAAAGTGTTCATACCACTGGTCTTTAGTGATGTCATTATAAATAACAGATTTCTTATTTACTAATCGTATTGTCTGCCAGAACACCTTGGGGTCATTAATGGACTGTTTCAATTTTGTTAACCTAATTTGGTCAAATTCTCGTTTCTTTTCTCTCAAAAGTTGTCTATACTCTTTTTTCTCTCTAACATATTCCTCCCTCTTTTCTCGGCTATCTGTCCTAGCCCGCTGGAAAGCACGCAGCAGCTTTCTCAAGCGAGACTTCTTCTGCGTACACTCTCGATCACACCAGTCTTGCTTTTTGTTGCTTTTCTTTCCAACCGTTCTTATCATGCATGCTGCTGCACCACACATTGCCGATGCGAACACGTCTATTGATTTATCAACGTTTTCCCGTAATAATGTGCGAGCATTCTGCATTTGTTCTTGGAAGTAATTAGAATTAATTTCATCTTTGAAAGTTTGCATAAAATTATCAGCCCACACAATGCGCTCTTCACCAATGGGTCTAACCTCTTCTGAGCCCGGTCTGCAATGCTTTACTGATATTCTGAACTCTACTGGAAGATGCCAAGACTGGATATGATCTTTAACCTTTAAGGAGCAGGAATGGGTTAAAAATAAGTCTTCGGATAAAACAAAATAGTCAACAACACTACAACCATGTGGTGACACGTAAGTGTATTCCCCTCCAACATCCCCCTCGCTGCTACCGTTTGCTATGATACAATCAAACAGAAAACACAAATTCAGCAGTGACCTGCCGAACGAGTTTACAACTTGATCCTTCGATCGTCTCACCGTGCCTACATCATTATCATCAAGATCGGGTGAGTAATTCAACATGTCCTCTCTGTGAGGTTGTTCAAGACCAGTTCTAGCATTTAAATCACCAAATATAAACAAGTGACAATTTTCAGTATGCATTAAATTACTCAGCAATTCTTCTAAAATGACTACTCCATCATTAAGGTTTGTGTTGTTATACGCTGGGCTATTTTCAGGCGGAATATAACATGCCAGTAAAAGTACATCTTTGTCAGCTCCAAAAACACATTTATCTATTTTTGCTGCAACTATATTGTCGCAGTCTACGTTCACTTGCGTTAAAAATTTAACAAAGCAGTTTTTTACCAAAAGTAAAACCCCACCCGAATTTCTGCCTTTATGAGAAAGAGAATCTTTCTGTGGTAGTTTCTTAGCTGGTGCTACTAGTTTTAAGAAATCCGTAAAAATTCCAGTAAAATCGAACCCTTTGTCCGCCCATGTTTCGGTCAAGCAAACAAAATGAAAACTTGAAACGTAACTTACGAAGGAGGGATCACTTAACTTTACTGGCAAGTTTTCAACATTATAGGTTAGGAATGTAAGCTTGTGATTGTGTTCATGATGATCCTGCCTGTCCTATTGTTTGTGTCTTTCCGGACGCCTCACCCATGGACCGATGCCTTGTTGCTCGTTGCTGCCCCTCTGCCTTGCACCTCCCCCACTGCCATTGCCGCCTTCTCCACCTGTAGCTCTAACTCTGGTGGTTCGGTCACCCATGGCGCCACCACCAACAACGCCAGCTCTGTCGCCTTCAGTGCCATCCCCAGTAGCGTCAACTTCTGCAACGCCATCACCAGTAACGCCAACTTCCGCTGCGTCAACTTCCGCAGCTCCCACTTCTGTAACACCATCTCTAGTAGCGCCAACTTCTGTAGCGCCATCACCAGTAGCACCATCTTCTGTGGCACCAGTTCTGTCGCCTCTCTCTCCAGCTCTGTCGTCGTCGCCTTCTCTGCCGGTGCTGAAGTGGCTCTGTCTGTCGCAAGACACTCCTCTGCTATCTGTTCGACTGTCCTGGGTTGACCCGTTTCCTTGTTCGCCTTCTTTGCTCTGTTTATGGCGTCGCCTGGGTCGGGTGTCTGCTTGTTGGTCTCGAGGTTCCGCAACTACTAGTTTGCCATAGTTGAAGAACGTTACCTTGCCGTCTTTTCTGGCCTGTGCCGCTATTTGTGCTTGAGCCTTGGTGAAGTCGTTGGCGATCCTTACCCCTTTCTCCTCCAGCTTGCCACGGAACTTCTTGTCTGTGATGACGGTCATTTTGTTACGCCGAGTGGTAAACTTCACCATCATTGTTCTTGGTTCACTTCCTCTGCCTCTGCCTATTCTGTGTGCACTGATGATATCTTCTGTTGACCATGTCTTGGGTTTTTGTGCCACGCTATTCAGAGTGTTTACCACTTTCTGTATACAGGCCTTTCTGTCTTCTGCTTCTTCTCCCTCTGGAACGCCAAACATTCGCAAGTTGTCTCGTCTGTCTGCTTCTTCCTGCTTGTCCACCTCTGACTTCAATTTCTCGATGGTTACTGCTATGTTTTGAATTGTCTGCTGTAGACTGTCAATGCTGTGCTCACTTTCACTCGCCGCAATCCTCACTTCTGCAATGTCGTCAGTCATGCCAGCCAGCGCCTCTGTAAACTTCTTGTTTTCTGTTTCTAATCTGCCACATCGCCTGTCTATTATTTCATATTTCTCCTGCACGATGTCAAAGTCTGCTCGCAAACTGTTCAAATTTGCCGCTCATATCAGTCCTCATCTTTCTAATCTCCTGCAGGATCAATCTTCCAACATCTACCGACACGTCATTGTTCGTTTCAATCTTCTTATTTGTTTCAGTGGTGCTGCTGCCGCTCAGTGTACTTGTTCTAGGACCTGGGTTCATTTCAATATCGCCACAGCAAAGCAAGAGTGTTGTCACAAATACAAAGAATACAATGTCCAACCTGTCGAGAGAGAGAGAGAGAGAGAGAGAGAGAGAGAGTTACAATTTACAATGTCCGCATTTAGTAAACTTTCGTTGTAGTCTACGTTTTACTAGTGTGTGGGGTGTCTGCACAAATGTGGCTTATTGCCGATAATTATTGTAGAATGAGTGTTATTATGGATTATAGCTTAATAACTATGGACAATGGAATGTTGATTGTTATTGCATCATAGCGTGATTACTACATCAAAGATGTACTAAAAACTAAGAAATCGAGAATTCACAAAATACTTTGCTGAAGACAGGTTTGAATCCTGGTCGCCTATGATTTACGTACATAAGACTTGAACTTGGGGCAACTGGTTTTGTGTACAGCACTTACTCCACCAACCTTTAGTGACTTTGACAGACCAGCGCCTTCAGCAACTCTTAAATCATCTCCATTGTCCATTGCTAATCTATTTGACCAGTAACTTGATTATTCCCTCAGACTTCTTGCCAATCTTCCTCAAATACACTAGATCAAATACCTCCTATGTGCGCAGAGTTCTGTATCTCGATTGGTCACACGCACAAAACTAAAAAAAAAAAACAAAAACAACTGCATATTCGACCACATCACCCCTATTTTCAAAACAGCTCCATTGGCTTCCTGTTTAAGAATGCATTAAACACAAAGTGCTTTCAGTTGCCTATCGCGCAGTTAACAAGCACACTCCTAGATCCTGAATCCCTGCTGTCCAAACGTCTACATGTGAAATGAACCATCAAGCAGTCTCTGCTCAGTTCCCAAGTCTCTCATCGTTGTCCCTGGGCACAAGCAGTGTAAGACTAAGAGCTGTGGTCAGAGGTCTTTCAGATATACTGCACCGGTCCGGTGGAAATTATGCTCTTCCAGAGGGCAAATTCTGTGGACACATTTCGCAGAAATCCGAAAACGCATCTCTTTTCTCTTTGCTAAACAGTATGTAATAAGTCGAACTCACGCTTCATTAGCTGTGTGAAAGGACTGCATGAATGTTAATTGTCTGGTCTGCTTACTAGAATGTGTTGAGCGATAGTGAAGAAGTTAAAGTGTTGTTAAGTTCTAGGCCTTTACCCCGCTCTGTATGTGTGTGAGCGCTCGCGCGCGCCTGTGTATGTGTGTGCGTGTGCTATTTATGCATTCATTCGTAAACACTATCACATCTCTATTTATCCGTTCAGTATTGTTTCACCGAAAGAAGATGTGGCGTGTAATTTAAAACTTGAGGGCGAACAAACAAGTTTTGAATTCCCCACACTCCCAACACCGTTGTATAATGCCACAACATTATGTTACAATAAACAGACACAACAAGAGTCCACTTACATACGGCCCGCCGCTTTCAGAACTTCTGACATGTTCCAGAAGTGAAATTTCATACTGGGTGTCTGAGACTGCTGAGGGCGAAACAGTCTCAAGGTTATAATAATCCTCAAGTCTCGGGCGCCTTGAGTTTGAAGTGTATCGGCTAGCGCCTTGAGCAGCTCTTGAGCTGTGGAAACCCGCCAATGTAAGTACATGTAAGATAAAACACATAAATATAGAACTGTCTCTCAACGGGCTTTGGTATTTTTGTTGAATTTCGTGTCTCCTTCTTTCATTCATTTGTTCCTTGAGCCTTCTTCTGTCTTCTTAATTTGTTTTCGTTGTCCCTAGCTATCATAATTCCCCCCGTTGAGTTGCTGAAGTTTCCTGTATAAATAGTATCCCACTTTGTGGAAATAAAGTGATTTAGATTACTACTGTTTCTGTCATTCTCGTTTGTTCTTTCTCGTTCATAATCTTTTACATCAATTTACTATGTTCTAGACCAGTCACCTACCTTTTTTCTTGAAAACTCTCCCAAAATTCCTGAGTTGTGTATGGCGTCTGGGGATATTGGACGCTTTCTGCCAAATGGTCCTAGGGCTTTATATGGTGTTCTTATTTAGCAATGTAGGCATTTTATACGTATGTGTTTCGTTCATATTTTATAATGATGTTCATATTATATTTTGTTTTTGTAAACTGGGGTTCGATAAATTAGAATACAGCTTCGCGTCCCTTGCATCGGATGCCTTTATTGTAAAGTGACCGGCTGGTGGAGTGCCTTCAGTTTTATCATTAGGGTTGTTTCAGTGCATCTTTTATGCAGAGTAAAATTTCCGTCCCCGCACACCGAGGCGTATAGGGGAAATTTTATGCAGATCGGAGGTGAGTCCTCTTTCAACCAAGTTGTGATCCTGATTCGACTCTTTGCAGTCCGCTGGACTCGATAAACAATGACTAACTATAACTAACTATATCCTATCTATCCTGTCCCATAACTCGGAGGTCGTAGGGGCACCACAGAATGATCGTTTAACCAGCATACTCCATCTTTCTCTGTCCTCCGCAACCCTGATGGCTTCGCTCAATGTCAAACCAGTCCATTCTCGGATGTTGTCCTCCCACCTCTTTTTCGGTCTCCCTCTTCTTCTACCTCCTTGCAGAATGGTCTTTGCAAGTCCTGATGATCTGGTGACGTGGCCATACCATCGGAGTTTCCTTTTCTTCACCACTGACTACTAACTACACTGAGAACTAAATATAACTAACTATAACTAACTAACTATAACTAACTATAACTAACTAACTATAACTAACAATAACTAACTATAACTAACTATAACTAACTAACTAACTATAACTAACTAACTAGAACTAACTAACTATAACTAACTAACTATAACTAAGTAGCTATCGTAATGCCAGCGTGTTACACAATGCGGTCGTATTTCATATTAACACTTTTTTAACATTGAAATTGCCACCAATGCGGGTTTTCAGCCGTGTCTCGCTTTCTCCGGCAAAGCCCGACAGATACATTGAAGGATATCAGGGTCGACCCATGAACGTTTCCTGTAAATTCGAATTCACACGTAAAACCCACCCATCATTATAAACGGCAACAACTAACTAGATTGATCGGAGAAGTAAGGTGACCAGTGAATCATGAATCATTGGCAGGCAAAGTGGATTCGAACGCGTGATCTCTTGAACACCAAACAGCGCTCTACCATCTGAGGATATTCCGCATTTTCTGCTCAAAGCCACATTCATAGGCTAGCTCAGTGTCGGAAGTCTATCATGCCTAGGCTGGTGTAAAGGCGTAGGCACCAACAGCCTCTGACACTGAGACTTGGGGCAGCGTCACTTTCGGGCTGACTTCCTGCATAACCTTCGTAACGGCCAGATTCGATAACGGCAATATCTATTAACCCTGGGCAGGCCAAGTGGATTGGAACCCGTGATCTCCTAAACACCAGTCCAGCGCTTTAAGTGCCTGATCTAGTTTGACCTACTCTTGCGCAATATGTAATATTGCTTACAACAGAAACACAGACGTGACCCGTCTGCCGGCCAGTGTTGTGGGTTTTTGACATCTTCCAGCTACAACACCAAAAATGTCGTCTACTTCCTTCTTTCTTGTTCCTGTCCTCCGACCTTCTGTGACTCCGTGTCTACCCGTTCTTCACCATTCACTGTCTCGCTCTTTTATTTCTTTCGTCACCTTTCTCACTTCAGCATTTGTATTTATCTCATTCATTATTATGGTTTATCATTATGTATTGTGAATTCGGTGTTGAATTGTGCATTGTCTGTCTTGATGTTTTATGTGCTTTGAGCAGATACGTTGTCTGATATGTGCGCTAGTAGTAGTAGTAGTAGTAGTAGTAGTAGTAGTAGTAGTAGTAGTAGTAGTAGTAGTAGTAGTAGTAGTAGTAGTAGTATCTTTATCCTTCTCTGACACCATCATCCCAATAATAACGTGCCGCATCAGCATTTTTTGTTGTGTTCTACTACTAATTATGCAAATAAGGACATTAACAATCTGCCATGGTAGCGATGCGCGAAATTGCCGGGAGATGATGAGTCTTTGAGCAATGATATAAAATTAGGAGGGTGTTGGCTTGAAACGACCGCAGAAGAAGGCATTTTCTTCCAGGTTCTTGGGCTGAGACAGAGATTGTGTAATAATGGAGATGTAGACACTTTCCTAGCCCGAAAACCTATCTATTTCTTCTGAACCTCCACCATTGTTTCGTTGGAATTGCTGCTCTTTGCGTTGATGAAAACGCACCGTTCCTTTTGGTACAGAGCAAGTTCCGGCAGTTGGCTGATGATGTTCTATAGCCACATGTTCTTTGAGGTCTTTCTCTTTGTTAAATAACGTTCTCTCCTTTCTTCATCTTCATTTACCATATCCTTTAGTCCTACCCGACCCAGCGAGCAGTGGTGGTACATGGTGACTGTTTGCGTCTTCCACCGCTGTCATCCCACCCCTCTCTCTTTATCATAGGGGCCTTTACCCAGTAGAATGGAGGGATCGGTGATAGCATAACAGTCGCAGTAGTAGCGTGCACCCGATACATTATAGATAGAAGGCGGGGATCAGTATTGCTTTGTGTGAACTACCGCTGCGCGATCGAGGGTCCACTTTATTTTGCTATCGCGGATCCATTCTACTTGTTTAATTCCATTGTGGTCATATTCACAATGTGATTCTACTATCATTCCCACACTAATTCACGCCATCTAAGACGACAATGGGTACCGACAGGAAGTCCTCTCCAGGATCGCACAAACAACTGCTGCCCTGACAAGGTTGAAGCCCATTTGGAAAGACAGGACCATCAGTCTACATTCCAAAGTAAGACTGCTGCGCTCCCTTGTCATCTCCATCTTCCTATATGCTTGCGAAGCATGGACCCTCACAGCAGATCTCCAACGAAGAATACAAAGCATGGAGATGAGGTGCTACAGAAGACTTCTGGGCATTTCCTATACCCAACACATCACCAACGACGAAGTCCGACAGACCATCACACAAGCTATTGGACAACACGATGACCTGCTCACAGTGGTGAAGAAACGGAAACTCCCGATGGTATGGACACGTCACCAGATCATCAGGTCTTGCAAAGACCATCCTGTAAGGCACAGTGCAAGGAGGTAGAAGAAGAGGGAGACCGAAAAAGAGGTGGGAGGACACCATTCGAGAATGGACTGGTTTGACACTGAGCGAAGCCATCAGGGCTGCTGAGGACAGAGAAAGATAGAGTATGCTGGTTAAACGATCATCTGTGGTGCCCCTACGACCTTCGGGTTACGGAACAGGATAGGATAGGATAGGATAGGATAGGAAGACGACAATGCCGCCCAAGTCTCTCTCCCACCTATCGCCTAAATGTATACTTCCACTCTCCTCTCTCTCTCTCTCTCTCTCTCTCTCTCTCTCTCTCTCACCCATACACACACGCACACCCACACATTCCCCCTTCACACCCACATCGCATATAACATGTACTCTTCTTCAATATTCATGCCGCCATACCAATCAGTCTCTCTTTCACCTATCGTCATTTCCACTTTCACGTCTTTCCTCAAACCTGCCCCATGGCTAACCCCACCTCTCTCTCTCTCTCTCTCTCTCTCTCTCTCTCTCTCTCTCTCTCTCTCTCCCCCCCCCTCCATATCTCATTTCATTCCACCCTCACCCCCACACACACACTCACACCCACATCGCACATGTATACACGTACTCTCTATTCAGCGTCGCCGCCACAACAAGAGTGGTCTTAATCGGGCCCGCCAGCTTTGCGACTCGTGACGAAGACCAGCGTACAGTTCTTTAGCCTCCCTGGGGTCTCTCCTCCGCTTCTGAAGAGAATCAAAGCGTTTCAGCCAGGCGATAGCATCAAACCATCAAACGGCGACGGGCTGAGAAATATGATTCCCATTGATGACTTTTTTTTTCTCCCTGGGCAGGAAAAGCTCAAAATCGAATAAGTATCGACACTAACAAGTCCCAGGTCAAAAGAAGCCACACCAAACACAAGCATCGGTGTTTGCTGTAGTACCGCTGAGAACAACCGGGGTCTGACTGAGACAGGGCTTATAAGTTATATTCTAAGAGTTTGGTGGCGTGGTTTTTTATTTTTATTTTGCCAGACTTATCAGGAAATACCTTGAAAAAGACGGGGGGAAGGTGGGTGACGGGGGAGGGGGAGGGTAAGTGACGGGGGGGGGGGGAGAAGGTGGGTGACGGGGAGGGAAGGTGGGGGTGGGGAATCAGATCGAGCCCGTCTGTCTGTGGTTTCGTTGGAGGCAATATCTCAAGAACTACTGAACTGATTTTAGACCAAACTTCATAGAAACATTACCTAGGCTTAGTGGGTGGCCTGCCTCCCGTCCCTTCATTATTTGCTCCACTGCAAAGGTCAATGTCACTGGAACATTTTGTGGCTAAACACATTGTGCCGAATATCTCAAAAAAGATTTTGAACATAATTGGTATAGAGGTACTTCCAATCCTTGGGCATTCTTCACTAGCAGTCAGGTTGTCGGTCAATCGGTCGGTCCGTCGCTTCGAATTTAACTTTTTGTTTTGTTTTGTTTAAAACACACTTGTTTTGGGCATTATCTTCAGAATAACTTAACCAAAATTTAAGATTTTTACTTTGCGGCTACTAATAACTACAAGTCATGTTTCGCCATTCGTACAGTATGTGTACTCTCTGAAAGGTCAAGGTCATTCGTATGTGTACTCTCTCAAAGGTCAAAAGTCATTGTGCTTCACCATTTCCATTTGTGTGCTGTGTCTACAAAAATTGTCTGATCCGATTTTTGATCATTTTTGCCGTGCCTTCCGATCGCGCGTGGCCTATCATTCCATCGTTTCCGTTCGTTTTGTTAGGATAAAGCCGACTCACAACGCCGCCAAGCAAAAATGAACCCTTTTGACAATGCGTGAATATGCGTGGATGTCTGGAAATACATTTGGATGGCTTGCCATCTTGTTTTTTGGCATGCGGTGGTACTGAGGGTAGTGGTGAATGTCTAAAAATGCAATCTCAAGGCAAAATGCTTGTATGTGTTCATACCACTGGGAAGACAGGTTTGAAACCACCGAGGTCCACTAAAGGAAGTTTGATGTCCCGACGCCGAAGCACAGCGGTAGAGCGTTCGTTTGGCACACCGAAGACCCAGGTTCGAGTCCCGAGGTGGGGCAAAGATAAAAGTGGCCGTTTTTACCTTGTCTGTCATAGCAGAATGATTGCTCTGGTGGTTCAATGTTATTTTAAATCCGTACCCTGTTTTCCTTGGGATAATAATAATAATAATAATAATAATAATAATAATAATAATAATAATAATAATAATAATAATAATAATAATAATAATAATAATAATAAATTGCATTTATACAACGCAATTTTCATTAGAATAACAACTCAATGCGCTTACACACATCATTCGTACGCATCATCACAACATTCGCACTACATCATGTACAGCATCATTGAGAAAGTATTATTACTGTTCATACTATTTACACAGAAAACGCCTTGCGGAACAAGTGCGTTTTTAAGCAGCTCTTAAAGGAAACAAGGTCTGTACAATGTCTTAAACCGGCAGGCAGCGCATTCCAAACCTTGGGTGCTTGAAAACTAAAAGACCGGTCGCCAACTGTCTTAAGCAGACGCTTGGGCGTTTTCAACATTTTTTTTTATCTGATGAGCGCAAAGAACGGGTTGTAGTGTAGGTAGTGAGTACCTCAGATGGTTCCGTCTGTCCTCGTCTCGTCTATCATATCGCCGATGGAGGGTGTAGGCGTTAAAACCTTCATGTTTATTCAGAAGTGTGTTGGTTTTGTTCGTTATGACAGGACCGTCCGATGGCGATGACATGCTCACAGTGGTCAAGAAACGGAAACTCAGATGGTATGATCACCTCACCAGAGCATCAGGCCTGGCAAAGACCATCCTGCAAGGCACGGTGCAAGGAGGCAGAAGAAGAGGGAGGCAGAAAAAGAGGTGGGAGGACAACATTCGAGATTGGACTGGCTTGACACTGAGCGAATCCATGAGCGTCGCTGAGGACAGAGAAAGATGGAGTACGCTGTTTAAACGATTACCTGTGGTGCCCTAACGACTTTGAGGTTACGGGGATAAGGTAGGATAGGATAGAATAGGATAGGATAGGGCCGTAAAGTAGAGCAAGCCGACTTGCGATAAGGTTTATTCTGTGAAAAGTTTGTGGACGTTTCGTCTATGGTAGAATTATAAATCATTATCCAAGACTTATACTTCGTGCAAACATCCATGTATGATTTTAATTAACTGAGTCCGGCTGTAGTTGGGATTAGACTGAAAGACGTGCTCGTTTTTTTTTATTGAGGAACTTTGGTAACGTCGTCTTTAAAACTGTGATAGTGCATAATCCCTGTCTCTTCCCCATGACATTCTGTTGAAGTCACTTTCTCATTAATTTGATAGTAGTTGGAGGGCTGAGGTTTATATTGATGTTAAATTCGCGCCATTGTCCGTCTTGTGGTACCAAGCGCAGTGCGACAGTGGTGTCTGTTACTGGTGAAACTCATCACAAGAGAATGATGTTCCCAAGACAACGAAGAGAGCATTTCTATAATACTCTGTTGGTTTAGTCTATGGGCGAGTGGGAGAGGGGGGAGGCGGAAGAGGAGGGGGGGGGGCGGGGTGGGTGGGAATATAGAGCTGGGGAACATAGGGTTGACCACCTCGCAATCACTAATACGACTCATCTTCTTTTCTTGCTGTTGAGGCCCAGAACCAACGCCTCGATCATTCTGGCTGCTATGGGTTGTTGAGGGCGTTTCGCAGCTATTCTGTAATTATGGATTAGAACTATACGGACTAAGCAAGGGTGAACACACTTGTACGCATACCATACGGGCATTAACTAATATTTTAAAAGCGGTTCCCATCAGCTCAAAACGGCAGCAAAAAAAACAAGCTTGCCTTATTATGAGAAAACAGCGAGAGAGAAAAAAAAAAGCAGGATCAGTCTTCAAGGGGAAAATAAGCATACACAAACGATACAAAAGGAGAGAGCCCTTGCCCTCAAAACTTTTGATCACAAGGGAGACGATCACGCAATGCTTACGTCCGTCATGATCGTCTGGAGTATTATTTTGGAGGAGTTGTCTTTCCATGCCCTTTTCCCCAAGAGCACGCAACTCTCGCAGCGACAGGGTGATGTCCCCTTAGTGTTTTCCGATCTCTCGCCCTGGTAACCCAGTACTGGCTGACAGACGATAGCCATATCGCAGTAAACTGTGAGGGCTGGTGGAATCCCTTTACTACTTTGGGCATATCAATGTGGCTCAGTGGCTACTATTTTGCTCGCCAAGGGTTGCTGGAGATCATGGGTTCGATTCCCCTTGATCTCTTACATGTTGATTTCCTTACCTCGTCTCACTCGCTAGTATGGGAATTGCTTATCCAAACCATGCCGGAATGCCTACCTGTGTGAGAAGGACCAGTGTGCTGACTCTAAAATGGCACGCATCAACTAAAGAGTGCAAAATGCTTACAGCCTATGATGGCTTCTGCACTATACTATACTATACTATACTATACTATACTATAAGCCTACTATACTATACTATACTATACTATACTATACTATACTATACTATACTATACTATACTATACTATACTATTGTTACACTCGGTTTGATGTTGGTGTTTTCTATCAGTAGTGGATTCAGCCCCAATGCTGAAGTACTGATGAGTGTAGCTCAGATTCGTTTATTCACGCAACCTGCTCAAGCAGCATACAAGTCACAAAGTCGACGTATGAAGTTTTCCACTTTTATTCAGCATACATCAACAACTGCATACAATCGCTCAATCGCCTTTCCACTCTCAAATTTACTTTCCAATTCACTATCAACAACAATCAACATCTCAACTTTTTTAACAGTGCGGCGCTTATATAGTCTCTCTACATACACGGGAATAAACGAGAATAATCCTACATAAAACACCACAACCAATCAAAATTAATTTCATCATCACGTGACTCACGTCATACAACCCCATTTGGAATGGAAGCTTCCGTGGTAACCAACGGAACAATCCACACGCTTCGTTCGATAGTAAACAACTAATTCCCGAAAATTCTCAAACAATATTGACCAACTAAAAACACTAACATTACACAAAGCTTCTACTAATAACAACGCAAAATCAAATCAAAGATAAATACACTCTATTACTGCATGCGTTGCAAAATAAAACGAACAGATCTATCGCGCGCGTCACACACAAGCCTACCATTGCACGCGCTTCACACATAACATCGTGCGCATTTCATATGCACCATTCGCGTTTCAACGTAACAACTATACTATACTATTTTGTACTGTATATGCTATGCTAAGCTATGCTGTGCTATTCTATCCTATACTATACTTTACGATGGCGACGAGAAATATTTTCACCGGAGATCAACTTTCTGTGAGGACTTTTTATACGATGGTTCACTTCCTCTAATGTCACCGCAGCTTCACGTTACAAACCCCTCATTTCTGCCAAAAAGGGGCCGGGGACAGTCACCTTTAAACTACTATTACTACTACTACTGCTGCTGCTGCTACTACTACTACTGCTATTATTATTACTACTACTACCGATAATACTACTACTACTACTACTACTACTACTACTACTACTACTATCTCACCGGAGTGGCCCTGTTGTCTGCAGCGTTTGACAGAGCGACTGATTGCAGCAAGTTGACGCCTTGAGCGGCTGAGTCCTGACTTGGAAATAGCCAGCGCATTACACAACTCTCTGTACTCACTAGTGAAAGCACCTTATAAATCTTATTCTTATTCTTATTCTTATTCTTATTCTTATTATTATTGTTGTTGTTGTTGTTGTTATTATTATTATTTTACTTATTATTATTATTATTATTATTATTATTATTAATATTATTATTATTATTATTATTATTATTATTATTATTATTATTATTATTATTATTATTATTATTTTTATTATTGTTATTATTAGAACCATTATTTTACTCCTCCTTTTCCAGATCTTGTGTGTGTGTGTGTGTGTGTGTGTGTGTGTGTGTGTGTGTGTGTGCATGTGTGTAGGGGTGGGAGGGGTGGAGGTTGGAGGGATGTGGTGGGTTCGGAGTGGCAGAGAGGGGTTAGTAATGGAGTAATATGACCTAGACAGTATGTACATATCACAAGAAATATTAGAATTCCTTGAATCGGATCGGTAATACGAACACTTGGTGTTCTATATATCTGTCATCCTCGGGATTTTGTTATATTATGTGATCTAGACAAACATTTAAATACAAGTCAAGAGCGCATATAGCCTACTTGCCTCAGTAAATAGATATAGGGTCTACTTCTACTAATCCAAACCCTACCTAGTGCCCAGTAGCGTGGACTGAGAGACTTGGGATGGATGACTCTTAGTATTTTGACTGAGCAAATTGGAATACTGATCGTCTGTCCAGCTCTGAGGTGCAATTCTGACAGGCCCGTTATTTCATTGTGCCAATGTGGTGCGAGGGATCCCTTCGGATGAGAGTGTACACCGAGGTCTGTTATGTGCCCGCATTCGACAGCACGGACTTTGAAGATTTATAAATCACTCGTGAAATAATATTTGAGTCTTTGAGTCTGAGATCCTGACGTTCATGCCCCAAACGGTCGAGTGCCAACTACAGAAATACTCCCATCGAGCACTTGGTCCTTTCTCATCTATCCCCGGTCTCCCAGTATATAGTTCTCAGTTGTCTGGGGAGTAACACGATACGCCTTAAAGCGGCAAATGGGCGTTTTCGAGCGGTTTGACTTAGATCCTGTTTCGGCCAGCATCTTGAGCAGCCCTTGGGCTGGAAACGCGCGCTTTAAAAACGATGAAATAATTTTTTTAAATAACATCAGGCGACGTTCCATTGTGGGTTTGTCTGGAACTGTGAGTGGAAATAATAAATCCTATCCTATCCTATCCCGTAACTCGGAGGTCATAGGGACACCACAGATGATCGTTTAACCAGCGTACTCCATCTTTCTCTGTCCTCAGCAACCCTGATGGTTTCGCTCAGTGTCAAACCAGTCCATTCTCGAATGTTGTCCTCCCACCTCTTTTTCGGTCTCCCTCTTCTTCTCCATCCTTGCACCGTGCATTGCAGGATAGTCTTTGCAAGACCTGCTGATCTGATGACGTGGCCATACCATCGGAGTTTCTGTTTTTTCACCACTGTGAGCAGGTCATCGTTTTGTCCAACGGCTTGTGTGGTGGTCTGTCGGACTTCGTCGTTGGTGATGTGCTGGGTATAGGAAATGCCCAGAAGTCTTTTGTAGCACCTCATCTCCATGCGTTGTATTCTTCGTTGGAGATCTGCTGTGAGGGTCCATGTTTCGCAAGCGTTTAGGAAGATGGAGATGACAAGGGAGCGCAGCAGTCTTGCCTTGGAATGTAGGCTGATGGTCCTGTCTTTCCAAATTGGCTTCAACCTCGCCAGGGCAGCGGTTGTTTGTGCGATCCTGGAGAGAACAACTTCCTGTCGGGACCCATTGTCTGATTTAATGGCTCCTAAATATTTGAAGCTATGCACTATACAATAATAAATCAGTAATTAAATTATACCACGCTAAGGATCACAACACTTTTTATTTCATGCAAATGTAGTACCACTCACACATGCAATAAAGTAATCAGCAATTTTTAATAAGGAGTTATTTTTCAACCACCCAGTATATTACAAGTACGGCATACTGTTCAGATTGGAGCTTCTTTCCCTTATACTGTACCTGTGGCTTCCTTTGCTTGGCTTCTGATGAGTGGGTGCTACTCAGTACTCCAATGATTGTATAAGAAGAGACGAAGAAGCAGCCGCATTAACTTGCAACGCAAGATCAAGTCCCAATGTGCAGACATCAAGGAAGGATTTGTATTCAGCAACCTAGTCTCCGTAAGAACTTATATGCTTTCAAATCCCACAATGACCAATCGTCAACGTCTAATTCCATAATCTTGGTATAGCAGGGATTGTACAAAACAGAGGGCAGAACAGACAAGTCCTAACTTTCCACTAGACCCCTTGGGACTGGAACACGCTACCAGCATGGCCAACTCCTCCATTTCCCCCCCTTGAGAGTGTCAGGATGTCGGATCTTGGTGGCATTACCATCCACCAACAGTCCTAAGCTCCGCGGAACCCTTGCCTACATAGATCAAGGTAGTTTTCAAGTTTTACACCCGGGATCTCCGTTGCTCATCGCCTTGAAAGTGTATGCATGTCTGCCAGCAGCGGATTTTTCATCCTTATTTAGGCTCTCCAAAGGCCAAGTCTATGTTATACTAGACCAATGATCAAGAGGAGCACACACATGCGCGCACACAAACACACCTACGCGCACACACACACGCACATGCACACACGCGCGCACACACACACACACACACACACAAAAGAAGAAGAAGATTCCAAGTAACTTAAACAAAAAGAAACCTATTTGGAAGACAACTGAAAAGGTTGAGGGATATACCACACAGCCGATGAACAGATTCTCTATACGTGTTATTTCGCTACAAACTCTTCGTCAGTTACAAGCCATCTTCATTGTTTCGCTATTTGCGGAAAAAAACAAAACTGCGAGCCGGAGAAGAAGAAGCGGAAATGGTGAACTGCATTGGTGGTCATCTAAGTTTGTTGACAGTTGAACGGGTAAAACAAAAAGCCAATGATAAAATGTTTTCTTTGGGTTAAGGCTGTCTGCTGCTTGACAGAGTAACTTAACCCTGAGCTCCCCACCCTTGAGTAAGTTAACCCTGAGCTCCCCACCCTTGAATAAGTTAACCCTGAGCTTTCCACCCTTGAGTAACTTAACCCTGAGCTCTCCACGCTTGAGTAACTTAACCCTGAGCTCTTGTAACAAGAGCCCCGTTTCCACTGCCTTTGAGATTTTGCTTGTTTAGTCAGTGTAGGCTTAGAAGGTTACTGTTAGTCTAAAGCAGACGACAGAAGTGATCATGCGTAACACAGTTGTAGCTTGATGCAAGCACAGTTGGTGACATCATCGCAGCCTACGATGGAGTTTCGAATTTTACATCCACTTAGATTTTTCATCCAATGAGAACACAGCTAGGTTAGATAGAACCGGTTCTGAGTGATTCAAGCAAAGAGATAGAACTTCAGTCTTCGTTGAAACGCTGAGCAGTACACAGTACACTCAAGCAGAAATATCTCTTCTGAGAAGATTAGACAGCAGTACTTGTTAAATATTTGAATTCAATCAAGTAGCCATGGCCTGACATTGTCAAACAGGTAAATGAACATACTTCTGTTTCATCGTGATGTATTTATATTATTGTTGAAATTATGTTTGTGGAATTTGCTATGCATAGAATTGAATTGTTAGTCCAACGTTGCGTGACCACATGGCGAAACACGACCGGCTGCACCGCCATGTTGTCGACCGGTCGGACCCACTGTTGTTTAACCTATATGTATGCTTGCAGACCAGTGGCTGTACCCGAGAATGTTTATAATATTATTATTTCTTTACGTGTATAGTTAGCCACGATTTATATTTATATATGTATAGGAAATTAGAGTGGAGATTCCAGTGGACCACAGACTTAGCGGAATGTTCGTCGTTTATGTATAGAGATGTGGAGCTTTCACTGAGGGCTACTTTGGCCTTCAGTGAGATGCTCTGCACAGACCTATAATACAGGGTTGTGCAGAATTTCGTCTCATATGTTACAGACGAGCAGGCGTTATATCGTGAGCCCAACTCAGCAAAAGACAAAACCAAGTCAACGCTTAAAGTTGGCTGCTGAGGCATCTCCAGCATTGTGCGAAGATAGCCCAACCGACGAACCACAAAGTCAAAGACTCCATGACAACACAGATTGTTCCAGAAGCGACCTCAACGCAGTGCTTCAACCACGCAGTTAAGTGCCACAAGAAACAGTGCACTAAAACTCTGTATAAACAGGACCACAGTAGTCCACTCTTCAAGAATATAAAAAAAAATTTAAAAAAAAGGGTAAAAGGTAAAGGTAGTCCCATAGCCTTGTGGCCGTGGGGGAGCGTGATGTTGGAGATCACGCTTATCTTGGGCCAGCGTAATGAGGGTGATGCCCATCTCTCTCCCTTGCTAAAAGAAAAAGCGAGCGTTGTGGCCAAGTGGGCTAAGGCGGGACTAACTTGCCTTGTCCACAGGCCAGAAACCAATGGCGCCTGACAGGTGTGGGTTCGATCCAGCATCTGGGCGTTATGTTTCTCCGAATATTATTTACTTTCGACTCGGGCAACGTCTCGGGGGTTTTCTCCGGGTACTCCGGTTTGCTCCCCTAGCGAAAATTTCAAAATCACAACTAATGTTATGTAAGTTGGGTTTGGGCGCGCCACAGGCTGCGACTATGCTTTCCACAGGGGAGGCTGCCCAGAATTTCCCTATGAAAAAGGAACAATAAGGTAAATAAAATAAAAAATAAAAAATAAAGAACTCTGACCATTAAGGTAGAAAGTATCCAGTGCCCTATGATGAAAAAGTAGCTGCCTCAGCGAGTGAACCATTCGCATTGACAATTGAACTTTTAAGTTAGTTTCATACTTCGAATATCGTGTATAGAGTAGAAGAAATAAATGTGTGATTTTTACTGTTATCAAGTGGCAAGACTACATATGATTCATAGCCGTGTGAAAGCTAGTTTGACAGTGATCTTTTACCATTTTTCTTTCTATCTCTGTACTCCAGCCTAAACACAGATCGAGCTAAACAAATAAATGTATTAAGCGAAGTCATAGGGAGATAACTAGCTATCCCCATAGACTAAGACAAGGAGGTAATAGCATTCCATTGTGCAGAGCTTAGCAACAATAAAACCCCGGTCACAGCTCTCCACCCTTGAGTAACTTAACCCTGAGCTCCCCACCCTTGAGTAACTTAACCCTGAGCTTCTTAGCCTTGAGTAAGTTAACCCTGAGCTCCCCACCCTTGAGTAACTTAACCATGAGCTCCCCACTCTTGAGTAAGTTAACCATGAGCTCCCCACCTTTGAGTAAGTTAATCCTGAGCTCCCCACCTTTGAGTAAGTTAATCCTGAGCTCCCCGCTCTTGAGTAAGTTAACCCTGAGCTCCCCACCCTTAAGTAAGTTAACCATGAGCTCCCCACCCTTGAGTAAGTTAACCATGAGCTCCCCACTCTTGAGTAAGTTAGCCTTCTGCTCCCCATCCTTGAGTAAAGAGGGCAGCACAGGACCTCAGTCATGAGATAGTTAAGGGACGGACACTACCAAGGATGAAAAAAAGTTATCGGAGACATAGTTTTACTAACCTTGACCTAATGAGAATACTCTAAATTTGTGGCATGCTGAACTAGACTATCCAGTCATGTTGTGAAGACAATTCGTTCGCTTGTGAACTAGTTACATTGAACCTGCACTATACGGAACTCTTTGCAACTAGAAAGATTCTACGTCCTTGGGCATGCTTACCTACCGCTATCCATCTTAAGAAAAAAAACTCACACTGTTGCGGCATTGTGGATTCATTTATTAATTGTGAGTTTTGAACTGCAGTCCTACAAAAAAAAGACCGCTTTCGGAAGATGTGCTGCGCTCCCTTTAGAATTTTCCAACCTGTCCTTTAAAGATAAAACAAAACAACACAATCAAACAGTATTAAATAAAGCTCCTTGCCTAGAGGATAGGGGGGGTGGGTGAAGGGGATGAAAGGGAGAAGAAAGGACAATATACTAGGAATATAACAACTGTCTGTGGAATAGAGAAGGTGTTCGGATATTCCTGTTGAGCTGAAAATGATAGCATTCTTGAGCTGCGCTATATTATGTTTTTAACATAATATACAATGCTGTGTAGTGCAGGTCTTGCAGAGACCGTCCTGCAAGGCACAGTGCAAGGGGGTAGAAGAAGAGGGAGACCGAAAAAGAGGTGGGAGGACAACATTCGAGAATGGACTGGTTTGACACTGAGCGAAACCATCAGGGTTGCTGAGGACAGGGAAAGATGGAGTACGCTGGTTAAACGATCATCTGTGGTGCGCCTACGACCTCCGAGTTATGGGATAGGGTTGGATAGGATAGTAGTGCAGAGAAGCTCCTCAGACTTCAGACACATCTTTCTATCTGGTTAAAAAAAAAGTTTGTTGTTTGCGCTAATTATTTTATTGATTCCTCTCTCTTGGAACTTTGCAAGGGAGTCAAGCACAATGCTATTTGCCAAGGGGTGTGGGTATGGGGTTTTATTTAGCAAAAAAAAAGTACTGGGTAGAGGAGAGGGAAAGGGAGTTTGGGTTAGATATGCAGACGACAGAAATCATACTGGGGTCAACACGCAATAACATGTAATCACAATGAACGACAGCAATAGGTAAACAAAGGACGCCTACACCTTTTTGAACAGTTGCCCAATAAAATATCCCTACACTGCGGCGAAATAAATGTTTATTACGATGTCCCTCAGGAGGGGTGGCCTCGTGGCGCAGTGGATAAGTCGCCGGTTTCCTATGCCGAAGGTCGCGGGTTCGATTCCCGCAAGGGGCGAACGTATGTGACTTAGGTACGAGACTATTGAGGTCACCGAGGGTTTTCTCCGGGCACTCCGGTTTCCTCCCTCCCTTCAATAATGGTACAGGACGCAGTCAATATAAAAATTTCAAAAATAAAAATTCGATTTTCTTTCCGTCTTCTAATAGCGATTTCCCTGCCTTTACACCACCTGTTTGAGTGATGGACGTGTATTTGGTGTGTATTTGGTGTGTGTGTGAGGGTGGATGAGACAGGTGAGCGTGTATGTTGGTATAGATCGCCGCGCTTTGAGCCTGATTGATTTGGGGAAAGGCGCGTATATAGCATCCTGTATTATTATTATTATTATTATTATTATGTGTTTGTTTCATGTATGGTTGTACAAAGAAGCGAGAGAGAGAGAGAGAGAGAGAGAGTGTGTGTAATGTGTGTGTGTGTGTCTATGCGCAATAATAATAATAATACAGGATTATATCACTCGTTTTTTCTTCACTCGAACTCAAATCGCGGTGATCTTAAGAGATCGTTATAATAGAATTCGGAAAAGAAATTCATTCTTTTTTTGTTGTTGACATTTTGGATTGGCTGCATCCAATACAATTATTGAAGGGAGTGAAGAAACCCGAGTACCCGGAGAAAACCATCGGTGACCTCAAAAGTCTCATGCTTCTGTATGTTGGCTTCCCTGTGTTCGTGCTTCTTGAGTAATTAATGGTGTACTATGCCGTGCTTAACTGTTGGGGCGCCTGGTGTGGAGAAAATCCTCAGACAAACTGCCTGTCGTGCCGGGTGTCCGCTAGCCAGGGTTAATTGCAGGAAAACTGAGCTGCGATCGGTACTCGTCCCCATGAGATGGAGCTGTAGGTTTGCCGCTGTCTCCCATCCAAACACACAGATGAAGGATACAGCCAGCCAACCAGCCCTATCGCCTAATTGCTTTAGTGGACCTTTAAGCCTGCTGCATCTATCTCTTCCAGGAAGGCTGCACGCCGTGTTAACGATGATGATGATGATGATGATGATGATGATGATGATGATGATGATGATGAGGAGGAGGAGGAGGAGGAGGAGGATGGTGATGATGTTGTTGATGATGATGATGATGATGATGAGGAAGAGGATGAGGAGGAGGATACTGAAAATGTTGATGATGCCCTTTAAAAGAATTGTTGGATTTCAGCTGTTTGTAATTCTATTTCCGTCACTAAAAAAACAACAATGGCGAGGAAGTTGCTGCAGTAATGACATTTTGAGTTTAAGAAGAAAGAAATTGATGTGCCTGGGGCATTTATGGTAATTTTCGAAGACTTTAATATTTAATTGATTTTTTTTTAAAACATAAAAGTTCACTTCATTTTGATTTTTCTCCGTTTAATTTTTTTTTGCACATTGTTTTAAAAGTTGTTTGTTAACAGATTCCTGAAACAAGCTTCAGCATTTAATCCCATTGCCCCTTTTGGGCGGGGATGGAGGATGCAAACACATTAGCATTACAATCATTGTTTAACGAACGTTTAGTAGTAGTAGTAGTAGTAGTAGTAGTAGTAGTAGTAGTAGTAGTAGTAGTAATGTATTTATTATTATTATTATTATTATTAGTAGTAGTAGTAGTAGTAGTAGTAGTAGTAGTAGTAGTAGTAGTAGTATTAATGTATTTATTATTATTATTGTTATTATTATTATTATTATTATTATTATTATTATTATTAATTAATTAATTTATTTATTAATTAATTTGTTTTATTAATTATTATTATTATTATTATTAGTAGTAGTAGTAGTAGTAATAGTAGCAGTAGTAGTAGTAGTAGTAGTTTCTTCTTCTTCTTCTTCTTCTTCTTCTTCTTCTTCTTAGTAGTAGTAGTAGTAGTAGTAGTAGTAATAGTAGTAGTAGTAGTAGTAGTAATAGTAGCAGTAGTAGTAGTAGTAGTAGTTTCTTCTTCTTCTTCTTCTTCTTCTTCTTCTTCTTCTTCTTCTTCTTCTTCTTCTTCTTCTTCTTCTTCTTATTATTATTATTATTATTATTATTATTATTATTAGTGGATGCTGAGGAATTAAAACATCACAACAGCTTGCGTGTGTCTGTGTGTACTTACGCCTGTTTCTGACAATTCCTAAATGTTTGTGTATGGGTGCTTTATAGTGTCTACGACATCATGGTCATGATTTTTTAATAATCATTCTTCATATCTTATGTGACTGACTCTTTTTTTTTTTTACTTCGAATTTGATATTTACTTATTTATTGTCCAGAGTTTAAAAGATGTGATTGCATTTCTAATAACATTTTCTGTTTTTACATTTCCCATCAATTTTATTTTATTTATTTTTGACTTTTTTTTTATTATATTGTCAGTCTTATTAAGCTATTAGTACATTGTTTTAATGCGACTATTGTGTGAGTGAGGTTTACTTTAAATTTCTTATTTTAAATTTTAATGGATTTTGTTTTAAATTTTATTTATTGATTGTATTCTAACTATTGTATTGTGCGTGTGACTGTGTTTGATGCGCCTTGAGCAGATTATTGTTTGATAATGCGCTTTATAAATAAAATTTTATTATTATTATTATTATTATTATTATTATTATTATTATTATTATTATTATTATTATTATTATTATTATTATTATAATTATTATTATTATTATTATTATTATTATTATTATTATTATTATTATTATTATTATTATTATTCTACAAGACATCAGCTAATGCAGCAGGCTGCAGCGCTCGTTACCGACTTGTCGAGCGGCTTCCCTTTGATCTTGTTTTGGGGAGCCCCTTGTCCAGCTTTGTGATGAGGTAACTGCGCTGTAAAAGAAGAACTCCTGCACGTTTTATATTGACAGGTGGGATGCAGAAACCTAGGACGCCGGATTCTTCTTCCGTTCCTGACACTTTGACACGCCATTTGGCTCCTTTTCTGAATACGTGCACATTTAGTAGACGCCATCTCGACCACATTTGCCTTTACTGTACTTGTGCTGGATTGGTCGTGAGAGATGTTGGCCGAAATGGCTACTCGGGCCCAGCCTGCCGCTTCATCTATCGAGTGGTATATTATGACCGGAATGGCCATACCCGCGTCCAGTCTTTGCTGTTCCGTCTGTCGTGTGCAAGTGGTATATGACCGGAGAGTCACAGGGCCAAGTGATGATGGGTGAAGTCTTATTCCCTTTGGTCATCAGTGGGTGCTTGATGGCCTGTGGTCGGCCGTCTGTACTTTTTTTCTTCTGTGGAGCCAAACTGCCTCAAGATGGTTTATCCTACACCCTGAAGTATGAGTAGTACCTATGGGGTTCCAATCCCATAGTACTGTATTGTACAGAGAACAAGGAGGAATCCAGTGGTGTGCACGAGATAAAAAGTCATAATTTAAATGTCCATCGTAGCAGTAGGCTCGCTATGGTGGTTCTTTGCTGATATACCTCCATACCTCTCTTCCATGGGATGATGGTTACCTCCGTCTTCCATTTCGCAAATGGAGGGTGTAGAGGTTAAACTTTCAAATGTTTATAAGACGTGAAGACCACCCCTACTAATACGCATGTCTAGAAGAAACCAGAACTTGAAATAATATCGATTCGAGCGAGAAGACTGCAGTATTGCAAGTCTTTACACACAGGCGTGCTAATGTAAGGTCCAATAGAAGGGATGTGCAAACCAGTTGGTTAGAATGTAGCAATATGGGTGTGTAGGTGTGTGTGTGTGTGTGTGTGTGTGTGTGTGTGTGTGTGTGTGTGTGGGTGTGTGTGTGCACGTGATAAAACGCACAAATGGGTTTCAGACCTTGTCTTTTCTAGTAACAAATGGGTTTATTTGCTTGTAACCCACTTTTTTCCAGGACACCACTTTTTTCTAAGTGCGCGGGAGTGCTCTTTCAGTGCATGTGAGTGCAGTTGTAGTGCATAAAAGTGTTTTAAGTACACAGGAGTGCTCTATCCGGGATGGAGAAAATACAGTCAATTTTCGGATAAATTTTGAATAAGAGACGAACTAGGTCAACGTTTTAGACAAGGGTTCGGGTAGGATTAGTTGTATCCCTAGCCCTTGCCCTAACCCTTTTCCGTCAAAAAATCACTTTCCGATTCCTACATTCTTAAATAAACCCAGTTGTGATGTATTGCAAATACGTGTGTGTGTGCGTGTGTGTTGACTAGCAACTATATAGTTGCTCTTTTGTACAGTGGATCTGTATTATGATTTTAATCTTATCCTTTAATTGTGATTTGCTGTCAACTTGTTCACTATGTTTTATGTGTGCGTTTGTGTGTGGTGCTGCAGCGTTTAGCAAATGTATTCCTTGTGTATTATTCACTTGGCAATAAATTATCTTGCAATAAGTTGTATGTTGTATGTTCGCATAGCACGCCGACGACCCAGGTTCGAATCCCGTGGAGGGCAAAATGAAAGTTGCAATCTTTCGTTATCTTAACAGTATGTTTGCTCTGGTGGTTCAGTGTTGATTTAGGTCCCTACCCCTCTTCCTTGGGTTGGTTATCTCGGTCTGCCAATGGTGGGTGTAGATGTTAAATCTTCAGTGTTCATTATTCTCCCGTGGTAGTTGGTAAACATGTGTAGCAATGCCAATTTGTTATGGTTGCAGTTCAACTTTAAAGTGTTAAATTTTATTTTATGTTTGTGTGTCCATGCGTTCATGAGAATGAGTATAGTATGTACGTGAACAGACGCTCAAAAAAATGATTGAAATGAATTGAAATTTAGTTGGTGTTTGACCGAGATGATCCTAACAATAATTATCTAGCACTCTCGGTTCAGTGGTGTCGAATGGGATAGTTTACTGTGCTGCCATGATCAACGGCAATTCTTTTTCAAGTTGAAGGTCGACTGGGATGCCTGTGTGGGCCATAGTGAAGACAGTGACCAGTTTTGCAGTAAGTTAGTGTTCATCTTGGGCGACGACCACCTGAACTAACTCCTGTGCCGAAGTGGATCTCACACTATGGCCACCGTCTGTAGCTGTTCTTTGAGGTGATCGACATAGAACGTGCGCTATTCAGAATCGTTGATGACAGAAATAGCATCAACTGTATTTTACGTCCACTGCTCAAAGAGCGGCCCAAGGCGATGCCAAATAACTGTCAAATTTCAATACCATAGAAATGCACCTATTGGGCCACATTTCTCTGTCTTTCCCTCCCACCCCCCCACCCCCCACCCCGGTGGGAGTGCCGGGGGTTTCAGTATAAATAGTATCCCCACTTTCTGGAAATTTAGTGCTTTAAATTCCCACTGTCCCTGTCTTCCTCATTTGCTCTTTCCCATTCCCGCTCTGTCCTATCACTCTGCTATACTATCTTCTTCGTTAGATCAATGACCTACCTTTTTTCTTGAAAACTCTTCCTGGACAAGACTCCTTGTTTGTGTATGAGGTCTGTTGGATCAGCTTGGGAGTATTGGACGCTTTCTGCCGGGTGGTCACTAGGGCTTCCTATGATGTTATTATTTAGCAATATAGGCATTTTATATGTATGTGTTTTGTTGAGAATTTATATTGATGTTTGTATTCTATTTTGTTTTTGCAACCGGGGGTTCGATTAGTTGGGGTAAAGCCTCAGCCGTCCCCGGCGTGGGATGTCTTTATTGTAAAGTGACTGACCGGTGGAGGGCATTTAGTTTTCCCACTAGGGTTGTTTCAGCAGATCTTTTATGCGGATCGGGGGTTGTCCGGTCCTGATTTGGCTCGGAAGAGTCCGCTGGACCTAAAGCAACAATCAATCAATCAATCAATATTCAGAATCGTTGATGACAGAAATAGTATCAACTGTATTTTACGTCCACTGCTCAAAGAGCGGCCCAAGGCGATGCCAAATAACTGTCAAATTTCAATACCATAGAAATGCACCCATTGGGCCACATTTCTCTGTCTTTCCCTCCCACCCACCCCCACCCCCCACCCCGGTGGGAGTGCCGGGGGTTTCAGTATAAATAGTATCCCCACTTTCTGGAAATTTAGTGCTTTAAATTCCCACTGTCACTGTCTTTCTCCTTTGTTCTTTCTCAGTCCTGCTCTGTTCTATCAATCTACTATACTATCTTCTTCGCTAGACCAGTCACCTACCTTTTTTCGTGAAAACTCTTCCGGGACAGAACTCCTCATTTGAGTGTGAGGTCTGTTGAATCAGCTTGGAAATATTGGACACTTTCTGCCAAGTGGTCACTGGTGCTTCCTGTGATGTTATTATTTGGCAATGTAGGCATTTTCTATGTATGTGTTTTGTTAATATTGTATGATGATGTTTATATTCTAATCAGTTTTTGTAAACGGGTGTTCGATAAATTATAGTATAGCCTCATCGTCCCCTGCGTGGGATGTCTTTATTGTAAAGTGACCGGCTGGTGGTGTGCCTTCAGTGTTGCCACTAGGGTTGTTTCGGCAGATCTTTTATGCGGATCAGGGGCGAGTCCTCTTTCAGCGAAGTTGTGGTCTTTGTTTTGTGGTCCTGATTCGGCTACACTGGACTGGCTTGGAAGAGTCCACTGGACCTAAAGCGATAATCATGTAATGTAATGTAATGTCTCTCTCTTCTCTCTCTCTCTCTCTCTCTCTCTCTCTCTCTCTCTCTCTCTCTCTCTCTCTTTCTCTCTCTCTTTCTTTCTCCTCTCTCTATTTGTCTCTCTCTTCTCTTTCTGTCTATCTCTCTGTCTCTCTCTATATATATCTTCTATCTCTGTCTCTTTCATTCAGTCTCTCTTTCTCTCTCTCTCTCTCTCTCTTTGTCTCTCTGTCTTTCTCTCTGTTTACCGCTCCCTCCCGCCTCCTCCCTCCCCTCTCTCTCTCTCTCTCTCTCTCTCTCTCTCTCTCTCTCTCTCTCTCTTTTCTCTGAGCTTTGTGTAGTTTTGTATTTATTACAACGGCGAACTTGAAAAGAATGGTTGAACGTAAGATTGGTGTGGTTTAGATGCTGCTGCCTTTTAATGAATTGATGTTGTATGCTTTGCATGGAATGTTAATGTCAATGATTACTGGAAAATGCACTACGAGAACAGTTTCTTTGCGGTCTGTTGTGATCCTGACCCCCTCTCTGTATGTTACTCTGTCTGTCTGTCTGTGTTCCATCGCTCTCTCTTCTTCACTCTGCCCCCTCCCTTTCCCTCCCTCTCTGTCTGTCTGTCTCCGCCACCCCTTCCCCTCTTTCTCTCTCAGTCTGATCTGTCAGTCTGTGGTCATCAAGCTGCTACTGCTAGTTACATTGTCCACACACACTGCCCAGACGGTGGACATTAGGAACCACTCGGGCAAACAAGCAACGATCAGTCTATCGACCACTGACCGTCCTCTTACCGAGCTATACCCATTTCTCTTTACGACCTACCTTGTGTTGCAAACGGTCTACGCTTACCCGTCTGGGTAACACTGCGACCCAGACTTATCGGCCATTGACCCCTGTAGGAAACATAATGTATTCAAGCCACTCAAGCGAAACAGAATTGCTGTCGGTGGGGTTTGAACAAAATGAGTGATCAAAAAAGAGGAAGTGGTGCCCAAGCCTTTCCCCCATTTTCTTGGTAACCCAGACACACAACAGAACAAATGTTAAGAAAAGCTGTTTTTCCGTGCTCACAGGTCTGCTACAGACCGATAACGGAACACTGTGGACTGAGAATTCAGCGAGACATGGAGAACACACAGTTGGCCCAGTGGGCTAAGTGAGGGCAAAACAACTGAAGCATTCAATGTTCAGCGGTAACATCGCAGGCAGTGGTTCCCACCTAGTTGACGGCTTGGAATGCTGACAACAATAACATAAACCTGATGCACAGGCAAGCCCTGACAGTATAAAAAAAAACACCCAAGGTATAGTCTATGCCCGTACGCATTCCACCGCACGGAGTTTAAAGATCCTGACGCTCCGGTCCTCGACAGACACAGTTCGCTGCGGTGTTTTTGGTTTTTAAAAGAATTAAACTTGATGCTATTACTACGTTTTATGGATTTAAACTACAACCATTTTTTTTGAAAGAGGTTATTGTTATAATTTTTGTGTGTTTAATCTCAGTTTGTTTCCAAGGGAAGCAATACTCATTGTGAATTTGAACAAGATATGTGCCGCTGATGTGAAAGAGCGAAAGTTAGTTTCTTTATATTAAAATGACTTCTGAACAACAACGACATCACACTCCACTGTATCTAGCTTATGCGATTTGAGCTCAGTTTTATTGAAAAATCACGCTATATTAAAACGTTTACTAATAATAATAATAATAATAATAATAATAATAATAATAATAATAATAATAATAATAATAATAATAATATTATTATTATTATTATTATTATTATTATTATTATTATTATTATTATTATTATTATTATTATTATTTGTATCAATATTATTTTTATTAGTATTAACTATCAATCAGCTTTGAACACATTTATTTTGTGTTTAAACAAATATTTTTGTATGTGTTGAAGCCAATTTGGAAAGACAGGACCATCAGTCTACATTCCAAGGTAAGGCTGCTGCGCTCCCTTGTCATCTCCATCTTCCTATATGCTTGCGAAACATGGACCCTCACAGCAGATCTCCAACGAACAATACAAAGCATGGAGATGAGGTGCTACAGAAGACTTCTAGGCATTTCCTATACCCAGCACATCACCAACGACAAAGTCCGACAGACCATCACACAAGCCATTGGACAACACGATGACCTGCTCACAGTGGTGAAGAAACGGAAACTCCGATGTTATGGCCACGTCACCAGATCATCAGGTCTTGCAAAGACCATCCTGCAAGGCACAGTGCAAGGAGGTAGAAGAAGAGGGAGACCGAAAAAGAGGTGGGAGGACACATTCGAGAATGGACTGGTTTGACACTGAGCGAAACAATCAGGGTTGCTGTGGACAGAGAAAGATGGAGTACGCTGGTTAAACGATCATCTGTGGTGCCCCTACGACCTCCGAGTTATGGAATAGGATAGGCTAAACACGCTAAGCTTACGTTTTAGTCTATATTGAACACTGGTAGTGCTACAGTGTGTTTAAACACAAACATTTGCTTTTTCTATTCAGAACAAAAGTATCGATTAGCTTCAAAACTGCTATTGTATCTTTAATTACAGATTTTGCTGGGGCTACCCACAGTTTGGAAACATGTTTTTTCTACACAGGTATTTCGTTTTTAAATACAAATATTGCTATGTCTGCTCAGTTGTGGGGCTTTTTTTTCTACGCTGGTATGGTGTCTTTAAATACAAATACTGCTGAATGTGAACAGAGTTTGATGGATTTTTTGTTCTACACTAGTATTGTGTCTTTTAATATGAATATTGCTGAATATGACGAGGGTGTAGGTGTTTATTTTTTTACGCTGGTGCTGTGTCTTTGAGTACAAATATTGCTGAGTTTGCCATGGATAGTTTTTTTTTCAACACTGCTATTATGTCTTTAAATACAAATATTGGTGTTTACCTACACTGGTGCGGTGTCTTTAAATACAAATGTTGCTGCGTCAGTATTTGTGGTTGCTTAGGGAAGAGCTTTCCTGATAGCCGTTTTCCCGTACAGCCAAACTGGTCGCCTGGGAAAAGATATAATGTACACACAACCCTTGCCTGTACAGGGTCTACTGCCGTGAAATGGACCACCAGGGCTGGCAACAACGGCGGAGGTGGAGGAAAGAGTGAGGAGGAGTTACGTGTGTGGGGGGAGGGGGAAGAGAGAGAAAGAAAGAGAGAGAGAGAGAGAGAGAGAGAGAGAGAGAGAGAGAGAGAGAGAGAGAGAGATACGATACGTGATACGTGATTTATTCCCACAGGGCACACCCCATCAGGAAGGGATGTGTGAAACAAACAAACAAAATGTACAGCATAATTTATAACAAACAAAATATTTTTTTTTACAAATAAATGGTCACAATATCATAATAATCAAGAAAG
>CM072511.1:8392335-8424835 GCA_036898135.1 Oncomelania hupensis | reverse complement strand
TAGTAAGACGCTCTTACCAACTGAGCTAACCGGCCCCACTCTCTCTACTCTCTGTACTCTGCGGCACTTATATAGTCTCTCTATATTCTAGAAAACGTTGGAACGTTCCAGCGTGACGCAATTACAACCAATCAGAATAAAATTCGTCATCAGACCTATGCACTGTCTTACGTCATACAACTTTCTTCAAGCTAGAAGAATCTCAGTCACTAGTAGATCTATCTAGACGCTTCGATCGATAGTAAACAAGCAACCCTAAAAAATTCTCCAACAATATCGACCAACGAAAATTATCAACATTATACAAAGCTTCTTCTAACAACAACGCAAAATCAAATCAAAGGTAAATAAACTCAGTTATTGCATGCTTTGCAAAACAAAACGATCGGATCTATCGTGCGCGTCTCACACGTACTATCGTGCGCGTCTCAAACGTAAAAAAAATAAAAAATAAAATAAAATAATAATAATAATAATAATAATAATAATAATAATAATAATAATAATAATAATAATAATAATAATAATAATAATAATATTAATAGTAATGGAGGCTATATGCGCCTTATTAATAAACCAGACTTAAATCGCGGCGATCTGTGACCAACATGCGCATTCACACGTTATGGCCTGTTTTATTTGGAATGTTCGTGAAAGATTCGAGGTTCTCAGATCCACAAACTAGTTTGCTGAACCTAGTGGACAAAAAAAAATGTTCAAAAACCTAGGTTCGGGAACTGAGATCTTCGAAAAAAGGTTTGTTAACTTCCTCGAACCTTTCACGAATTTTCCAATTAAGACAGGTCATTACACGCCCTCCTACATACGCGCACATTCATCATTCAAACATGCGGTGTCTTAGAAAACAGAAAAAAAGGACATGGAAGACTTTGTTTGGAATATTGGTCTCGTACAGATTTATTGCACCCAGTACCATTATTGAAGGAAGGGGAGATACATTCGGTGACCTGGAAAGTCTGGTATCTAAGTTACAGAAGTTCGCTCTCTAGTGGGGTTCGAACTGCGACTTTCAGCGTTGGAAAACCAGTACGCTGACCAATTGCGTTGTATGGACACCCCGTGCATTAAGAATTTGGGAACTTTGTACTTTTATTTCATAACACATAGTTTTAAACATCAATACAACAATCTTTGGACAATTTAAGATAGATAATATAAGATAAAACCATTTCATTATCTCTTTCAATAAATTACATTGTGGTGTACAGTCAACGCCAATACATTTGACAAATAACAATTACAGTATTAATTGACATTGACAATTAAACTCACTTTTTGGTATAAACCCAACTATTGTACGCCATACAAGTGGACAATGGATTGATACGAATTCTGTACGAGAATTTGTTAGTTAGCTAGTCATTGTTTATAGGATCCAGCGGACTGCAAAGTGCCGAATCAGGACCATAACTTGGTTGAAAGAGGACTCGCCTGTGACGAGATCACTAGTTTTACCCTGCCTATTTACTATTTAGCCTTGTTTAGTCATTGTAACCTTAGAAAGTTAGTTATTACACAGCAGCCGATTACAGTATAGGAGGTACACACACTGCGAGCTTGACGCAGGCAGTTAGTGACGTCAGCACTGTGTGCCTTGAATCTGACAGCCGTAACCAATGATACGCAGGCAGAGCGGTTAGAGCCGGTTCTGACTGGGTCAAAACCTAGCATAGCTTAAGTCAGTGCTACGAAAGACACCGAAGTCTACACAGCTAGACCGGAGCAGAGAACTATCTTCACTCATAGACCAGGAAACAGGACTTTAGAATCTTAGAATTCTATCAAGTAGCCACGAGGCCTGACTTTGTCAAACAGGTAAATGAACATACTTCTGTTTCATCGTGATATATTTATATTATTGTTAAAATTATGTTTGTAGAATTTGCCATGCATAAATGTGGATTGTTCGTCCAACGTTGCGTGACCACGTGGCGAAACACGACCGGTTGCGCCGCCATGTTGTGTACCTGACGGAACCACTGTTGTTGAACCTATATGTATGTTTGCAGACCAGTGGCTGTACCAGTGAATGTTTATATTATTATTAATTCTGTATGTGTGTAGTTAGCCACGAATTATATTTATGTATGTATAGGAAAGTAGAGTGGAGAGTCCGGGACCGCGGACGTAGCGGAATGTTCGTCGCTTATGTATAGAGATGTGGAGCTATCACTGAGGGCTACTTTGGCTTTCAGTGAGACGCTCTGCACAAACCGATTATTCAGGGTTGTGCAGAATTTCGTCTCTTATATTACAGACGAGCAGGCGAGCTATCCCGTGCGCCCAACTCCACAGGAAAACCAAGTTGGCTGTTTAGCCCCTACAGCACAAGACTGAGGGAGCAACCCTAGAAAACCCCCTGCAAGACCCCACAGCGTGGCAAGGGACCAAACTACACGACGACACCGCGTGTACCAGAAGCTACCTCAACGAAGGACTTCAAACACACCACACTGCAGTTAAGTGACATGGAAGAAGTGCACCCAAACTGATAGTACAAGGACCACAGTAGTCCACTCTTCAGAACTGTAGTAAAACGGACCACAGTAGTCCAATCTTCAGGAAATCTAGAAGCCAGTGCCCGATGAAGACATAACAGCTGCATAGACTATCAGCGATCGAATTATTTGCAGTGACTCATGACTTTTTAAGGTAGATTAGTACCTCGAAGATATTGTATAGAGTAGAAGAAATAAATGTGTGATTTTAACTGTTATCAAGTGGCTGGACTACATATGATTCATAGCCGTGTGAAAGCTAGTGTGACAGTGATCTTTTACCATTTTTCTATCTATCTCTGTATCCCAGCCTTAACACAGACCGAGCTAAACAAATAAATTTATTAAAGTAATTCACAGGGTGACTAACTAGCAGTTCCCATCGAATAAAGCGTGAGGGTTACAGCATTCCATTGTGCAGAGCCCAGTAACACCTAAACCCCACGTGACATCGCCCCTGATCCGTATAAAAGTTCAGCTGAAACAACCCTGATGGTAACAATGAAGGTACTACATCAGCCGGCCACTTTACAATAAAGGCAACCCATGCAGGGGACGCTGAGGCCATACTCTTAATTTAGCGAACCCCAGTTTACAAATCTTCATGAAAAATTACACCGTGGTGTAGTACATAATACAATACAAAACTGCAGGATTATAATTTGCATAGTCAAACAGTGCATTCATGTACACACACACATACACAAACACAAACACACACACACACACATGTATCGTACAACTGGTTGAAATATTTTATCTGTTAATCAGACGTATAAAATTGTTTTTAGTTCTCAAGTTACGAATCCTAGGCATCCAGAAGCACCGGCCAGAAGGTAGAAGCTGGAAGTGGAGAGTAAGCCAGCGAGTAAAGTGTACGCATATTTAACAGAAGGATAGTCTGGGTGTTTCTTGCATTTATTTCTATTTCCATTTATTTATTTATTTTAAAGTTTTGTTTGTTTGTTAAACTTGAACTTCTCACTTCTTTTATGACAAAAGAGATAAACTAACGGCCATTTTGGAGGCAACAATGGATGGGGGTAATCAATTCCAGGGCCATAGACAAAGAATGATTGATGAACTGGTGGTGGCGAGACAGACAAAGATGAAACGGATAGAGAGAGAGAGGTAGAGAGAAAGAGGCAGAGAAAGAGCGAGAGGAGGAGAAAGAGAGATTGAGAGGGGAGAGAGAGTGAGAGAGATAAAAAGAAAAGAATGGGAGAAAGAGAGAGAAAGAAATAGAGAACGAAATAGAGAGAAAGACAGAGAGAGATAGAAAAAAAACAGAGAGAGAGAGAGAGAGAGAGAGAGAGCGATGGTGGAAGGAGCGAAGAAAGGAAGTGAGGTAAAGAGAGAGAGAGAGGGAGGGGGAGAGAGAGAAAGAGAACAAAGAAAGATGAGAGATGAAAACAGGAGAAAGGGCGGAAAGAGAAAGACAGGATGAAAAAAAAAGAGAAGAAAAAACAAACACTAAGAAGCCTGCAGGCGAGGGAGGGGTGAGGGGTTGCTGGAATCGTGACGGAAGTGAAGCTAAGGGGACAGGCACAAGACACATGGTCGCTCCAGGCCAGACCCTTGTCCGTCATCTTGTTGACCAACCGCTCGTCATCATCCTCAATAGTTTTTCTTCCATAGTTTTTTGGTCTTCTAAAGATTCCCACGACACACGACTCTTCTCTTCCTCCTTTATGCTAACACACATAAACATTCAACATTCGCCTCTACCCTGCACTGAGGAACGTTCTATGCAAGAACTTCTTCTTCTATATTCTTTTTGTTGTTGTTGTTCTTCTTCTTTTTCTTCTCACATCATTTATACATTGCTCTCACACTCTTCACAATACCCAAATATCATTCACATTGCATTTACATGACCATCACATTCTTCAAATCACCCACATATCCTTCACATCACTCACACATCACATACATCATTCACATATCCTTTACATCACTCACACATCACACACATCACTCACACATCACACACATCAATAACACATCACTCACACACATCACTCACACATCACAAACATCACTTACACATTACACACACACCACTGACACAGCTCTCACACATTGTCGCGATAATTTTTGTGTGGCTATTTATTTTATGTGTATATAAAGCTTGTATGTGACGTGCTGGTCTAAACGGCGTGCTGTTACGTGTACGTGTGAGACAATCAAACACCCCTCTTCCTATTTAGCCTAACACTAACACAGATTTATAACATTTCACTAAAAGGTTTAATTCAAATCAAACGCAAGAAACTTAAGCAACAAACATAATAATCAGACAATTATTGTTCATAAACAATGGTTGAATAACAATAATTAAGTCCACCCTTGCCTTTACCTTACAATCCCACACAACACCACAAATATCCAAAATAACACACAACAATAAAATCAAGTAAAACGTTGTCTATATGCACTTTCAAATTTGTGACTCAAATACACCACAAACAATACGTATGCACGAAAGGCTGTCTAAAAATAATGGATCCAACATGTTCACCAATTTTTAGAAAGACGCACTCAAATTACAAAAAATAAAAAATAAAGAATATATATATCTAATATATAAATACGATGATGTGGAATGATTGAATAGTCCTGGTTGAAAATCAGCAGAGGACCGGTATCCACCGCCGCCTTTTTGGAATCAGGAACCTCCAAATTCAGACAGTGAAAAGAACGTAGATAATGAAGCCTATCCGGCTTGTGAATCTTCGTTTCACACGCGAATTCTTTCACTTTGGCGTGCCCAATTATCCAAAGATAATTGCACATACAGATGAAGCTCCAACGTGCTCCCAAATCTGCGGAGTACCCTGTGATTGTCCCATCTTGGCAATACAACAATTCTGACTCCCGAATGCCTTGAAAAATTGCTCCGTCTGTCGCCAGGTTCCGTGGATTTATACGTAAAATTACAGACTCCCCCTTCATAGCTAACCCCTCTACATTTATACCTTAACCAACAGCGACACCTGGGGATGCCCACGTTATGAAAAGCGGAAGTTTTAGAAATAACAAATCAACTTCACACGCCACTCGCCGCCCCGTACCTCCGGTCCCCATCCGATGTTTTGGCCTGAGACCACCGAAACACGTCAATCATTTAGCCACTCACACATCATTCACTTTGCTCACACGTCACACACACAACCCTCACTCATGACTCACATCACGAACACATAACTCAGCACCCCAACTGTCCTCACATCACTCCCCCTCCCTTACATCACTCATACAGTCTCGGGCAATATTTTTTACAGACCTCGTATATATTACTCACACAGCCCCCACACTGTGACGGTGGGTCTATTGTTGCTGGGCTCTGCACAATGGAATGCTATTACCCACTCTTCTATTGTCGATGGGGATAATAATAATAATAATAATAATAATAATAATAATAATAATAATAATAATAATAATAATACTGGATACTATATACGCGCCTTTTCCCAAATCAATTAGGCTCAAAGCGCGGCGATCTGTACCAACATACACGCTCACCTATCTCATCCACCCTCACACACACACTCACACACAACAAATACACATCCATCATTCAAACAGGTGGTGTAAAGGCAGGGAGATCGCTATTAGAAGACGGAAAGAAAATCAAATTTTTGATTTTTGAAATATTTATATTGACTGCGTCCAGTATCATTATTGAAGGGATCGCTAGTAAATCTCACTGTGACTCAACTTAATACATTTATAAGTTTAGCTCGGTCTGTGTTTAGGCTGGGGTACAGAGATAGAAAGAAAAATGGTAAAAGATCACTGTCACACAGCTATGAAACATAGGTAGTCCAGCCACTTGTTAACAGAAAATATCACACATTTATTTTCTCTACTCTATACACGATCTGCTAAGTACGATACTAACTTAAAAAGTTCAAATGTTTCTTTGACTGGTTCGCTTCTTGATAGTTCTATGCAGCTACTGTATCATCATCGGGCACTGGATGCTTTCTGCCCTAAGGGTCAGAGTTCTGGAAGAGTGGACTACTATGGTCCTTTGATAAACGTTTGGTGCACTGAGTTAATATGCACTTAACTCAAGGTTAGAAGAGCTGTGTTGTGGTTGATTCCTTGATGAGCTGTGTTGTTGTGGATTCTTCTCCTTGTTGCTAGACTGGTGGGCTCTCGTCGCGCATTGCTTGAGCAGCCGAGGCAGGCCAACTTTCAGTGAAGACTTTTTCTTGTCTTTCGCCTGGTTGGGCTCACGATACGATGCCTGCTCGTCTGTAACATATGAGACGAAACTCTGCACAACCCTGTATTCTAGGTGTGTGCAGAGCGTCTCACTGAAGGCCGAAGTAGCCCTCGGTGATTAGCTCCACATCTCTATATAGAAGCGACGAACATTCTGCTAAGTCCGTGGTCCACTGGAATCTCCACTCTAATTTCCTAGACATATATAAATATAAATCATGGCTAACGATACACATAGAGAAATAATTAATATTATTCACATTCTCTGGTACAGCCACTGGTCTGCAAGAATACATATAGATTAAACAACAGTGGGTCCGTATGGAATTCATCATGGCGTCGACCGGTCGGGTTCGCCACGTGGTCACGCAACGTTAGACTAACAATTGAATTCTAAACATGGCAAATTGCACAAACATAATTCAACAACAATAATATCAATGCAGCACGATGAGACAAAAGTATGTTCATTTACCTTTTTGACAATGTCAGGCCGTGGCTAACTTAGTTGAATAGAGTTTTCAACAAGTCCTGCTTTCCTAGTCTTCAATGGAGAGATTTCTTAGAGCTGAGCTCTGTACTCTAGGCCAGTTGAACAGCGAATGACTACCTATCGCTGTCTGCCTCAACCGGGTAGAACCGGTAAACCTAAGCTCCTCTGGCTTGATTCGCTGTAACGCTGCCTTTCCGTAAGCTGAATGATGTCATTACCTACTGGGCTATCGTCAGCATTAGAAATGTGTACCCTTTAGTGAACTTCTGTCGTCTGCTACAGGGTAACATTAACCTACTAAGGTTACAACTGACTAAACAAGGCAAAAGCTTAAAAGTGCTGGTTAAACCTAACCTCTTGTTACACACACATCACTCTCACATCACTGTCAAAGCCCTCACATCATTCACACATCTCTCACATATCTCTCACATTAATCAAGTCACACATTTCACACATATTTCTCAGTCTCATATTTGTTTCAGCGAGTCGTCCCCATCCTTGGTGCACGGCCCTACGGCCACGAACCGTCGGGGAGCGCAAAGAGGTTTCGATTTGAACTCGCCTGTGTTTGTGGAAGACAAGTGTCCGCCCTGCTTCTATTCAGCTTCACGACGCTTGACGCCCAGAGTTTCTCAAGGTTTTTCCTCCACCCCACCTTCCCCCCCACCTTCTCCCCAGCCTTATGATCCCACCCTCATCTTCTACCGGAATCCCAAACCATCATCACCACCCCTCACTCCACCAACACCCCCCGATCTCTAATTATTTCATATATATATTTATTACTTTATCGTTCTTATATAGCGCTTGTCCAGCTCAAGAACCGCTCAAGGCACTTAGTCGATGGCAGGCGCTCACTTGCTGCTGACTTGGGCGCATTGTCTGACGCCTAAACAACTTAGCACAACTCTGGGCGATCGGGATGGGGAGGGCGAGGTGGGGGGTGGGTGGGTAAAAGACCTAGCATTTGCTGGATATTTATTTTTTATTTATGGGTGGGGTAGGAGGGGAGAAGGGTTGGATGGATGGATGGATGGATGGACGCATGGATGGATGGATGGATGGATGGAGTGAAGGGAACAATCGAGAATCCAACTAAAGGTTCTCAAGAACAAGGGTATGGCCGATGCAGAATCGAACCCAAGAGCGGCTTGAGTTAGGTTCTGTATCGGACTTAACCTTAAGCAGCTCTTGAGGCGGAAAAGCGCAATGTTAAAACGATAAAATAAAAGGCCCTGAACTCATACAGAGTGTAAGCAATCTATCACATCAGTTGATTTTTTTCCAAGAGCTGGGCCAACGGGACTGGACCTCAGAGCACTGATCTCCCTCTAAGCGGAAATGTACTTTTTTTTTGGAAGAAGAAGAAGAAAAACCAAAATCATCAATACTCATTGGGAAACCAGATATTGCGTGCAGAAGTGGTGTTCATCAATCAAAACCTATTTGAAGACGCTGTAGTGCGTCCGAATGAGCCTCCTTTTAGCAGACTAGATGTGAGCTCCTTGGCATGGAGCCTACTTTTGGTTCGATGTTGCACGATACTCTTTGCCTTAAAAAAAATCGTGTTTATTTGCTTCGTTTAGGACGCTCTCCATCAGCACTTCGCAGGGTGGAAAGGGAGGGAGAGGTGTGGGGGTGCAGGTGAAGGGGGAGGGTGAGAGATAAAGAGTGGAGAGATAGGAGGTACAGAAAAGGGAGGCGGAGGGGGGTGGTGGGGAGAGTGTCAGTGCACGGGTGCGTGGGCGTCGCACGCTTGGGCGTAAGGAGAGAGTTTCTATGGGAGGCGAGATATAGCAAACAGATATAGGTTCGCGCACTTGCTCGCGCATTTCCTCCAGCAAGTGTTCGAGCAAATGCGCCTGCGTTTATTATATTCCGCTCCATAAACGTAAAAATTATACCCGGAAAAGAATGTGTATGTAAAAGAATTTGAGACGTGCACAAATTAAATATTTCTTGCATTTCTTAGTAATAATATTAATAATAATTAGTGAAAACTAGCACTACTAAACTTAATATTGCCGCCATTCGTATCACAGATAAGACACCCCACGCGTTCTTGCGCGGAAGAAAATAAATACACCCGTTTCTATATATATTTACATATTAATTACTAATACTTTAATAATATTTTAAAATAAAAGCTATCTTAAAACATATTGAAACAGTTATTTAAATTGTATTCTACTTAGAAATTAAGTTTAAGGGCCACAATTATATTACGTAAATATTTAACATCAAACTAATGCGGATAAATACAAAATATCTAGGTTGGAGATCTACAAAAAAAAAAAAACATGTGTTCATTTTCAGTTCCTTTCCGTTGACAGTTTTCAGCAAAACCCTTATAGCAACGGGCGTAGCAATCGCTCGACTAAATGATCGCGCACTTGCTCGCGCATTTGCTCGAACACTTGCAGGAGCAAATGCGCGAGCAAGTGCGCGAGGTTCGCGCATTTGCTCGTGCAAATGCTCGCGCAAATGCTCGAGCGTTTGCTATATCTCGCCTCCGATAGGTTTCCCTGTGATGTTCGATCTTGGGGCTTCAGCATTGCTCATGTCCCAGCCTCCTTTGCGGGTACAGGGCAGAATGCTTCCAGTCTCTTAATAGCATCACCCTTTAACCTTGTCAACTTGTTGGGTTTTTTTGCTTGTTTTTTTTTCACATTTGAGCGTGCAGATGCTTTTTTTATTTTGTAAATTCCTTCTCATCCTTCATAGTTTTTATATCTTCTGCTTTGACTCAAGTTCATGTCTAGAGCAACACACACACGCACGCACACACACAAAATGGGGGGTTTGGGTTGGGAGGTGATGTCTTTTAACCCAGCTATTTTTGTGTCATTGATTTCGTGCTGCATTAAAGGTTAAATTCATTTTGAAATGTTTTCCGCAAGTGTAGGGATGAGTGTTGGGCGAAGAGTTGGGGGAGGGAAGAAGAGGGTGGAAGGGGGGGGGGACAGTAATACGGGGTATGGGTGAGATGAGATTGAGCAGGTTGGGGGTGGGGTGGAGCAGATAATGCAGAAAGATAAAAGACGTTGATTGAAGTATGTGTGTGTGTGTGCGTGCGTGTGTGTGCGTGCGTGTGAGTGTGTGTATGTTGTTGGGTGTGTGTATGTAGGCGCGCGTGATCACGTGTTCTACAGCTATTGTTTGATTCATCCGATCAATATTTACTGCATGGTCAATTGTGATTGCATTCAACACACCACTTACATTAGAGTTCCCTTAGCAGATTTCATGGCATAATGCGAGTCTTTTGAAATATTGCTCCACGATGGATGGATACCAGAGAACAAAGGTGTACTCACTGAGGTGTCCAAAACGGATTAAAGATTTAAACAAGAAATCCTGTATATTTAATATCGTTACACTGGAAATGTTTCTGCTGATCATGCTTGACATCACAAAATAGTTCATGATGATGATGATGGTGGTTGCGACGGTGGCGATGAAGAAGAAGAAGAAATGGTGGAATTGATTATGATGACGATGATATTGATGATGATGATGATGATGATGACGATGATGATGATGATGATGATGATGATGGTGATGATGATGATGATGATGATGATGATGATGATGATGATGATGATGATGATAGCTATGGATTTGCAGAAGTGTGGTCTTTCAAGTGAAAAGTAAGGGTAGTTTAATTGAATAATAGAATAATTCTTTCCGCCGGTAAGAGTTGTCAGAAATATAGTGAAGTTCACTTTCTGTTTCAGTGGTGGGCGCCTCTGGCGGCTTGAGTGAAATCCTGTTTCGGCCAGCGCCCTGAGCAGCTCTTCAGCTGTAAGTGCGCTATATAAGAACGATCACATAAAGTAGTTGGTACAGCAGGATGTTTGCTTTTCAGTTTTTGTAGATTCCATTTGAGTTGTATCTTGATCATTGATCCCTTTGACGCTGCTGCTGTTGCTGCTGCTGCTGCTGCTGCTGCTGATAATGATGATGATGACAATACTATAACGAAGACAACGCCGACAATAATGGTAATAAAACTGATTGTGGTCTTATAACAAAGACACACCCACACACACACATACACACTGTCACGTGGGGTTTAGGTGTTACTGGGCTCTGCACAATGGAATGCTGTAACCCTCACGCTTTATCCTATGGGAACTGCTAGTTAGTCACCCTGTGGATTACTTTAATAAATTTATTTGTTTAGCTCGGTCTGTGTTAAGGCTGGGGTACAGAGATAGATAGAAAAATGGTAAAAGATCACTATCACACTAACTTTCACACGGCTATGAATCATATGTAGTCCAGCCACTTGATAACAGTTAAAAATCACACATTTATTTCTTCTACTCTATACAAGATCTTTGATGTGCTAATCTACCTTTAAATGTCATAAGTCAATGCAAATAATTCGATCGCTGATAGTCTAGGCAGCTGTTATGTCTTCATCGGGCACTGGCTAATAGATTTCATGAAGATTGGACTACTGTGGTCCGTTTTACTACAGTTCTGAAGAGTGGACTACTGTGGTCCTTTTGCTATCAGTTTTTGTGCACTTCTTCTGTGTCACTTAACTGCAGTGTGGTGTGTTTGAAGCCCTTCGTGGAGGTAGCTTCTGGTTCACGATGTGTTGTCGTGTAGTTTGGTCCCTTGCCACGCTGTGGGGTCTTGCAGGGGGTTTTCCAGGGTTGCTCCCTCAGCCTTGTGCTGTAGGGGCTAAACAGCCAACTTGGTTTTCCTGTGGAGTTGGGCGCACGGGATAGCTCGTCTGTAATATAAGAGACGAAATTCTGCACAACCCTGAATAATCGGTTTGTGCAGAGCGTCTCACTGAAAGCCAAAGTAGCCCTCAGTGATAGCTCCACATCTCTATCCATAAGCGACGAACATTCTGCTACGTCCGTGGTCCACTGGAATCTCCACTCTAAGTTTTTATACATACATAAATATAAATCGTGGCTAACTACACACATACAGAATTAATAATAATAATATAAACATACACTGGTACAGCCACTGGTCTGCAAACATACATATAGGTTCAACAACAGTGGTTCCGTCAGGTATACAACATGGCGGCGCAACCGGTCGTGTTTCGCCACGTGGTCACGCAAATTCGGATTAACAATTTACATCTATGCATAGCAAATTCTACAAACATAATTTCAACAATAATATAAATATATCACGATGAAACAGAAGTATGTTCATTTACCTGTTTGACAATGTCAGGCTCGTGGCTACTTGAGTGAATTCTAAGATTCACAAGTCCTGTTTCCTGGTCTATGAGTGAAGATAGTTCTCTGCTCCGGTCTAGCTGTGTAGACTTCGGTGTCTTTCGTAGCACTGACTTAAGCTATGCTAGGTTTTGACCCAGTCAGAACCGGCTCTAACCGCTCTGCCTGCGTCCCATTGGTTAAAACTTTCAGATTCAAGGCACACAGTGCTGACGTCACTAACTGCCTGCGTCAAGCTCGCAGTGTGTGTACCTCCTATACTGTAATCAGCTGCTGTGTAATACCCTAACTTTCTAAGGTTACAATGACTAAACAAGGCTAAATAGTAAATAGGCAGGGTAAAACTAGTAATCTCGTCACACACACACATTTTGACAATAATATATTCAGAATTTTGGGCAGAGCATTATTATACCAAGCATCGTCTTGTGATTGAGATATAACATTGAAACCAACAGGCGCATGAAGAAAATGAACTCACAACCACGCACCCAAAACACTCACACAACATTCACTCTGGCATAATGGACACAGTATTTTTTTTAATTTCTTGGATATGAAATACGGGCAAATGGACGATTAACTGAACTGTATGAAAGGTTCTGTGATAACGTATTCCATTGATTGATTGATTGATTTATTGTTGCTTTAGGTCCAGCGGACTCTTCCGAGCCAAATCAGGACCGGACAACCCCCGATCCGCATAAAAGATCTGCTGAAACAACCCCAGTGGGAAAATTGAATGCCCTCCACCGGCCAGTCACTTTACAATAAAGACATCCCACGCGGGGGACGGCTGAGGGTTGACCTCAACTACGCGAACACCCCGGTTACAAAAACAAAATAGAATACAAACATCATTATAAATCATCAACCAAACACATACATATAAAATGCCTATAGTGCTAAATAGTACATTCATAGGAAGCCCTAGTGACCACCCGGCAGAAAGCGTCCAACACTCCCAAGCTGATCCAACAGACCTCATACACAAACAAGGAGTCTTGTCCAGGAAGAGTTTTCAAGAAAAAAGGTAGGTCATTGATCTAGCGAAGAAGAAGATAGTATAGCAGAGTGAAGGACAGAGCAGGAATAGGAAAGAGTAAATGAGGAAGACAGCGACAGTGGGAATTTAAAGCACTAAATTTCCATAAAGTGGGGATACTATTTATACTGAAAACCCCCGGCACTCCAACGGGGGTACTGTTGCCGCAGTGAAGCGTCTTGCCTATAAAGGAAAGACAGGTTTTCAGCTGTAGCTTTCACTGTTCCCTTTATAGGTTTGAACAATCTACAGTGGCAAGATTGCTCATGACCCCAAGGGGTACGTATTCCATTATAATTGCTTTTATTTCAATGAGTGAATGAATGAATGAATCTCTCTCTTTTCTTCATCTCTTTCTTCATCTGTCCTCCTCGTCTCACACACACACCCACACCACACACACCCACCCACCCCCACATACACACACACACACAAAATTTTTGACCTACCATTGCGCTGGCCTCACGGACAGTTTGTAGCAGTTTTTAAATGGCATGTCTAGTAAGCAATATTAATTTGGCCGTTCTGTCGCTTTCAGGCACCGAATCAATGGAAAGTCTCACAAGTAACGTAGACCGAAGTGAAAGCTCTCGCTTAATCAACCGCCCTTGTTTCGCTTTCAGGGTGTATATAGCAGTCAACGGGACAAAACTAATTTAATTTCATTGAAATTCATTTAGTTCATTTGCATAAAAGCGAACAAACTGAGGACATGGATTTTTTTAATACAGTGTGCACGTGGTCAATTGGTAGTTGAAGTACGGTGTGAAAGAATTCTCATTATTTACATTTCCTGTGCAGCGCCTTCTTGGTCTAGAGTGTTACGTTGAGACGCGCGCGATGGTGCGTGTGGGACGCGCACGATAGATCCAATCGTTTTGTTTTGTGTTACGTTGAAACGCGAAGGATAGTATGTCTGAAACGCGCACGATAGATCTAATCGTTTCGTTTTGCAAAGTATTCAATAATAGAGTTTATTTACCTTTGATTTGAGTTTGCGTTGTTGTTAGAGGAAGCTTTGTATAACGTTGAGAAGTTTAGTTGGTCGATATTATTGGAGAATTCTCTAGATTTGCCTGTTTACTGTCAATAGAATCTTCGCGAGAAGGCGTAGAAATTTTGAGAACATGCTTGGACAGAAAGGAAAGATGTATGACGTAAGACAGTGATGACGAAGTTAGAAGCGATTGGTTAAATTGCGTCATACTCGATTGATCCAGGGTGTTCGGGAGAAGAGAGAGGCTATATATGTGCCGCACTGTTTTGAGGTGGTGTGTTGTGTTGTTGTAAAAGTGAAAAGGCGATTGTATGCAGATGTTGATGTGTGCTGAATAAAAGTGGAAAACTTCATACGAAGACTCAGTGACTTGTATGCTGATTGAACGGGTTGCGTGGATAATCGAATCCGAACTTACACTCATCAGGAGAATTCACGCATTGGGGCTGAATGTACTACGCGCTAAGTAATATTTTTGTATATAAGATTTTGATGTTTGTGATGATGTTTGAGATGTCATTTCATACTGGAAATTTACTATAGATGTAGTCTACTGTGTACTTGTTTTTATCTATGTATGTATTGTTTTAATGCTTCATACCGATCAGCAATTGTATGTCATAATTTCTCTGTTGAGATAATAAAGTATTCTTGAACTACTGATAGAAAACACCACCATCAAACGGAGTGTAACATTTTGCAAAGCATGCAACAATAGAGTGTATTTATCTTTGATTTGATTTTGCATTGTTGTTAGAAGAAGCTTTGTATAATGTTGATAATTTTCGTTTGTCGATATTATTGGACAATTCTCTAGTGTTGCTTCTTTACTATCGAACGACGCTTTGCGATAAATGTAGTAACAGCTGAGAAGTTCTTTTATGATGAAGAATGTTGTATGACGTAAGACAGTGATGACGAAGTTTATTTTGATTGGTTGTGGTGCGTCACGCTGGAGTGTTCTAAATTTTCTGGAGTATAGAGAGACGATATAGTGCCGCACTGTTTTAAAAGAGAGTTGAAAGTTGAAAGTTGTAGAGAGAGAAAGTGAAAAGCCATTGAGCGATTGTATGCAGTTGTTGATGCACGCTAAATAAAGTTGGAAAACTTCATACGACGACTTCTGCATTGTTGTTGAGTGGACAGGTTGCGTTGATAAACGAATCCGAGTTACAATTATCAGGGTTTCAGCATTGGGGCTGAATCAACTACTGATAGAAACAAAACCAACATCGAGTGTAACATAGAGAAAAGCTAACTGGGGAAAACACACAGTTTACATGTTTTTGACCTTCTTATGGGATGACTTAATAAACAGCAAAGATATTAGACCTCGGTTTATATTACACTGTTAAACTCATTCGAATGTTGGTGTTTTTCTATCAGTAGTTGATTCAGCCCCAATGCTTGAATTCTCCTGATAGGTGTAAACTCGGATTCGTTTATCCACGCAACCCGTTCAATCAGCATACAAGTCACAGAGTCGACGTATGAAGTTTTCCACTTTTATTCAGCACACATCAACAACTGCATACAATCGCCTTTTCACACTTTTACAACAACACTCTCTCTCTTTGAAACAGTGCAGCACATATATAGCCTTTCTCATCCCCAGAACACCTTGGAACCATCGAGTATGACGCAATTTAACCAATCGCTTTAGACTTCGTCATCACTGACATACGTCATACATCTTCCTTCACATTCCAGGAACGTTCTAAAACTTCTACATTTATCGGGAAGTTTCTATCGACAGTAAACACGCAAATCTAGAGAATTCTCCAATAATATCGACCAACAAAAACCACCAACGTTATACAAAGCCTCTCCTAACAACAACGCAAACTCAAATCAAAGGTAAATACACTCTATTATTGAATACCCTGCAAAGCGAAATGATTAGATCTATCGCGCGCGCTTCAGACATCCTATCCTTCGCGTTTCAACGTAACATACACTCTCGTCCACAATAGCTATATAAGAACAATTTATTATTTCTATTATTTCACAATGCAAATGTCTGTAATTTGTCTGCCAACTATGAACCTCTCAGCAATTCTAACCTATTTAAGGAGCCATGTTTCATCTCCACGTTGTTTTCGTATGTAGTCACAATTTCCGGATGTCAAGTTTCTGTAAAGAGTTCACCAGCTATGAATGCTAGGATTGTTCAAGCAAATGGCAAAGATAAAATGAGAATGTTATCGATATCATAATTATGATCATACTCGTACGTGTCGAACTTGGATTTGCAACTAATTACCTTTCCAAACGAAAGAAAGCACTTGGCTGACTGAATATCATCATCCACTGATCCAGATGTGCTTCTCGCTTCCAGCAATGAATTGTAATTATATGATGCACAGTATGTGGGGCCGGGTAGCTCATTTGGTAGAGCGGCTTACTAGTAATCGAATGTACCTGGTTCGAATCCCGGATTGGCCAACGTGTGACCATATTATTTTCCGCTTACTGGTTTGCTGGCGTCAGAATAATGTGACCAGTACTCAGTGTATGATATCTGGATCTGGATCTGGATAAAGACGAGTTCCTAATAGTAAATGGGTTAAAGGTCGATTCTAGAAGACACGTTATTTACAAGTATAGAGGTTTTAGGCTACAGGAAAAATCGTTCACGCTGTCCTTGCAGCAATAACTCTCGCTGCCATGCAAATGATACGTTTGTGAAATAAAATAAAAATTGATTGGAAGAGAGAAAAAAAGGTAAAAGTGTTCCACTAACCTTTCGTTCGTTGGGGAGAGAGGCGTTTGAAACCCTCCCTTTTCTCTAGGACAGCTTAATGAGGACGGTGTCTAACTCCCCTCCATTGCTGCTTTACCTTCCCGGTTCTACACAGATCCAGGTACTACCCAGTCACAGCTTGGTGGACTGGAGTGCGTGGTACGCTTGTTTCATTCTTTTTTCTTTTTTTTGTTTTTTGGTAGTTTTCCCCTCCCCTCCTCACCCCCCCCCCCCCCCCCTCTCGTAGGGATGCCGGGGGTTTCAGTATAAATAGCATCCCCACTTTCTGGAAATTTAGTGCTTTATATTCCCACTGTTGCTGTCTTTCTCCTTTGTTCTTTCTCATTCCCGCTCTGTTCTATCAATCTGCTATACTATTTTCTTCTTCGCTAGACCAGTCACCTACCTTTTTTCTTGAAAACTCTTCCGGGACAAGACTCCTCATTTGTGCATGAGGTCTGTTGGATCAGCTTGGAAATATTGGACGCTTTCTGCCAGGTGGTCACTAGGGCTTCCTATGATGTCATTATTTAGCAATGTAGGCATTTTATATGTATGTGCTTTGTTGAGATTGTATAATGATGTTTGTATTCTATTTTGTTTTTGTAAACGGGGGTTCGATGCATTAAGAGTATAGCCCCAGCGTCCCCGGCGTGGGATGTCTTTATTGACCGGCTGGTAGAGTGCCTTCAGTGTTACCACTATGGTTGTTTCGGCAGATCTTTTATGCGGATCAGGGGTGAGTCCTCTTTCACTTCTCTGGCCTTGATTTGGCTTGGAAGAGTCCGGTGGACCTAAAGCAATAACCATATAATGTGTAATGTTTTGGTGGTTGCCTTCCAAGCACGGTCAGCCATCCAAGTACTAGCCCGACCAGACGTTGCTTAACATGAAACATTGCTAGTCTGTGGCCAGACCACTTCACTACTACGCCACACTTTGGTCTACAATTCTATATTCAACAGACATTCAAGCGTTCGTCCACAGTTTTTTTTTTGTTAATAAGAATATAAATATATAAGCGTAATATAGTATCAAATAGGGGTGTCGGGTAGCGCAGCGGTTGGGGCACTCGCTACTGTGACTGCAAGTTAAGCACCGTCCAGTGCGGTTAGCACTTGGATGGGTGACCGCAAAACGTGAAGCGACAAATAACAACGCCCCCAGTTGACTCAACTGTGACTGAGTACCTACTCTCTTAAGGGTGGGGAAGGTAAAGCAGCGAGGGAGAGAGTTGGGCATCACCCTCATTACGCTGGCCCAAGATAAGTGTGATCTCCAACATCACGCTCCCCTACGGCCACAAGGCTATGGGACTACCTTTACCTTTACCTTTTTTAGTATCAAATAACAAGAACAACATATACCAACTTGGCAGCAACATTAAAGAAGAAGAAGAAGAAGAAGAAGAAGAAGAAGAAGAAACAACAACAACAACAACAACAACAAAATCAACAACAACAACAACAACAACAAGAGGACCAACAAGAACAAGAAGAAGATAGCAGGGATAGCTCAGTGGTCAGAGCGCACGACTTGTGTGAGTGGGTCTTGGGCGACGTGGGTTCGAATCCTGACTTCAGCAAACTATTGTGTGATTGCTGGATATTACGGGCCAGCGCTTTGAGAAGCTCTCTGAGCTTGTAAGTGCGCTATATAGGAGAAATCTCTTTCTTTGTTGTTTTTTTTTTTAACAAGAAGAAGAACAAGAACAAGAAGAAGAACAAAAAGAAGAAGGAATTATGAAGTGAATGAAGGATGGTGATATTGACACTGGGAAAGCAGTAACGTTGCGCGTAGTGACAGCAACGTTAATGGGATCCATTTGTTCCCGGACTGAAGTGAGGGAAACTATTAACCCTGGGAACACAATATCACTGACACTGACGCCCTAATGTCAGTTCCAGCAATTTGATCTTCTTTTCCTTCCTCATCTTTCTTTCTTTCTTTCTTTCTTTCTTTCTTTCTTTCTTTCTTTCTTTCTTTCTTTCCTTCTTTCTTTCCTTCTTTCTTTCTTTCTTTCTTTCTTTCTGTCTTTCTTACTTTCTGTTGTCTATCTTTCTGTATGTCGGTCTTGCTTGCTTGCTTTCTTTCTTTCATTTCTTTCTTTCTTCTTCTTCTTTCTTCTTCTTCTTTCTTCTTCTTCTTTCTTCTTCTTCTTCTTCTTCTTCTTCTTCTTCTTCTTCTTCTTCTTCTTCTTCTTCTTCTTCTTCTTCTTTCTTCTTCTTCTTTCTTCTTCTTCTTCTTCTTCTTCTTCTTCTTCTTCTTCTTCTTCTTCTTCTTCTTCTTCTTCTTCTTCTTCTTCTTCTTCTTCTTCTTCTTCTTCTTCTTGTGTATTCAACCGCCCTGCTGCGCATTTCATTATATTTTCATCCCATCCGACCAGGATACATACATATATATATATATATATATATATATATATATATATATATATATATATATATATATATATATATATATATATATATATATATATATATATATATATATATATATATATATATATATATATATATATATATATATATATGGTTCCAGAAACAAGGCATATTTGTCTTTGTAAGGTCATCTGGGAACACAGGTTTGCTATCTGGGAACCTGCGAATGTCTCCAGATCCAAGGTAACTTTGAAAACGCAAGAAAAAGTAAGTTTCGTCTCCTCTAGGCGAGGAATTAGGTCACGCTGTATTTGTTTCTAGGTCAACTGTCTTTTACGAACCGTTTTAGAATGTTTTCGAACCGTTTATTGACGCCGGATAGTGTCCTCACTTGGTTTTATACAATTTAAGAATCCAAGAAGGCAAAAGGGTTTTTGGGACTGAAAAAGCGCATTTTCCTAGAGAAAAGGGTTAGGGCAAGGGTTAGGGATAGATCTACAACTAACCCTTACCCGAACCCTTGTAGCATATTTCCGATGTTTCCGTCAATTTTAAACAGTGTTTTTGCATGTTCTCACAAACAAGGAGTCTCTCTCTCTCTCTCTCTCTCTCTCTCTCTCTCTCTCTCTCTCTCTCTCTCTCTCTCTCTCTCTCTCTCTCTCTCTCTCTCTCTCTCTCTCTCTCTCTCTCTCTCTCTCTCTGTGTGTGTGTGCGTGGGTGGGTGGGTGTTTTGTATTAGACGGCAATCAGTATATATCTAAGTCTGTATTATTATTGTTGGTATGGTTGATAGTAGTATTATAGTATTACATGTGCTAATATTGTGTTACGACAATTGCTTCCCTTGACTATGATAACTGCTTTCCATATTGAAAACAGCTGGCCTATGATGTGATTGCTCGTATTGATCGTAGCTCCTCCTCCTCTGAATAATTCAATACTATTATATATTATGTTCATACCCTCCATAATCAATGGATGGTTGGTTGTTTTATTAGGTCCCGGGTTCGAGCCCAGGCATGTTCTATTTGTTTTAAAAGCTTTTTGTGTTCTTCTGGTTTTTTCTCTGAGACGCCATATGTAGTATGAATTGTACATTGTGGGTCATAGCGTTTGGTTGACTTGACTTCTACTTCCTCTTCCTCCTTGTTCTTCTACTACTACTTCTTCTTCATCTTCTTCTTCTACTACTACTTCTTCTTCATCTTCTTCTTCGTCTTCTTCTTCATCTTCTTCTTCGTCTTCTTCCTTCCTTCCTGCCTTTCTTCTTCCTCCTCCTTCCTCTTTCTTCCTCCTCCTTATTCTTCTCCTTGTTCTTCTTCCTTCCTCCTCCTCCTCTTTCTTCTTCTTCTTCTCGTTGTTGTTTTTCCCTCTCGTTGTGGTTAACTTTCCTTGTTTATGAACAATCGTGCTCTTGATTGAAAAGTTCGTCGCACGCAGCCTTTCTTATTTATAAACATATTAACTCTCTCGGCTGAAAGTGTAAACCGAGCTCTAGTCTGTGCACGCATTTCGTCGCACGGACTTTAGAGATCCCGACGCTCATGTGGTTCAGAGGTGTGTGCCGGCTGCATAAAATGCACAAGCTTACTTACGCCCTGCAAAGGTACTCAGATACCTTCTTCATTACCTCTGGTCGCTCAGGCACCTTCCTCATTACCTCTGGTCGTTCTGGTACCTTCTTCATTACCTCTGGTCGTTCAGGCACCTTCTTCATTACCCCTGGTCGCTCAGGTACCCTCTTCATTACCTCTGGTCGCTCAGGTACCTTTTTCATTACCTCTGGTCGCTCAGGCACCTTTTTCATTACCTCTGGTCGCTCAGGTACCTTTTTCATTACCTCTGGTCGCTCAGGTACCTTTTTCATTACCTCTAGTCGCTCAGACACCTTCTTCATTACCTCTGGTCGCTCAGGCACCTTCTTCATTACCTCTGGTCGCTCAGGTACCTTCTTCATTACCTCTGGTCGCTCTGGTACCTTCTTCATTACCTCTGGTCGCTCAGGTACCTTCTTCATTACCTCTGGTCGCTCAGGATTGTGCTCAGTTGTTTGGGGCGTGAGACTATGCAACCAAAGGCAGCAGGTGGGCGTTTTGAGTGGCTTGAGTTAGATCCTGTATCTATGAGGCGCCATTTGTAAATTAAATCATTATTGTCATTATATCTATAGAACATACATTTTACCTGTATAAAAGATATTGTATACTTATAAAATGAATTCTATGTCTATAAAATACATTCAATAGCAATACAAAACTTTTTATAGCTACATGTAAAAACAACATTTTTATAACTACAGACTACATTTTACAATATACAAGAGAAATCATACGCGATCATCACGCCGTTTGTAAATATTATTCCGAAAAACTATTTTATCTCTAAACACTTCATTTTATCTCTAAACCTACATTTTATACATAAACAATTCATTTTATAGGTAAACAATTCATTTTATAACAACAAAGAGCTTTTATATCTATAAAATAAATGTTATAAAATATACATTGCATTTTACCTGTAGAATGCATTCGGAGCATTATTTTACATTCGGCGCATGACATTAATTTTATACTGACTTTCGAATTGCTGATCCCAGGGAAGCAACTCCATCCTCGTGTAGACTACTTGTAAACTTCTAAGCGACTCAACATGGTTAAGACCATTAAAGTCTACTACAAAAAATGGCAAGGACCATACTAGTGTACTATATAAAATGGCGAGGACCATACTAGTGAAATGCTAATAAAACATCAGCGACATCATTGTCACGACTGTTCCAATTATTTTTTGGTCGTCTTGAAAAACTATCGATAAGCACAAGGCAAACCAGCTTTCATCGTAACTGTTACCTTGGAGATTGTTGACATCGCGGGAAGTCGATATAGGCCTAGCGGGAATTCCCTACACGCGCCGTAGCTATCTAAATTTAGCTTATGCAACGTCACTTCCACATAAAAAGGCGAGAGCCCAGCGCATACGTGCAGGAGGGAGGGGGGGGGGGGGGGCCTTTTTTCGTTGAATTGGTTGAATGTACCTATTAACCAATCGTCCCCTATACGCTTAATGAGTCCGGGGACGTAAATTTTAATTAAAAAAAAAAACGTCAGCCATCTTTGCGCACCGCATAGCAACTTTGGGTCGCTGAGAACGCTACAAAATAAAAATAATCGAAGGGAGAGAAGCAGTTATACAATGAGGAAGTTAGTATAAAATTATTATAAGGCGCCGACTGGAAAATAATTGTCGCGAATGCATTCTACAGGTACAATTCATTGTACGTGTTATAAAATGTATTCTATAGATATAATTGCTCGTTGTTGCTATAAAATGAAGTATTTACAGATAAAAGGAAGTTTTATAGATCGTTTTTGCTATAAAATGACTTGTTTATAGATACAATGACTTGTTTATAGGTAAAATGAATTGGTTACTTATAAAATGTTTTGTTTATAGATAAAATGAATTGGTTACTTATAAAATGTTTTGTTTATAAATAAAATAGTTTTTTGTGTTTAATATTTACAAACGGCGTGACGATTCGTGTATGATCTCTTGTATATCGTAAAATGTAGTCTGTAGCTATAAAAATGTTGCTTTATAGCAATAAAAAGTGTTGTATTGCTATAGAATGTATTTTATAGGTATATAATTCATTTTATAATTATACCATATCTTTTATACAGGTAAAATGTATGTTCTATAGATATAATGACAATAACCATTTAATTTACAAATGGCGCTTCATATGTATCAACCAGCCCTTTGAACAGCTCTTGAGCTGGCAAAGCAGCATATGAGAACAACTATAATAATCTTGCTTTCTGCCTCGTCTCAAACTTGTTTCCTATTCTTCGGTTATTGTCAGCCTTAGTTTAATGCCTTTCCTTCTCCTGCTTCTCCTTATTCTCCTCCTCCTTCTTCTCCTTTTTCTCCTCCATTTTTTCGTTCTTCATCTCCTTCTCCTTTTTTAAACTTATTTTTTACCTCCTCATTCTTTTTATTATCCTCCTTTTTTCTTCTCCTCCTTCTTCTTCTCCTTTCTCTTCTTCTTCTTCTTCTTCTTCTTCTTTTTTTCTTTCATCTTCTTCCTTTCCTCAGTATTGATACCGTCGTTCTATTTATTCTTATTTTACCTCTCCGTGTTCTCATTATAAGCCTCGTTTCCATGCATATTGTTAAATTTTCGTTTTTTGTGCAAACTTATTTTCATGTGTAAATTCCTTCTTCTTTCGTTCCTTTTCTTATTCTTCTGACAGTAGTTGTCACAAATCTATTTGTCGATAGTTTCTTCTCCTCATTCAGGGCTCTAAGGTTAATTGTTTACTTTTAGTTGTTGTTTCCGCTGGACCTAAAACGACAATTTTATATGTATGTATGTTGTTGTTGTTGTTGTTGTTGTTGTTGTTGTTGTTGTTGTTCTTCTTCTTCTTCTTCTTCTTCTTCTTCTTCTTCTTCTTCTTCTTCTTCTTCTTCTTTATGTCTTTTTTTTTGAAAAAAACGAATTCTCTTTCAAAGAATCCGTTTCCTCCCGTTTCTATTGTCAGCTAGCCAATTTGTGGATATTTTTTTCGCACGAAGATATTTTTTCCCCCTAAGGAATTTGAGCTAGACATCTTCTCATGCTGTTAGAAATCAGTCACTTCATTTTCAGCCAGACCAGCTGATACATTGACAAGCTGAGGACACAGCGACATTTCTATCTTTATCTATGGCACAATTTTTCAAGCTAAAATCACTACCTGCATTAAAAAATGAAATTCCTCTCTATCCTATCCCGTAATTCAAAGGTCGTTGGGGCACCACAGATGATCGTTTAACCAGCGTATTCCATCTTTCTCTGTTCTGAGCAACCCTCATGGCTTCGTCCAGTGTCAAACCAGTCCATTCTTGAATGTTGTCCACCCCACCTCTTTTCCTGTCTCTCTCTTTTCTGCCTCGTTGCACCGTGCCTTGCAGGATGATCTTTGCAAGGCCTGATGCTCTGGTGACGTGGCCATACCATCGGAGTTTCCGTTTCTTCACCTCTGTGAGCGTGTCATCATGTTGTCCAATGGCTTGTGTTATGGTCTGTCGGACTTCAGACTTCTTCCCTAGCTTCTTTTAACTCCGCGGAGGGTGGCATCTAATTAAAATTATGTCCAGGATGCCATTATTAAACTCAGTTTCCATACCTTCAATCGAGACAACTACTTCTTTTTAAAAAAAAAGAGAAAAAAGAAGAAGGTTTTGTCTCTTTCTTGACGACGTTCGTGTCAAACTCTCTGCTGAGAAAGGTTATTTAAGACACAAAGTATTCCTCTTTTCTTCCGCTTCCTTCCTTCAGCTTCTTCTCCTCTTACCCCTGCTCTCATATGTCTCCTCCTGGTAATCGAAGTTGTACATTTTTCCTGTTTTCTTTCTTCCGATTCCTTCCATTCTCCATTTTCTCCGTACCTCCACCCCTTGCTGCTTCAGATGGCTATCAACTTCAAGTCATTTCAACATTATGTCAAAATAAAAAAACTTCCGAGGCGCATGAATGTATAAAACATAAAACTATTTACACACACCCACATATGAATTCTTTTAATGGCGGTTGGTTGCCGATTTTATTGTTTGTGATCTCGGGGTTAAATCTTTTGTTCCGTGAATCGCATGAATCTGGCTTGACATGTATTTTGATAGTACATTCACATGTAAGTATATTTTGATGTTCAAGCATTTTGTAAATTTTAAAGTAGAAGTTTGAGCTAGTCATATCATTACATTGGCAATGTTAATTTTGTTTTCTTGTTGTTGTCAGTCTAAGATCACAACGTGTAACATAGCTTTAATGCATATATGAAAGAAAGTTTTAAAAAATATACATTATATAGCCTTACAACACTTTCCACAACGACATTCGAGTTACAGGATAAGATAGGACAGGACAGGACAGGATAAGATAGGACAGAATAGGATGGGACAGGATAGGATAAGACAGGATAGGATAAGACAGGATGGGATAGGACAGAAAAGGATAAGACAGGATAGGATAGGATAAAATAACACTTTCAGGGAAATACATTACATTCAGCTCTTTATATAGTTTCACTGTCCACGCAGCTTTATTACTACTACTACTACTACTACTACTACTACTACTACTACTACTACTACTACTACTATCATCACCACCTCAACCTTTACTGCTACCACCACCACTATTATCAACACCACTACTACTACAGCTACTACTAGTACTACCACCACTTTTACCACCACCACCACCACCTCTACTACTACTACTACTGCCACCACTACTACCACAATTCCATGTTTGAATTTGTGGAATAAAATTTATTGACTTGACCACTGCTACTTCTACTACTACTACTACTACTACTACTACTACTACTACTACTACTACTATACTCATCATCATCATCATCAACAACATCATCATCATCATCACCATCATCATCAAAGACTTGAATTCCTTCCTCTTTTTCTTCGCTTTCTTCATCCTCTTTATTCTCCTGTCCTTTCTTTAAAAGACGGCGTTTGTTTTCCATTTTCTAGCCCTGCATTCTTTCTTCTTCTTCTTCTTCTTCTTCTTCTTCTTCTTCTTCTTCTTCTTCTTTGCTCTTCCATCCTATTTCTTTTGCCCTGGCTGGGAAACGCAGACAGTGACGGTTGATAGCGTTGTCCTGGAATTCAATAAGAGGTGTGGACTTAAGCCCACGACACTCACTTTGGTAGCGACCTGCTGCTCAACAGTCCTTGAGAATTCGCCCTCGCTATTCATGAGTGCATACACGGAGAGGGCAACTAAAGCAATGAGTTCATCTTTTTTTCACACATCAATCGACTTGCGGGCATTTGTTGCTAAAGTGAACAAGAGAGGACACATTTTACTACTACTACTACTACTACTACTACTACTACTACTACTACTACTACTACTACTACTACTACTACGACTACTACTACTACTACTACTACTACTACTACTACTACTACTACTACTACTACTACTACTAAAACAAAGCCTTCGTAAAGCAATATTCCCCTTAAAAAAAAGAGCTCTACTGACCCAACGTTTTCACTCTCTGCTCTGGCTCCTAGTTGGAAATAGAATAGATTATAAGAATCCACCCTACCATTACGTATCGTTGTGTATACAAAATCGTTCAAGTTCATCTTTCTCTTCTTCTTTATAAAAAAACAAACAACGTTTTCCTCTCTCTCTCTCTCTCTCTCTCTCTCTCTCTCTCTCTCTCTCTCTCTCTCTCTCTCTCTCTCTCTCTCTTTCTCTCCTTCCTTCTCAAGAAAGGACCATAATGCTGAAAATAATGAACCTTCAAGTGGAAATCATGTTTGAGTAATTACTCATCGCCGTCTCCTGCATTTCGCCTGTGTGCAAAACTCTTTTGTACAGTGTTGACAGTTCCTGAAATATTGTCCACGAAACGTAGAATAAAAGGTGGCAAGTCCATGTTTGAGAAATGACACCGCTCTTCTTCTACTCCATGGATGACTGAATAGTCCAAAGGCTGCTGGAATACAGCCATGAGGGAGTTTTATTATGACAGCATTTAGCCCGAGCGTCTAAACTTTACTACACGATACTGCAAAATGGATGTAGATTTATTTATTTATTTATTTATTTATTTATTTATTTATTTATGTATTCATTCATTCATTTATCCTTATGTTGCGCTTTCCAGTTTAAAAGCTGCTCGTGTTAACTTCAGCCGCCCGGGGTGCTCACTTGCTGATTTAGGCTCATCGATTGGCGCCCCATACAACTGAGCACAATCCTGGGCGACCTGGGATGGGGGAGATCAAGGACCTCAGAGCTGGCTGGGTGTATTTATGAAGCTGGCGCTCACCCGCCTAGGACATGAGTGTCAGGATCTTTAAAGTCCGTGCGCACGTGCACAGCCTAAACCTTGGTTTATACTCTCATCCGAAGGAAACTAAGGGGGTGTTCAGGGTCACGTTATTTTGTCGACTGTCCAATCCGTGCAACGTGCAATGTCTCAGTGGTGTTGCCGTCCTGTTTTACCACTTCGCCACCGGATGTCCTCTAATTACCTTTAAAAGGTTTAAACAATGCACCCTGATGAAACTTCTCTCTTCTTGTTGTCAGGGTGATCGAAAGATCCTAAGAAATGTCTTTGCCTTAAGGCATGGCGCAATCGTATCAGATTCCTTTTCTTTTATTACTTTTGTTTTTTGCATCTTAAACCATTCGATTCAGCTTTCTGAAACATGTCTAGTTCCGCTCTTCTTCTTCCTTTCGTCACAATAAAGACATTCTGCAGAGGATTACCTGGTTGTTGGGTCGTGTGTTATCTCATTAACTTTCCTTTAAGTGGATTCTAACCCGCCAGAAGCCCCTGGTGAGGGTTCCAATGTCTACCCAAACAATGGTCGAAACCCGTATTACCTTTTCTTTAGAAACCACATTCCAGCCAGCGTGTATATCCCAAGCAAAGTTCACGTTTCCGGAAATTGCCGAGTGCGATCGAAAACGCAACACAAAACCCGGAACTTTAACTCTTACGTCACAATCCCTGAAAGTCACTCAGACATGGTCTTGATATCAATTGATCCAATGCCTTTTGAAATAACTATCCTCTCCTATCCCGAAACGCGAAAGTCGTATGGGCACCCCAGATGATCGTTTAACCAGCGTACTCCATCTTTCTCTGTCCTCAGCAACTCTCATGGCTTCGCTCAGTGTCAAGCCAGTCCATTCTCGAATATTGTCCTCCCACTTTTTTTCCTGTCTCTCTCTTCTTCTGCCTCCTTGCACAGTGCCTTACAGGATGGTCTTTGCAAGGCCTGATGCTCTGGTGACGTGGCCATACCCATCGGAGCTTCCGTTTCTTTACCACTGTGAGCATGTCATCTTGTTGTCCAATGGCTTGTGTGATGGTCTGTCGGATTTCGTCGTTGGGGAAGAGATGGGTATGGGAAATGTCCAGAGGTCTTCTGTAGCACCTCATCTCCATGCTTTGTATTCTTCGTTGTAGGTCTGCTTTGATAGTCCATGTTTCGCAAGCGTATAGGAAGATGGAGATGACAAGAAAGCGCAGCAGCCTTACCTTGGAGTGCAGACTAATGGTCCTGTCTTTCTAAATGGGTTTCAACCTTGTCAGGGCAGCAGTTGTTTGTGCGATCCTGAAGAGGACTTCCTGTCGGGACCCATTGTCTGATACAATGGCTCCTAACTATTTGAAGCTATGCACCGTGTTGAGGGATTGGCCTTGGACTTTGATGTCCGTGTTGATGCCATTGATGTTGTTGGTAATCATTGTAGTCTTCTCTGCATTTATTTCCATTCCAAAGGCTCTTGAGGTGGTGGCAAGCCTCTGTACCAGCTGTTATAGTTCTTGTTCCTCTCCAGCCAATCCATCAATGTCATCCGCAATACATAGGTTGGAGATTGCTCTACCCTCTATGCTGACTGTGCCTTCTTGATTTGCAACGCCATCTCACATGATGCGCTTCAGGAATAGTGTTGGAGAGAGTAGGCATCCTTGACGCACGTCGATTGTTGTTCTGAACCAGTTCCCGATGGCGCTGTTATGGATGACTGCACTGGTAGCCTTGTCATACTGGCTTTTGATGACTTCAATAATGTTAGGGCTGATGTTGTACACTCTCATGTTTACCCACAGATCTGCATGCCAGACTCGCTCAAACGCTTTCTTGAAGTCTACAAACACATGATATAAACGTTGTTGGTTCTGTAGGTGTTTTTCGCAAATTATTCTGAAGTTGAACATCTGCTCAGTTGTACTTGTCCCTGCACTGAATCCTACTTGTTCTTTAGCTATGAGTTGTCCAGCTTGGGGTTTCAACCTGTTGAGTATTAATTTAAGGAGGACTTTGCTGGGATGGCTGATGAGGCTGAAAGTGCTGTAGATTTCACACTCCTGAAGGTTATGGTTTTTGGGAAGAGTGATTTCAAGTGACTGGGTCTATGCTGTTGGTCACTCCCCACTCTGCCAGATCTTGTTACAGATAATGGTGAGGGCGTCAATCATGGTACCACAAACGAGGCTATGGTTAGATCTGCTTCAAAATTATAGGAGAGATCCACTTTAACAATTTAAAACGATTCAGGTTTTAGAAATTCCACTTTGTTGGTCTTCTCGTTATCACAACAGATAGGATTTTTATCCTATTTCTTTCTATCTCCAACTAGCCTTCTGGCGAGCTTCCCTCTTCCTCAAGGGTCGGTGTTATTTTTGTTGGCTTTTCTTGTAAAGTCCAACATTTTAAAGGATTCGGCCTGCTCTTTCTTCTCATTATCATAACAGAAAATTTCCTCGAGGGATTTCCTCGCCTCAGGGGTCGGTGTTATCTCTGCTGGCTTGCCTTTAACGTTTCTAAAACAGCCCAGCCGTCGGAAACATTTCTGCTCTCGTCTTTAGAAGCGACAGTCCCATTAATTCCGAGGAGGGTGCATGACACGGCTCAAGTTAATAAAGTCACCTCTCGCCAGCTTCGCTTTGACAGTTCCAACAAGAAGCGGAAATATGAGACGAAAGATGGAAATAAGAGGAACAAGAAGACGACGAAAAGGATGAGCAGAAAATAAAACCCGCAGAATTACAAGCCATACAAATGTGTTTGTTTCCAGACACTACAGAAAAACAGTAGTTTTGTGAGGATTGTTCTTTGTCGGTTTTATCCTACAGGTGTTAAATGAAAAACTGGAACAATGACCCTTCTTTGAGCTATCTGCAAGCCAGAATGGTTCAAAATCGGTTCAGCTAACTCTGGGTTACAACTCGACATTGGGCTCGTTCTGATTCCTCAACACGTCAGACTATCTTCAGGTATGCTTGGAAATAGAAGAAGAAGAAGAAGAAGAAGAAGAAGAAGAAGAAGAAGAAGAAGAAGAAGAAGAAGAAGAAGAAGAAGAAGAAGAAGAAAGGATGGCGAGGAGGAGAAGGTGAACAAAGGAGAAGAACCAGAAGGAGAGAAAAAGAAGAAGAAGAAGTAGAAGAATAAGAAAGAGAAGAAGTGAAGGAGGAGGAGAAGAAGAAGAAGGAGAAGAAGGAGAAGAAGAAGAAGAAGAAGAAGTAGTAGCAGAAGAAGAAGGAGAAGAAGAAGGAGGAGGAGCGAGAGAGAGAGAGAGAGTGCGCGCACTCGTGTGTGTGAATGTGTGTGTGTGTAGGTGTGTGTGCGGGTGTGTGTGGGTGTGCGTGTGTGTGTGTGTGTGTGTGTGTTTAAATCAAAATGGGAAGGCCTCATTCCATAAGCATTGTGGTGATTTGTGCACTACAGTGTACACTTGTCAGTGAAAATGTTATTTCATTGCAAAGCTATATTTCCTATAATAATGTGGAAGCTATTTCGGGATGCCAATATAAATTCCACAAGTTTATGTGATGTTGAGTCTTGGGGCAATGCTAATCCAGACTGCTTGTAAGATGGCCTCTGTGTGTGAGGGGTGGGGGGGGTGGGGTACGTGCGCGCGTGTGTGTAAAAGGATCCAGTTCCAATACTTGTGTTTAGATCTCTCAAATACAGGGCTCGTCCACCCACCTTGGCGGCACAACCATTACTCAAAGCAAGCAAACAGCATGCGAACAAACACTCACGCAAACAGAAAACTCACACACTCGGCTTCACCACATGCACCATCCACCCACCCCCATATACCCAAACACACACACATACGCCTTCTACCCACCCACCCCCCTTTCCCACTCCCTCCCATAATACAGTCCTTCTCGCTTTCCTACTATTTGCAAAAAGCAGTTCATCCTTTGTTGTGCAGTAGAGATTTCACAAACAAGACGTTTCAGTCCTGACTTGAATCAAAATCCTTTTGCAGGTATGTTTCTGTGCCCCGTGCGAATTTGCTCTTGTCTATTGGAAGTCTTTTTTTTTTAAATAATAACCAAGAAACAAATGGATGAATAAAGTAACAGAAGGTTAATGTGGACAACAACAAAAAACAAGATGAAACTATACACATGTTAGAGCTAATGTCTCCACAAGGCAAGCAAAACACAACAGTACAAATCCAAAGTCAAAGGCTGATTCCCAACACAAATCTCAAGGATGCTGGCGTATTTTTCTGTTTTGTTCCAAGCCTCTGTACATAAATGCATCTTTGAACACTTATAACTCCTGTGCCGTGTTCAAAATCTCTGTATAGAATTTTTTCTCCTGACACTTGAAACTCCGCTGTGCTCAAATCTCTGTACATAAATATTACTCCTGAACACTTACTGCCGTTTTGTGTCCAGATCTCTTGACATCAATGCTTCCCCTGAACACTTCCTCCATTATGCTCAGATCTCTTTACATAGATGCTTCTTCTGGACACTTACTCCTGTGTTGTGTTGAAATCTCTTTACATAATTGCTTCTTCGAACACTTCTAATTTCTGTGTGTTGAAATCTCTTTACATAATTGCTTCTTCGAACACTTCTAACTTCTGTGTGTTAAAATCTCTTTACATAATAGCTTCTTCGAACACTTCTAACTTCTGTGTGTTGAAATCTCTTTACATAATTGCTTCTTCGAACACTTCTAACTTCTGTGTGTTGAAATCTCTTTACATAATTGCTTCTTCGAACACTTCTAACTTCTGTGTGTTGAAATCTCTTTACATACTAGCTTCTTCGAACACTTCTAACTTCTGTGTGTTGAAATCTCTTTACATAATTGCTTCTTCGAACACTTCTAACTTCTGTGTGTTGAAATCTTTTTACATAAATGCTTATCCGGACATTTGCTCCACTGTGTTAAAATCACCGTACACAAATGCTTCTCCTCAACAAATGAAACTCCTGCATTTGGGTTCAAATCCTTTGAGAACAATGCTGGTCTCCAAGCATGCTCCTCAGGTGCTCAAGCACTCAGCCACAG
>CM072511.1:8382335-8384835 GCA_036898135.1 Oncomelania hupensis | reverse complement strand
CGTCTAGGGCATGAGCGTCAGGATCTTTCAAGTCCGTTATGAATGTATGCGACACACAGACTATACCTCTGTTTATACTCTCATCCGAAGGAGTAGGAAACGGGAGTAAAGTGTCTTTCCCAGGGACACAACACAATGGCCCGGACAGGGCTCGAACCCGGGACCTTCAGATCCGCAAGCCAAAGCACTACCATTAGACCACCGTGCCTCCATAAAGCCTTAATATTAGTACAGAATTTATTAATACAGGGTGGTTGAAAAGTAAGTCAATGTTGAAAATGGATGATAACGTTTGTCAAATAGTATACTTCATTTGCGTGAAGCAAAATGTATTGAGATCCTTTCAGTAACACAATGTCATTGCTTTCTCTGCTTCTAAGCGACGGGAGCTATACATCATGGTCGGTCGCCTTACAATAAGTGAGCTAGCTCATCTGACATAAGACGGCAAAATACAACGTGTCAAGCGATGGGCCATTAGGGGTTGCTCTGGTCAGCAGCAGATACCACCAGAAATCATAAGTTACATTCTCGTAGTGGAAGGATTACCCTACGTATTGTTTCGTACAAGTGCAGTGGAATTTACAAAAGCGATAAAGCAACTTGCAATAAGGTGTTACTTTTCAACCACCCTGTAAATAAATAAATAAATAAATAAATAAATAAATAAATAAATAAATAAATAAAACCAATTGTGGCTCTAGCGAAGTATTCATCAAGATCAAGATAAAGGGAGATAATGTTATTTATTATTTAAAAAAAAAAAAAAAAAACAATAACACTTCGCCGTTCTTTGTTCTTGCTGTAGCGGTGTCTGGTCTCCCTGGAAGGAAATCCATCATCCAATTAAACTGTAGGACTGGAACACGTAGGCCTACCAAAAATGGAATCTGAGGCACCAAGCAGAGAGAATGAGGAATCGTAGAAGAAGAAGAAGAAGAAAAAGAAGAAGAAGAAGAAGAAGAAGAAGATGAAGAAGAAGAGGAATAATAATAATAATAATAATAATAATAATAAGAAGAAGAAGAAGAAGAAGAAGAAGAAGAAGAAGAAGAAGAAGAAGAAGAAGAAAAAGAAGAAGAAGAAGAAGATGATGATGATGATGATGATGATGATGATGATGATGATGATGATGATGATGATGATGATGATGATGATGATGAAGAACAACAACAACAACAAAAACGAGGAGAAGGAGGATGAAGAGGAGAGATGATGATGATGAAGATGATGAAGAAGATGATGATGATGATGATGATGATGATGATGATGATGATGATGATGATGATGATGATGATGGTGATGATGATGATGATGATGATTCGTTATAAATGGCGTTATAAATCCAAATGTCCCTCAGAACTGAAAAAGTAGTTCTCCGAAATATTTTCTAAACACGATTTCTCTCTCTCTCTCTCTCTCTCTCTCTCTCTCTCTCTCTCTCTCTCTCTCTCTCTCTCTCTCTCTCTCTCTCTCTCTCTCTCTCTCTCTCTCTCTCTCTCTCTCTCTCTCTCTCTCTCTCTCTCTCTCTCTCTCTCTCTCTCTCTCTCTCTCTCTCTCTCTCTCTCTCTCTCTCTCTCTCTCTCTCTCTCTCTCTCTCTCTCTCTCTCTCTCTCTCTCTCTCTCTCTCTCTCTCTCTCTCTCTCTCTCTCTCTCTCTCTCTCTCTCTCTCTCTCTCTCTCTCTCTCTCTCTCTCTCTCTCTCTCTCTCTCTCTCTCTCTCTCTCTCTCTGGGGAGGAGGGGTAGTTGCCTAAAATTGTTTAAACATAATGATGAAGATGTTGGTGTGATTGTGTGTGCATGTGTGTGTGTGAGTTATGTGATTTCCAAGTTAAAGTTAAAGGTTAATTATTATTATGTTAATTTCTTAAGGGACAGATTGGAAGATTAGACTGTATCATTAGTCTAAAATCTTTATCCCTAATAAAAAAGTTTCAAAGTTTCAAAAAAAAGTTTCTCTCTCTCTCTCTCTCTCTCTCTCTCCCTCTCTCTCTCCCTCTCTCTCTCTCTCTCTCTGTGTCTGTGTCTGTGTCTCTCTCTCTCTGTCTCTGTCTCTCTCTGTCTCTCTCTGTTTTGGCCGATGAGTTTGTACTTCTGCCTTCAAAACGTCGTTTTGCTCAACCCATTTCAAAAACTAAAAGATATTCAAACTCATTTGTACCCTCTGCTGTCCGCCTTCTCAACGCCTATACAATGTAATAAAAGGGTTTTTTTTTTTAAATTTTCTTTTTATTATTGATTTTATTGATTATGTGTCTTTATAGACAATGCATATAAGCTGCAGTGTGAGTGGTTGAGTGGGGTATAATTCCAGAGAGAGCGAGGAGATTTTTGCTGTTAGAAACTATTATCTGTGATATTTGTTTTACAGTTTTTATAGGTTATATTTTATTTTATAGTTTACTTATGCATTTTACCTCTAGTCTATTGTATAATGTATTTAACCGTATGTTTTGTTATTTATTTGTTTTATTTACTCTTTTTTTTTTTGATTGGACTA
>CM072511.1:8357335-8379835 GCA_036898135.1 Oncomelania hupensis | reverse complement strand
AAAACAAAATAGAAAGTTTCTTCTTCTGCCGCTGATCTATGACCGTGCTAAATCTTCCACTCAGCGGCTGCCTAAAGAAGTCCACGGTCGTCTGCAGACCTCCAAGAGCTTCGTGCCAGAGAAGAAATATTGTATTCCACAAATGTCCATGAAAAACATGGTCTTCCGCTTGCAAAAACAATAAATAAAGCGCCTAAAGTGCAGTAACGTATTTTATGCAAACCTCTGGGCGCATAGTCTGACGTGCAGACGACTGAGCGCAATTCTGGGCCACCGGGGATGGGGGGCAAGGGACCTAGTGCGTGCTGGGTGTATTTGTGTAGCAGACACTTACCAGTCTAGGACATGAGCGTCAGGATCTTTAAAGTCCGTGCGATGGAATGCATGCGTGCATAGCCTAGACCTCGGTTTATACTCTCATCCGAAGGAGTAAGGGGCTAAGGGTAAGTTTTATTTTATATTAAATTTATTATTATTATTATTATTATTATTATTATTATTATTATTATTATTATTATTATTATTATTATTATTATTATTATTATTTTACTACAGGCCGTCAGAGCGGGATTTGAACCACTGCGTGTTCAAACATCAATGTTATCCCCTAAAATTTGAGTACACTGCATACACCACTAAGCCAAGTGCGCTCCTGTTTAAAGCTTGATTACATTCTCAACTTTGAATTAAATAAAATGAAATACTGTACATAACAAAATCAAAGTTTTAAAACAAATGCGCGTACCAGAACGTTAAAACCACTGTACTGTGTGTCTAATTTTAACTTTGGAAAGGCCATCTTTTCTTTTGTCTCTTTCTTTCTCTGTCTATCTTTTTCTGTGTCTCTTTCTCTGTGTATCACTTTCTGTGTCTCTTTCTCTGTCTATCTCTTTCTGTTTCTCTTTCTCTGTCTATCTCTTTCTGTGTCTCTTTCTCTGTCTATCTCTTTCTGTGTCTCTTTCTTTGTCTATCTCTTACTGTGTTTCTTTCTTTGTCTATCTCTGTCGGTGTCTATTTCTTTGTCTATCTATTTCGGTGTATCTTTCTTTGTCTATCTCTTTCTGTGTCTCTGTCTATATCTTTCTGTGTCTCTTTCTCCGTCTATCTCTTTCTGTGTCTCTGTCTCTATCTCTTTCTGTGTCTCTTTCTCCGTCTATCTCTTTCTGTGTCTCTGTCTCTATCTCTTTCTGTGTCTCTTTCTCTGTCTATCTCTTTCTGTGTCTCTTTCTCTGTCTATATCTTTCGGTGTCTCTTTCTCTGTCTATCTCATTTGGTGTCTATTTCTCTGTCTATCTCTTTCGGTGTCTCTTTCTTTGTCTATCTCTTTTGGTGTCTCTTTCTCTCTGTATCTGTTTGTCTGTCTGTCCCTGTTTCTGTCTCTGTCTGTCTGTCTCTCTCTCGAGATTGAATATGATTTATGATCCCAATTTACAAAACACATATTTGTACATCATGTGCAAAAGGATTTTTAAAAAATCAAGTTGAATCTGTCTGTCCCCCTCTCTCTATTTCTTTCTCTGTCTGTCTCTGTTTCTGTCTGTGTCTGACTCTGTTTCTATATCTATCTGTCTCTCTGTCTGTCTGTCTGTCTGTCTCAGAGATAAGACGCAGCCCCAAATCCAGACATCATCTCTGAATGTCTCAACTCCCGTGTGACAAGCGCTGCCATTCTAATTTAACTGCAATGAAGTTTTTGACAAGTTATAAGATCTCGGATATTTCTTTCCTACCCCCCAAACTCCTATCCCCTCAAACCATCACCCCCCCTCCTCCCCACTTTAGTCTCCCACTGCAAAAACACCAACGCTTCACCATCTCCTCCGTTCCCTTCTTTCTCCCCATTCTTTTCTCTTTTGCCCCTTCAAGCTGTCATCTTAATCTTGTCTGTCTGGCTTATTCTTCCTCATTCCCCACCCTCACCTCCCTGTTTGTCTGTGTCTGTGTGTATATGTCTTTGGTCCTGATTTGGCTCGGCGCTGGACCTAAAGCAATAATCATGTAATGTAATGTAATGTATATGTCTCTCTCTCTCTCTTTCTCTCTCTCTCTCTCTCTCTCTCTCTCGCTCTCTTTCTCTTTCTCTCTTCCCCCCTTTCATTTAAAAAAAAAGAAACAAACCAACCAGAACATATTTCTCATCCATGAGGACTACGGTTGCTTTCCCTATAGAAAGCACGCAACTGTATAGCTTTCAAACACAAGCTCGTAGGCCTATCTGTATGTTGATTGACTGACTGACTGATGACCTGGTGTATTTCAAGATCGAGCTGCCCACAGGAGCATGTATCCGACTGGTCAATATATGATGTCACTTAATGTAATGTTACATAAAACAAAATTACATTATGTTAAAAAGGTTACATGCAAAAATACCAAATCCCACTCGCTAATCATGCATGCAAAATAACAGGAATGGAAATCGGTAATATCCGTACAAGATAAAAGTCCTTAAAACAACAAATACTTAAAGTTTTTACGCCTTACCATAATCAACTTCCGATTCCTATTTTCAATGCTTAAATCTCTGTCTTAACAAACCACAACAACACCTAAACATCCTTATTTAGTTCATGTCTATTACGGCATCCTTCTTGATCTAGCTCTTTAACAAAACTTTCCAGCAGAAAATTGAGTTGCCTAAAAAAAACTGACCGCTGTAATTGCCCTTCAACTGACCGGTTGTATTCAAACTTGAAATCGCCTTGGCCTGAAGTTGACAGCTGCTTGTCCGAACTCCTCCTGACACGGAAACGGGGCCGACAACAGTGCCCAAGGCGGGTTCGTGAACACACACACACATACAACATAAAACGCACCCATACAACACACACACACACACACACACACACACACACACACACACACACACACCAAGCTCCCAGTTGAGGTCGTTTTATGTTATTTCTTTAAGCGGAAAAAAGTAATTGCTTGGCAGGTTTTTCAATCGACAGTATATCACTTCCGACGCCAAAAACAACCACAAAACAAAAAGAACAAGAACAAGAAGAACAAGAACAAGAAATATTTTGTTGTTTCTTTTCAAAATGTTGTGATGTTTGTTTTTCGTTTTTCAAATTATGTCTTTAGTGCACGTGACCCCATTTCCCCTCGTCTTTGTAAAGGCAACAACAGAAGAAAAAGCTTGATGATGACGATGATGCTGCTGCTGCTGCTGCTGCTGATGATAATGATGATGATGATAATGATACTGCTGCTGCTGCTGCTGCTGATGATGATGATTGTAATGATGATGATGAATAAATAGATGATGCTGCTGATGATGATTATGATGATGATGATGATGATGATGATGATGATAATGATGATGATGATGATGATTAAGAAGAGGAAGAAGAAAAAGAAGAGAAGCCTAAACATTGAGGTTAAACGTCTACATCCACCATTGGCGATATGGCAGACGGGGATAACCATCCCAGGGAACAAGGAATAGGGACCTAAAGAAGAAGAAAACGAAGAAGTAGTAGAAAACGTAGAAGAAGAAGTTATAAATCTGAAGTAGTACAGCTTTCATTAATTATTTTGATGGTGGAATTTTTTTTATTAAGTAAAATGTGTCAATAGTTGTTATTATTTGATTTAAATTAGTTTCAGTTTAAAATAATTTCAATGTGAAAAGGCTTTAAATAAAAGATTCATTCATTCAAGAACAAGATGCAGATGATGATGATGATGAGCTGAATGAAGGAGAAGAAGAAGAAGAAGAAGAAGATGATGATGATGATGATGATGATGATGATGATGATGATGATGATGATGATGATGATGATGATGAGGATGATGATGATGATGATGATGAGCTGACTGAAGAAGAACAAGAAGAACAAGAGCAAGAAGAACAATAATAAGAACAAGAAAACAAGAACAAGATGAACCAGAACAAGAAAAATAAGCATCATGAAGAAGCATGATGATGATGATGATGATGTTGATGATGTTGATGATTATGATGATGATGATGATGAACAAGGAGAACATGAAGAGCAAGAAGAAGAAGAAAAAAAAAACAAGGCTACGATGAGGAAGAAGGGATCAGAAAGTTAAAGAGCAATTAAATAAATAACCTTGAAGACAAAATTCAAATTGCCTTGGAGGTGCATGCATGAAAAATAATAATACAGTGACGAACGTTTGAAAACAGGCGAAGGCAAGACGGCGGCACAAGGGGCGCTAATCAGCCTGATCGTCTCCCTTGATCAGCTAGATAGTTTTCCTTGATTTGCTGTACAGGTGATGTGTGGTGGCCAATCATTTTTCTAACCGACGCGCAACTTGACGGTGTACCGGGCGCCCCTGCCCAAGGGATATGGTGTGGGAGGTTTGTACACACCAAAAAAAGAAACTACAATATTTGATCTGGAAGAGGAAGCAAACTGCACACTTCGTTACTTGCTATGGACCCAGGGAACGGGGAAAAAGATGGGTAGGTAGATTGTGTGTGTGTGTGTGTGTGTGTGTGTGTGTGTGTGTGTGTGTGTGTGTGTGTGTGTGTATTTGTGCGCGCGCTAGTGAACGCGTGAGAGATAGAATGCTGAAGTATTACTAAGTATCCCTATTTTTTATCATTACACGTTATCTTACATCACCTGTAAGAATATTGATAATAGAATCGTTATTGTCGTGTTCATCATCATCATCATCATCATCATCATCATCATCAGCAGCAGCAGCAGCAGCAGCAGCAGCAGCAGCAGCTCCACCGTAAACAACAATAACAGATGTTTAATTTCATTTACTTTAATTTGTTATTACTCAAAATGGTTCCCATTAGGAAGCAAACAATATTAAATTGATTGGAACTAAACTGCCATTTTAAATCCTCTCTCCCTCTCTCTCTCTCTCTCTCTCTCTCTCTCTCTCTCTCTCTCTCTCCCCTTCTGCTCTCTCTTCTCCCCCTCTCTCATAGACACGCGCCCAGCATCTACCTCCAAAACACCCACACACACAAACACGCACACACACTATTATTATTATTATTATTATTATTATTATTATTATTATTATTATTATTATTATTATTATTATTATTATTATTATTATTATTGGTTCTTTTGTCCGCGTAGGCCTATTATTATTATTTTTTTTAATTACTATTAACGCCGGGGGAGAGTATAAAGTGAAAAATGATAATAGAATACACATCTATTTGCAGACCGCTTAAATGCATTCGTACCCCTATCAACGACCAATCATGTAAACCTTTTATTAATTATAAAATGGGATGATTGACGATCAACGGTGCTCCTCAACGCTATTGAAAAGTATCGAAAACAAATAAAACATATCTATAAACGGGTCAACCTGGAAGAAGCTAATCACCGTTGATCCTCTCGGCTACGTGTAGCGCAGCCTTTAGTTAAGATTTTGATATCCTCATCAGCATTCCCTTTTCTCCAATTTTTGTGCGTGAACTCTTTAGGGAGGGTGAGACGTTTGGTAGGCCGAGGCCGGAGATCTTGCAACAAGCTTGGAAGAGATTGTTGGGCAGATACCGTTTCGTTCCCTCGAGGTTGAACATTCGCCTGTCTGGCGTTGTTTGGAGAAATGCAAAACCACACCATTGATTTTTTTAAAAATCTGACTTCTTCTTTTTTTCCTTTTTTTTCTAAAAAGTTCACAACCCTAACTTAAAGGGCCCCACTTGTTTGTCTTCAATACGTTTAACGTTTACGAGGAATGTTGCGCACAAATAAAAAATCTTCCCCCCCCCCCCCCAAATATATATTCTAAATATATATATATATATATATATATATATATATATATATATATATATATATATATATATATATATATATATATATATATATATATATATATATATATATATATATATATATATATATATATATATATATCTGTCATAAGCAGATGAGAGAAAAAATTACGAGGACACATTTTAATTATCTTAAGACAAACAAAAAGCGTTATCTAGTTAACATTTTTGGTAATGAGGAGATAGACAGAGAGACAGACAGAGAGAAGGAGAGAGAGAGAGAGAAATCACAGAGGGTGAGGATGGAAGAAAGATGAAGAAAAGGACAGATCTAAGAATAGCTAGTTGAGAATATGGAGGAAGAAGATTACAGAGCTGAACCAAAACGGTCTGTTCCACATGGTCCCTGCCACGCATCCTTCGGATGAGAGTATAAACCGAGGTCTAGTCTGTGTGTCGCATGCATTGCATCATAACGGACTTTAAAGATCCTGACGCTCATGTCCAAGACGGTTGAGTGCCGGTAACAAGAACACACAAGCGCGCACTTGGTCCTTCTCCCCCATCCGTGGCTGCCCAGGATTATGCTCAGTTGTCCGGGCGTCAGACCATGCGCCCAAAGGCTGCGGGTGGGCGTCTTGGGCGGTTTGAGTTAGATCCTGTGAGCGGCTCTTGGGTTGGTAAAGCGCTATATAACAAGTGATAAAATTAAAATAAAAGTGAAATTGAGAGAGAGAGGGAGGGAGAGAGAGAGAGAGGGAGAGAGAGAGGGAGAGAGAGGGGAGGGGAGGGGGGCGGTCTATAGAGAAGCTCTCGTATCCAGCAGATACGTGCGCCTGTGGTCTCAAACAGTTCTCATTTGCCATTGTATATGGCGTGTAAGTACCCGTCATCCCCCCCTCCCCCCTCCATCCCTACATTTCACCTTCCTCCTCCCCCCCTCTCCACTTTGCTCTTTCCTTTGCCGGGTTTTGTTCGTTTTTGTTATGTTCTCCTTACTGCATGGTGTTTGAATGCGTGAGCTCTGAGCCGAGTCTTTGTAGGAAAAAGCGCTATACAAATATCCTCCTTTGATAAGATAAGAGATAAGATATTACTTTATTAATCCAAAAGCATGGAAATTACATTGTCTGTCAATTAAACATGTCCATTCATTCTTCTTTTACACACACATATATATTTATACATTATTAATGATCTTTAAACACATGGACATATTTTCATAATGCAGATATTTCAATTAAGCAGTAAAACGGGTTAACGTAAGAACAGACAAATATGAGAATTTAAAACTTATTAGTGTGTAAACATATAAACTATTTATACAAAAACAGTTAAAAAAAATAATAATAATAATTAAACGAATTAAGCTGCGTGAGAGTTGTAGAGTATGTTTAGTAAGACCTACCGACTTGTTTGTTATGTGCTTGAATGGCAAGTGGTATGAATGAGTTCCTGTACCTATTTGATGTTCCCGCTGGTGCCCTAAAACGTCCACTCTTGTCTATCCGTCGAGAGTCAAATTCCAAGAAAAGTGGATGGATCGGGGGGGGGGGGGGGGGGGGGGAATTAAGGATACACTGATTCTGATTGTCATTTCGTCCAGGTGGGCCTCGAATAGCCCTTTCCATTATTGTAACTGCGCTGTACAAGAACTGTTCATTGCAGGGGAGCAGCAGCAGCAGCAGAACAACTGATTATCATAATCATTATCATCATCATCAGCAGCAGCAGCAGAACAAGTGATCTTCTTCTTCTTCTTCTTCTTCTTCTTCTTCTTCTTCTTCTTCTTCTTCTTCTTCTTCTTCTTCTTCTTCTTCTTCTTCTTCTTTATTATTATCATCATCATCATCATCATCATCATCATCATCATCATCATCATCATCATCATCATCATCATCATCAACTTCTTCTTGTTCATCATCATCATTATCATCATCATCTTCTTCTTCTTCTTCTTCTTCTTCTTCTTCTTCTTCTTCTTCTTCTTCTTCTTCTTTTTCTTCTTCTTCTTCTTCTTCTTCTTCTTCTTCTTCTTCTTCTTCTTCTTCTTCTTCATCTATTTGTTTTTTTTTATTTTATTTTGTGGGGTAGAGTTAGTGTGCAGGAGGAGGAGAGAGCAGTGTGTTGGGGGTGAGGGTTAATATCAATGTGTCTGCCAAAAATGTGAGATGCAATGAAGTGAAGTATTTCAATGTAATATTCCCGTGACCAAAATCCCCCAGCTTCAAATATATAAAGAACACGTCAAACCGCCACCCATCCCGTTCCACACTGTAATGGTTCTATCGCCTTGAGTGAGAGAGCGAACTGAAAGAAGAAGAAGAAGCAGACCTATCTCGATGTCTGAAGATACGAATGTTATCTCCCTCTCCCCTTTCTTGCTGCCTCTTCCTTCTATCCGCTCCTTGTCCCATTCTCCTCCCTTCATTGCGTACCCAACCCCTGCCCCATCAAATTTCGAAGTCTGCAAATGTGTTCAGCTGCGGAGTCATCATCACAGCTTGATGAAGAATCAATGGAAGTACCACGCCGACGACACCCGAGAGTTGCGCTTTCGTGATATCCTTCATACTCAATAAACCCTTCCAAAAGGGGCCTTTGTTTTTCACATCATCTAAGCTAACAAAACTCACAGCATCCTGTTTGCTCACCATGGAGAGAGGTGGGGGACGAGAGAAGTAGATGACGAGGGTGTGTGGGGGATGAAAACATTGTAGGGGAAGGTAGAGAGATACAGAGAGAGAGAGAGAGAGAGAGAGAGAGAGAGAGAGAGAGAGAGAGAGAGGGAGAGAGAGAAAGAGAGAGAGATAGAGAGAGAAAGAGAGAGAGAAAAAGAGAGAGGAAGAGAGAGAGAAAGAGAGAGATAGAGAGAGAAAGAGAGAGAGCGAGAAAGAGAGAGAGCGAGAAAGAGAGAAAGCGATAAAAAAAAAGAGAGAGAGAGAGAGAGAGAGAGAGAGAGAGAAAGAGAGAGAGAAAGAGAGAGAGAAAGAGAAATAGAGGGAGAAAGAGAGGGAGAAAGAGAGAGAGAAAGAGAGATAGAAGGAGAGAGAGAGAAAGAGAGAGAGAAAGTGAGAGAGAGAGAGACAGAAAGACAGACAGAGAAAGAGAGACAAAGACGGTGACAGAGTGACATAAGGAGACAAAGAGACACAGAGAATGAGAGAGTCAAACAGCTTAAATAGAACATGCTGGGAAATGCGAGGGGAAACACCATTGACCGGCTTGTGCCCAGAGTTGTCTAAGTTAAGCGGGCATTCTTTGCAAACGAACACAGTTTCTCGTTTCACAGCTTGAAAGAAAGGATATCACGATTAATCGTTTATCAGTACAACTTATGTTAATCTGATGAGTAAAAATTGATATACCAACAAAAATCTCGCCTACAATTTCTGCTCTGTCCTCCGCCAAACCTTCCAGGTTGATTTCAGTTGCAATCCTGGCTAGCTCCGCTAGTTCGGCCTTGCACTGCCCTGCAACCACCACCCCTTCCCTCCCCCGCCCCTTTCCCGAAGGAAAGCTTGCAGCTCCGGGTAGCTTTCATAGTGTTCTGAGACGTGATGTCCGTCCGGATAACTATGTAACTAAAATCTAATCAAAAAGACAAATCATCTCCTATTTCTGAATAATGCCTATTTCAATACAGAACAGAGAATACAGACTCCTCTTTTTGTCCTCATAAACATTCACAAAGTGAATTGCATGCAATGTCTATCTGCGTTAAACAAAATCGAAATGTGCCCAAAAATACAAAACCATTAAATTCAAATAAATTATTTCCAATATTTTATTATGATACCATAAAACTAAAGATGTGATCCCCATTGATTACAATTGTCTACCAAGGCTAGTGTGGTGTTTCATAGTCTTGTAGTTAGTTATTGTTAAAGTTCTTATATAGCGCGCTTCCACCCCAAGAGCTGCTCAAGGCGCTGGCCGATACAGAATCTTACTTCAGCCTCCGGGCGCTCCAACTTGCTGCCTTAGCTACATCGTGTAACGCCGCAGACCACTGAGCGAAACCCTGGGCCACCGAGGATGGAGGAGAAGGAGCCTAGTTCTTGCTGCGGGTATTTATGTAGCTGGTGGCCTATTCTATCCTATCCTGTCCCGTAACCCGGAGGTCGTAGGTGCACCACAGATGATCGTTTAACCAGCATACTCCATCTTTCTCTGTCCTCAGCAGCCCTGATGGCTTCGCTCAGTGTCAAACCAGTCCATTCTCGAATGTTGTCCTCCCACCTCTTTTTCGGTCTACATCTTCTTCTACCTCCTTGCACTGTGCCTTGCAGAATAGTCTTTGCAAGGCCTGATGATCTGGTGACGTGGCCATACCATCGGAGTTTCCGTTTCTTCACCACTGTTAGCAGGTCATCGTGTTGTCCAATGGCTTGTGTGATGGTCTGTCGGACTTCGTCGTTGGTGATGTGTTGCTGGTGGCACTGGCCTCATAGTGCAGTGGGTAAGTCGCCGGCTTCCTATGCCGGAGGTCGCGGGTTCGATTCCCGCAAGAGGCGAACGTAACTATGTGACTTGGGTACAAGAAGACTATTGAGGTCACCGAAGGTTTTCTCCGGGTACTCCGGTTTTCTCCCTCCCTTCAATAATAATATTGGATGCAATCGATATAAAACAATTTCAAAAAAAATTTCAATTTTCTTTCCGTCTTCTAATAGCGATTTCCCTGCCTTTATACCACATGTTTGATTGATAGATCTGTATGTGTGAGAGAGTGGGTGGAACATGTGAGCGTGTATGTTGCTACAGATCGCCGCGCTTTAAACCTGATTGGTGGTTTGGGAAAAAGCGAATATATAGCATCCAATATTAGTAGCAGTAGTAGTAATAGTAGTAGTAGTAGTAGTAGTAGTAGTAGTAGTAGTAGTAGTAGTAGTAGTAGTAGTAGTAGTAGTAGTAGTAGTAGTAGTAGTAGTACGAATACGAATAAGAAACTTTATTATCTCAACAGGGAGAAATTCGCATGTGGTGCCAACATTTAGAAACATGACAAATAAAACATTGATATACATGTGTTATAAGTTATCTAAAACATTTGCATTAAGAGTGTATTAGTAGTAGTACTCACCCGCCTAGTCAAAGTCCGTGCCAAGACTCCAAGGAATGTATGCGAGCACAGGCTACACTTACGTTTATTCTCTCATCCAAAGGAGTGGGTGCACTGCGCAGTTCCCATCAGGGCACATGTTATCATCGGTTGGTATGCTGTGGTACGAACACTCTTTTGCCATTTCTCTCTCTCTTTCTCTCTCTCTCTCTCTCTCTCTCTCTCTCTCTCTCTCTCTCTCTCTCTCTCTCTTTCTCTCTCTCTCTCTGTGTGTCTCTCTCTCCCCCTCGCTCTCTCACTCTATCTCCATCTCTCTTTTCGTTACAGACTACACATTTAGATGTATTCTCTCATCCGAAGGTGCTGTAAATGTGTGTGTGTGTGTGTTTGTGTATGTGTGAGTGCGTGTGTGCGTACGTGTGTGTATCTCCGTCAAATTGTTTCCCGTGGGGTGCCGGGGGTTTCAGTATAAATAGTATCCCCACTTTCTGGAAATTTAGTGCTTTAAATTCCCACTGTCGCTGTCTTTTTCCTTTGTTCTTTTTAATTCCTACTCTGTTCTATCAATCTACTATACTATCTTCTTCTTCGCCAGACCAGTCACCTACCCTTTTTCTTAAAAAACTCTTCCCGGAAAAAAAACTCCTCATTTGTGTGCGAGGTCTGTTGGATCAGCTTGGGAATATTGAACGCTTTCTGCCAAATGGTCTCTGGGGCTTCATATGCTGTTATTATTTGGCAATGTAGGCATTTTATATGTATATGTTTAGTTGATATTTTATAATGATGTTTGTATTCTATTTTAATTTTGTAAACATGGGTTCCATAAATTAGAGTATAGCCTCAGCGTCCCCTGCGTGGGATGTCTTTATTGTAAAGTGACCGGCTCGGTGGAGTGCCTTCAGTGTTACCACTAGGGTTGTTTCGGCAGATCTTTTTTGCGGATCAGGGGTGAGTCCTCTTTCAGCGAAGTTGTGGTCTTGGATTTGCGGTCCTGATTCGGCTCTTTGCAGTCAGCTGGACCTTGTAAGCAATGAATAGCTAACTAACATCAAATTGTCAAAAACAAATCTCTCTCCCTCGCCCACTCTCTCTCTCTCTCTTTCTCTCTCTTTCTCTGTCTCTTTCTCCGTTCCCTCTCTCTCTTTCTCTGTCTCTCTATCTCCTCTTTGCCTCCCTCTCTTCACAGTCTTCGACCGATATCTGATATAAATCTGTACAATCTAACCATTCAAAAAATCAAGTCATTGGATGATATCCTTCCTTGCGATCTCGTAGATACTTCAAACATATACTAAAACATCAATATGAGCAGCAATATTCCCGAGAAGGCGTCGAGCAGAAGACAACACTTATTCAACGCCAGACACGCATGCGATCACAGAGGTATAGTGCGCTGGAGCCTCAGCGCACTCTTGGAGGGGTCTTGAACCTCTGCTTCTAGTTTTTGTTCCTCTTTCACTTTTAATAATTTCCAGTCACATACATGTAGATCACTTGTCTACTACAAAAGCCGGAAGAGTAATACTTTTTTTTTTAACATTTAGATTGACAGCATTCCATACCATTATTGAAGGTCTATAACAACTTGAACGCGACTTCATATATTCAAGGTTCAAGATATCTTTATCGTTCTAATAAATTACAAGGAAATGTGGTGTGTGATGAGACGATTTCTTATACACATGGACAATAATACAAACAAAATTGAAATACAATAAATTCCGCATATAATATTCTCACAATTCTATTCCGAACAAATCCTATCCTCCTATCCTGTCCCATAACCCGAAGGTCGTAGGGGCACCACAGATGATCGCTTAACCAGCATACTCCATCTTTCTCTGTCCTCAGCAGCCCTCATGGCTTCGCTCAGTGTCAAACCAGTCCATTCTCGAATGTTGTCCTCCCACCTCTTTTTCGGTCTCCCCCTTCTTCTACCTCCTTGCACTGTGCCTTGCAGAATGGTCTTTGCAAGGCCTGATAATCTGGTGACGTGGCCATACCATCGGAGTTTCCGTTTCTTTACCACTGTGAGCAGGTCATCGTGTTGTCCAATGGCTTGTGTGATGGTCTGTCGGACTTCAACGTTGGTGATGTGTTGGGTATAGGAAATGCACAGAAGTCTTCTGTAGCACCTCATCTCCATGCTTTGTATTCTTCGTTGGAGATCTGCTGTGAGGGTCCATGCTTCGCAAGCATATAGGAAGATGGAGATGACCAGAGAGCGCAGCAGTCTTACTTTGGAATGTAGACTGATGGTTCTGTCTTTCCAAATGGGCTTCAACCTTGTCAGGGCAGCAGTTGTTTGTGCGATCCTGGAGAGGACTTCCTGTCGAGACCCATTGTCTGACACAATGGCTCCTAAATATTTGAAGCTGTGCACTGTGTTGAGGGATTGGCCTTGTACTTTGATGTCCGTGTTGATGCCATTGGTGTTGTTGGTCATCATTTTGGTCTTCTCCGCACTTATTTCCATTCCATAAGCTCTGGAGGTGGTGTCAAGCCTCTGTACAAGCTGTTCAAGTTCTTGTTCCTCTCCAGCCAATCCATCAATATCATCCGCAAAACGAAGATTGGAGATTGCTCTGCCCCCTATACTGACTGTGCCTTCGTGATCTGCAAGAGCATCTGACATGATGCGCTCTAGGAAGATGTTGAAGAGTGTTGGAGAGAGTAGGCATCCTTGACGCACACCGATTGTTGTTCTGAACCAGTTCCCGATGACGCTGTTATGGAGGACTGCACTGGTAGCCTTGTCATACAGGCTTTTGATGACTTCTATAATTTTAGGGCTGATGTTGTACACTTTCATGGTTGCCCATAGAGCTGCATGCCAGACTCGGTCAAATGCCTTCTTGAAGTCTATGAACACATGATATAGATGTTGTTGGTGCTGTAGGTATTTCTCACAGATTATTCTGAGGTTGAAAATCTGTTCAGTGGTACTTCGCCCTGCCATTAATCCTGCTTGTTCTTCAGCTATGATTTGTTCAGCTTGTGGTTTCAACCTGTTGAGTATTATTTTCAGGAGGACCTTGCTGGGATGGCTGATGAGGCTGATGGTGCGGTAATTTTCACACTCCTGAAGGTTACCTTTTTTGGGAAGAGTGATGACAAGCGACTGGGTCCATGGTGTAGGCCATTCCCCACTCTGCCAGATCTTGTTGCAGATAATGGTGAGAGCATCAGTCATCGCTTCTCCTCCTGCTTGTAGCAGTTCCGCTGGTATGTTGTCCACTCCCGCTGACTTCCCTTTCTTCAGCGATTGCACTGCTGCCTCAACTTCTTCCCGGAGAATTGGGAGGATTTCTTCTTCTTCTCTGCTCTCGGGACATGCTAGAACTGATGGGTCTCCATTTGGTGTATGGTTGTAAAGGTCAGAGCAGTACTCTGTCCATCTGTCCAAGACTTCTTGTTCTTCTGTAAGGCAAATGCCAGACTTGCTTTGGATAGTGGAGACTTTGGGCTGTTTAACACTTGTCAGCCGCTTCACAGTCTGGTAGGCCTTCTTGCTGTTGTTCTTGTTCTCGAACAAATCATCACATCGCTTTGCGCTAAACAGAAAGGCAAGTTGGGAGCCTCGTGAATATAGGTCTGTGATTGCGATGGGATGGCGCATAGCATGCGTATATCCAGTAAACACACACACACGCAAACACACAGACACAAGAAAACGGAAAATAAGTTGCCCTGGTGTTGATAAGAGTTGTTGACAGGCCAGCATCGTGGAATGTTCTGGCAACAGGTGCCTAGAGGAGAGAAATGCAGCAACTCTGCCTCTCTCCCTTCTTTGAAGCTGCCTGCATCATGACATAATGACGCCGCCGGGAAGTGTGCGTGATAAATTTCTTGTCTTGGAGCCAAGCCATTGAAAAGTATTATGAAGGATCTTATATATTGGCGAGAAAGCGCAACATCTTAAGGTTAAGATTATGTAACCAACCGTTCTCACGTGTGTTTTATATTTATTTGTATTCTTTTCTTGTTTCTTATTTGTTATTGTTTGTTGTTGTTGTTGGTATTTGAAGATTTGTGTCACGACTCAGTTTTCTAAACCCGTAATAATATGGTTACTAAACCTGTTCCTCCCGTGGGAGTGCCGGGGTTTCAGTATAAATAGTATCCCCACTTTCTGGAAATTTAGTGCTTTAAATTCCCACTGTTGCTGTTTTTCTCCTTTGTTCTTTCTCATTCCTACTCTGTTCTATCAATCTACTATACTATCTTCTTCTTCGCCAGACCAGTCACCTACCTTTTTTTTATTGAAAACTCTTCCGGGACAATACTCCTCATTTGTGTATGAGGTCTGTTGGATCAGCTTGGGAATATTGGACGCTTTCTGCCAAATGGTCATTGGGGCTTCCTATGATGTTATTATTTAGCGATGTAGGCATTTTATATGTTTGTTTTTTGTTGATAATTTATAATGATGTTTGTATTCTATTTTGTTTTTGTAAACGGGGGTTCGATAAATTAGAGTACAGCCTCAGCGTCCCCTGCGTGGGATGTCTTTATTGTACAGTGACCGGCTGATAGATTGCCTTCAGTGTTACCACCAGGGTTGTTTCGGCAGATCTTTTATGCGGATCAGAGGCAAGTCCTCTTTCACTTCTCTGGTCCTGATTTGGCTAGGAAGAGTCCGCTGTACCTAAAACAATAACCATGTAATGTAATGTAATGTTTCTCCTGTGGTTAGCACACACTGGTGTACCCACTGTTGAGACAGTGGATGTGACAATTTGTATTCTTAGGCTTTAGGATTCAGAGCTAGAGTAGATTTCAATTCAATTCGTACCATTCCGTAATCATCATACCATACAATACTATTCCATTCATTTTATTACTTTATTTAATATCTTTTAACAAATTTGGGAGGGGAGAGTTGCTGGCGTAGAAGCTTTTGTGTGTGTGTGGCAAATGTAGATATGTATTTATTTATTATTTATTCACTTTTATATCGCACTTTGACCAAAGCAGGATCTAACTCAAGCCGCCCGAGGCGCCCACTTGCAGCCTGTGGGCGCATAGTCTGACGTCCAGACTGAGCACAATCCTGGGCGACCGAAGATGGGGAGAAAGGACCTAGTGCATTGTGGGTGTATTTGTGTAGCAGGTACTCACCAGTCTATGACATGGGCGTCAGGATCTTTAAAGTCCGTGCGATTGAATAGTAATGCTTGCCTGCACAAATTAGACCTCGGTTTATACTCTCGTTTGAAGGAGTAATACCTACATCGGTTCCAGTGGAGCGTCCCTTAGTATTGAAGTGTTCACATTATTAAAGTTTGAAGAAGAAGAAGAAGAAGAAGAAGAAGAAATTTAAAAATATAAACAGAAGAGGAATAATAATAATAATAATAATAATAATAATAATAATAATAATAATAATAATAATAATAATAATAATAATAATAATAATAATAATAATAATAATAATAAACATTTGTACAGCTTTTTTTTTAATTATTAAATGCGATGTACAATAAGCCTTCAATTTTTTTCAAGAATACAGAATACAACATTCATTCAAACAAATGAGAACAGAATGTTGCAAATGTTGTAAATTGCCCCCATGTTGATAAACAGACACACATGTCCACGCCACAGGGAAATATCATCATCAGTACTGTCATAACTCTATCACACACAAAGCATTTGATAACAAATTCAAAAACTTAAATCTTATAGAGACATTACAGCAACTTTCAACACAATCCCACTTCATAAACTTGTTTATAGACAAAAATCATCTACAAAGCTAAAAATACAAAGAAGAAAAACGTTGAGTACCATTTATCGCCATAGGAACAGAGCCGTAGCAAGCGGGTACACGGATTTACATGTGTGACGGATGAGGAACCACGCAAGTCTTACTGCTAGTTGTACATGATGTGACGAAGATGTATGAACACCCCTACACGCTTGCTTCAACGCTTCAACGCTTCTGGGAGGGACAGCTTTGATAAATGGGATTGGAAAATGGAGAGAGCTATAATCACCTTCCTTCATTCTTAAGGAATAGTCGCATCTACTGCCACTGAACGAAAAGACAGGACCCGACAAATGAAGCGAAGGTGCCGGTGACTGTGTGGAGGTTGCTAAATTGTTTTTAAACCTTTCCTGAACGAAAGAGAAACAACAACAACAACAAAGCACAATAATTTAAGCTAAGAATAAGACATTTTTACTTGTACTTTTATTACCACTCACACACACACACACACACACACACACACACATCCACGCACACACGTGCCCATCCACCTCTCCTCACTTACACACACACACACACACACAGCCGAAGGTACACAGTATTATCATGACTTTTCCGAAACGCCACATACGTTGTGCTGACAATGGGTCATTTTTCGTCCCCATTTTTAAGTACTTTGCAGTGTTCGAACCCTAACCCTAACCCTAACTCTAACCCTAACCCTAACGGATCATTGTTCTGACGTCAAAACAAGTAGGCATGTCAATACAAGTTATGTAGATGTTCACTGATTTGTCCAGTTAACACTGTGTAAGTGTGCCCACACCCTCACACACACATACTCACACATACACACACAAACACACACCCACACACACATACATACACACACACACACATAACAGCCACAAGTTTAGCAAAAATAAGTAGTAAGTCAGCAAACAGATATAAAACAAGTAATACATTAATACAAATAATACACTAATACAATTAATATATTAATACATATCCTATCATATCCCTTAGCTGAGGTCGTTGGGGCACCACAGATGATCGTTTAACCAGCGTACTCCATCTTTCTCTGTCCTCAGCAACCCTGAAGACTGCTGTCTAGGAAATGCCCAGAAGCCTTTTGTAGCACCTCATCTGATACAATGGCTCCTAATATTTGAAGTATGCACTGTGTTGATGGATTTGCCTTGGACTTTGAAGTCCGTGTTGATTCCATTGGTGTTGTTGGTGATCATTTCGGTCTTCTCTGCACTTATTTCCATTCCATATGCTCTGGAAGTAGTGTCAAGCCTCTGCACCAGCTGTTCAAGTTCTTGTTCCTCTCCAGCCAATCCATCAATGTCATCCGCAAAACGAAGTTTGGAGATTGCTCTACCCCCTTTGCTGACTGTGCCTTCGTGATCTTTAAGGGCATCTGACATGATACGCTCTATGAAGATGTTGAAGAGTGTTGGAGAGAGTAGACATCCTTGTCGCACACCGATTGTTGTACTGAACCAGTTTCCGATGGCGCTGTTATGGATGACTGCACTGGTAGCCTTGTTGTAACGGACGGATATTTAGTGTGGGTGCCTGTTTACACTATCTGAGTGCATGCAAAATATATCTGACTCCTAGAACGAAATAAGCGTGCGTGCATCTCTCTGTTAACCACAAACGTACGGACTCTTCCTCAACACAGGCAAACACCAACACAAAATATACGTTCCACGTTCTCAACTTTATATAAATAATCAACAAATTTTATGTCAAACTTTCACACTAATTCTTTCACACAGATCCCTTGACACTGTTAAACTTTATACACATGTCCCAAGCTATTCCTCCTGTTCACAAGTCTTCACAAAATATCACTGTAGTTTCTGGCGCTTTCCTGAAACATCTAATCGTCTGAAGAGCTCAAGAAAAACAACCGGTATTCTGAAATCCTGGGTCCAACGTAAATATAAAATAAGATTGTACCTTCTGATTGCGCGAGAGGCAAGGTTTCACCCGGGCTGGTGACTAACTCCCGGCGATGTCGCAATCAGCAAGCGAGCCGATACTTTCGTCAACGGACGGAGGGATTAGCCTGCCCCAGTCCGCCCGGCATAGAAAACGTTGTCTTGAGTCAAACGTGAAGATAGGGCCGATCCTGCTCCGGTGTCTCACAGATCACCTCGTCCTCACTTGGACAGGTTGGAGCCACTCCTGCTCCCAGTAGGCCACTAGCCTCCAGTAGGCCGCTGTAATCTTTACAGCACACTAATACAACGTCCACTTCCAGATAGAAAGTCCCACCGAACCTATACACCTTGACAAGCTCACAGTGCTTTCTTCATCTTTCAGTTTTGCACAATTAACTTTTTCTTTTTTTTTTCTTTTTTTTTTAACTCTCTTTTACTTTTCCTGGCCTACTGCATATGACCACACAGTCTGACACACACGATCCGAGTGAGTAACTTTAGCCCCTATTTCGAATTATCCCTTCTGTCATTGGCTCCAGAATCCCAGCCAATCAAAAACGCCGTACAATAATCGAATTTTAAAAACCCGGAAAAATCCCGTTCTCTACACTTGTCATTTTGATGACTTCAATAATGTTAGGGCTGATGTTGTACACTCTCATGGTTGCCCACAGAGCTGCATGCCAGACTTGGTCAAACGCTTTCTTGAAGTCTACGAGCACATGATATAGATGTTGTTGGTGCTGTAGGTATTGCTCGCAGATTATTTTGATTTTGAAAATCTGTTTAGTGGTATATCGCCCTGCCCGGAATCCTGCTTGTTCTTCAGCTATGATTTGTTCAGCTTGGGGTTTCAACCTATGAGGCTGATGGTGCGGTAATATTCACACATACATACATTACAGTAATACAAATTATTTTTTTTAAAACTACCTTCCTAATGATGCGTAAAAACAAATAGGAACCTATCCTATCCTACCCTATAAAAAATATATAAGAACAATTCAGAGAAGAGAAGAAATTTATTTATTTATTTATTTATTTATTTATTTATTTATTTATTTATTTATTTATTTATTTATATTTTATTTTAATTTTATTTAACATCTCATCTTATCTGTGGTAAGATAAAATAAGATAAGATAAGGCAAGACAATATAAGAATACTTTATTTACTTTGTTACTTTATTATTATTGTTCATTATTTCTAAAATTCGACCTGAGTTACATCATACCTATGACACATCATAATTCGTTCTTCATGTATCTTTTGAGAATTATTACCATTGCCACGTGAGTTGTGCTTACTCTAAGCCACAGGCGCCTGTATCGGAATGTGAGCGGAGTATATACTACTAGTAAATACATTCCGAAACGAGAGCCAGTGCTGAAAGCCCAAATTGTCATTATCATCTTTCATCGCCTTCGAGAGCGTCCCACAGTCGGCTAAAATAAAAACGTAACTTCAAGGCAGATTCCACTCGCTTTAGCAACTTAGCAGACACAGTCGCACTTCTGTAGCTCTTACATCTTCATCACCTACGCCGTACAACCTTTGTACACCCCTTCCGGCTGTTGTGGCTCGAAGGCTTATTCAGCGAACCACAATCCTTTGTTGCCCAAAACCGCCCTCCCTCCCCTCCCCCCTCCTCAATCTCCCCAACCTCTCCTCCCTCCCGGCTATTTCTTCACCCACAGCCCTACCCTCGTAGCGCTTCGGGTGAGAGTATAAACCGAGGTCCATACGCGCATTCCAATGCGCGGGCTTTACATATCCTAACACTCATGTCCTTGACGGGTGAGTGCCAGTTACATGAATACATCCAGTAACAACTCTAGGTGTCTCTGTCTCTGTCTCTCTCTCTCTCTGTCTCTCTCTCTCTCTCTTTCTCTCTCTTTCTTTCTCTCTCCGTCTCAACTCTCATCCTTAACCAGACAAGACAAGACAATTCTTCATTTTACTTTCAATGTATTTATTGTTTATAGACCAATAAACTGTCTCATTCTCAGTCTCTCTCTTTCACACTCAGACACTCTCGATCAAGCCTCTGATTCAAGCGTATACCTCTGATGCACCTCTGAGACTTAGGTAGGTCGCTTCTACTCTGTGTCTCATTGTTATTCATCTCGTCTCTCAGACCCTTAATGATGACAGATTTGTGCGTGCCAAAACGAGTACCACGTCGTATCTCCAAAATACCGTGACGGCAGGTCTTGTCAGAAGACTACAAAAACTCATAACCACTGAATGAGACCATTAAGGCCCGGCCACACTTGTGTTACATCCACGGCCACACTTGTGTTACGTCCACGGCCACACTTGTGTTACGCTTATGAATTCCTTATGTATTTCCTTTGCTTACTGGCTAACGTAAAATTTCACAAGGATATGGCATGTTTGATTTCTTCTGCAAAAATACGTAAGTCGGGCTTACGAGGACCAATCAGAAGCGAGAGTGTGACGTCACGAGTTTAGAGGTCAACCTAAACTCCTCCCACACGCATGATTACACGCAACAAAGGTTGTCTGCTACGCACGACGTTGCGAGCTAAGGCAGTTGAATTCCCTTGTTGCATGTCGATCTTAGTAAAGTTGTTTCATATTATAGTCAAATGGTGAAAGAGTACATTATATCGTCATGAAAAAGTGCCTTGTTGTAGTAAAATTACAACTACACACGTTTATATATTCGAACTGGGCCGTGATAAACACGGCGCCACTACCTTCGACCCAATGCTTAAGCTGTAAAACGTAAGCCAAACTCAAAAGGTGTGGCCACCCGTCAGAATTCCGGTCAGTGATTAAACACAAAAAATGAAGTTTTTCAATTGCAATTTACCTTTCTTCGTCTCTTAGAAATTTCAAAAAGGACTTGCCAACACAACTTTTCTTGTATCTGGCATTATGGCAATTGATAGCTGTGCAAAAGTCACTGCCCTGTTTCACTCGGTCGCCTTTTGACTTTCTGCCACAAGCCATTTTCAGCATGTCGACAAGGGAGCATAACTCGTACATTTCGTCTCGCGGTTCTGTACCAAGTTCCCCCTCTTTCTATCATAAGCTCTTTGGTGTCACCCAGTGCATGTGGGAGGAGTTCTAGCTGAGTTTTGAGTCTGTCCATGTCGATGTCCGCGGAATATGTATCTTTGATTTCTTGAAGAATTTCTGGTCTCTTCCCTGCTGCTCCATCACTTAGAAGAACTTCAATTTTCCTTTGTAAGTCGAGAGCTATTTGATCAAACCGGCTCTTTAAATGTTCTTTGATGTTGTCAATGGCCTCACAGTATTGCTGTCTGTAATAAGCAGATGGACAAGAGTAGCTGTGACCCTGTGAGCCATTTGTCCAGTCTTCGTGGAGGCTGCTTCTGTCTAGGAACGCAGGGCTCATCACACAAATTTGCAGCTTTCGTTGTGATGTCAGCAAAAAATGTCTCATAACAATCTTCATGCCGCATGCTTTCCAGTGTTCTCAGGTGTTTACTGCGTCATCACAAGTCGTTTGTTTTCTTTGAAGAACTGTCGCCAGCTCTTCAGTCACAGCAAGGGTCTCATCTTTAAATCTCCTGACACATGACCCTGAAAATTACTCGCCCCGTCGTAGGCCTGTCCCCTGCAGTTTTGCACTGGCAAGTCAAGTCTGATCAAGCAGTCCTTCAGTGCTTTAAAAATGGTCTCAGCACAGGTATTGTTAACTTGCATCAGTCCAGAGAAAGGGGGAAAATATTGGTTTGAACCTCCAAATAGTGTTTTTTGAGGGGCTGAATATTGGGGGGGGGCAAATGTATAGGTTTGCCCCCCCCCCAATATTTTTCTAGGGGGGGGGCAGTGCCCCCTTTGCCCCCCCCCCTCCCGCTTCCGCCGCCTGTGGTGAAAATTCTCATAACCCAGTGCTCAAGCCGTAAAACGTAAGCCAAATGTGGCCACTACTTAAGAGATGACAGTGTAAAAGCTGCATAGTAATCTATGACTGAAGGATCGACCTCATTCCAATGTCCATTTGTACGGCGCACAATTCCATGTCATAGA
>CM072511.1:8282335-8352335 GCA_036898135.1 Oncomelania hupensis | reverse complement strand
TGTAGAGATTAGAAGATTTTGTATAGAGTAGAGGAAATAAATGTGTGATATTTACTGTTAACAAGTGGCTGGACTACCTATATTCCATAGCCGTGTGAGGGCTAGTGTGTCAGTGAATCTTTTACCATTTTCTCCCTATCTCTATAACCCTATCCGCACACAGACCGAGCTCAACATATAAATGTATTAAGATTAGTCATAGGGGATTAAACTAGCCGATCCCCGCAGACAAAGACGAGTGGGTAATAGCATTCCATTGTGCAGAGCCCAGTAACAATAGACCCACCGTCACATTGATGTTGTTGTTAGGGTTAGTGGTGGAGTCTTGTTTGTTGGGGGTGGAGCGAGGGCGGGGTTATTATCACTGTGTGTACAGACCTAAAATGAAATAAATAAAACTAACATTAACCAGTGCTTGAATCAATCAACGACTTCCTTTTATCTAACATTTAGGCAAATTAAAGCCAATACTATGCGGTTGAATGAATGATTGAATGAATTTATCGATAGCATACTGTCACGTGGGGTTTATGGGCTCTGCACAATGGAATTATGGACCCTCACGTTTATTCGGTGGGAACTGCTAGTTAAGTCACCCTATGAATTACTTTAATAAATTTATTTGTTTAGCTCGTTCTGTGTTAAGGTTGGGGTACAGAGATAGATAGAAAAATGGTAAAATATACTGTCACACTAGCTTTCACACGGCTATGAATCATATGTAGTCCAGCCCCTTGATAACAGTTAAAATCACACATTTATTTCTTCTACTCTATACAAGATTCTCTAAGTACTAATCTAACTTAAAAAGTCTCTTTCAATGCTAATAGTTCGATCGCTGATAGTCTATGTAGCTGTTATTTCTTCCTCGGGCACTTGCTATAATATCTCATGTAGATTTGGACTACTGTGGTCCGTTTTACAGTTTCTGAAGCGTTGGACTACTGTGGTCCTGTTATGATCAGTTTAAGTGCACTTTCGGAGATTACACTTAACTTTCTGATGGTGCGGTCGAAGTCCTTCTGTGAGGTAGCTTCTGGTACACCTTTGTCGTTGTGTAGTTGGGTTCCCTTGCCACGCTGTGGGGTCTGACAGGGTGTTTTTCAAGGTCGCTCTTTTCCGTCTTGTGCGGTAGAGGTTCCTCAACCAACTGGTCGTTTCTGTGGAGTGGGGCACACCGGATAGCTCGGGATAGCTCGGGATAGCTCGCCTGCCCGTCTGTAATATAAGAGACGAAATTCTGCACAACCCTGAATAATCGGTTTGTGCAGAGCGTCTCACTGAAAGCCAAGTAGCCCTCAGTGATAGCTCCACATCTCTATACATAAGCGACGAACATTCTGCTACTTCCGGGTTCCACTGGAATCTCACTCTAAATTCCTATACATACATAAATATCAATCGTGTCTAACTATACACATACAGAATTAATACTATTATAAACATTCAGTGGTACAGCCACTGGTCTGCAAACATACATATAAGTTAAACAACAGTGGTTCCGTACAGCATACAACATGGCGGCGCAACCGGTCGTGTTTCGCCTCGTGTTCGGCGTTTCCACATGGTCACGCAAATTCGGATTAACAATTCACATTTATGCATAGCAAATTCTTCAAACATAATTTCAACAATAATATAAATATATCACGATGAAACAGAAGGGTGTTCATTTACCTGTTTGACAAGTTCAGGCCCGTGTTGACTTGATAGAATTCTACGATTCCTAAGTCCTGCTTCCTGGTCTAAGTGTAGAGAGATTTCTCTGCCAGCTTTCTAGCTGTTAACACTTCGGTGTATTCCTCCCAACTGACCCAAAAATGTGCAGGGTTTGGACCTAGTCAAACTGGCTCCAACCACTTTGCCTAAGCTCTCCCATTGGTTCCAACGGTCCGATTCAAAACTCAAGTGCTGACGTCACTGCGCTGTGTGTGTGGCTCAGGCTCGCAGTGTGCTGTAATTTAATTGCTTGATGTGTACTACACTGACTCTCTACTGTTACAATGACTACACATGCTGAATAGTCAATGAGCAGAGTTAAAACTAGCCAATTCGTGACAGGCTCCCTCAACTGAAAAAAGGCGATGACTACTGGATTCGACCTTTTTCTACTACAGAGCCTAGTTTAACACTGCACTATCCTAGGGTCCTATGTACAAACTAAGTAAGTTGCTCTACCTGAGCTGCAATGCTGTGCCAGGTAGCTATGGACACTAGTGACAGGGTATTACTGGGCGGGGACGAATTCTGGTGCTGTGGCCCTTAGTTGTGTTGGGTGGGCGACAGCTGCTGTGTCCTCCACGAGATGGCGACTGAGGTAGTCGGCTCCGTGGTTCTCTTTGCCGGGGATGTACTCGATTTGGAATGAGTACGCCTGAAGGGTGAGTGCCCATCTCATCAGGCGAGAGTTCAAAGACTTGGAGGCTGCCAGGAACGATAGTGGTTGGTGGTCCACCTGAACTGTGAAGTGGGTCCCATACAGGTAGAGTTGAAACTTCTGTATGGCCCAGACTAGTCCAAGGCATTCTTTCTCCGACGTGGCGTAGTGGGTCTCGGCGGGTCTCAATTTTCTGCTGGCGTAGGCGACAGGGAATAGCGTCTCTGCATTCTTGGGGTCGCGCTGTAGCAGTACTGCTCCGAGGCCTAAGTCGCTTGCGTCGGTGCGTAGAACGAATGGCTGAGTCAAATCGGGTAGGTGGAGTACTGGCGCCGATGTCATTCTGTCCTTGAGTGTTTGGAATGCTGTCTCACATTCCGCTGTCCAAACTACTTTGTCCGGGGCGATTTTCCGGGTTCCATTTGTCAGAGGTACGGCGATGCTGTTGTAGTTGGGGATGAACTTCTGGTAGAAGCCGCAGAGTCCTAGAAATGACTGCACTTCCTTCTTTGTCTTGGGCCTAGGCGCGTCGAGTAGGCGTTTCACGGTCTTTTCTACCGGTCGCAGGCTTCCTTGACTGATGGTGTGTCCCAGAAATTCTAGTTCTGTGAATCCAATCTGACATTTGGTGGGTCTTGCCGTCAATCCTGTGTCTCTGAGGCGTGCGAGTAGTTGTTGTAGGAGCGTGACATGTTCCTCCCACGTAGGTGTTGCGATGAGGATGTCGTCCATAAACGAATGTAGGTGCTCGCTGCTCAGGGGTGCCAGGAGTTTTCGCATCATTGCGCTGAAGATGCTGGGTGCGTTATGGAGTCCGAATGGAAGAACGTTGAATTCGAAGTGTCCTTCCATAGTGCTGAAAGCTAGGTACTTTCGGACTTGTGGTTGTACTGGTATCTGGTAGTATCCTTTGCTGAGGTCGATGCGTGCGAAGTACTTTGCTCGCTGTAGCTTGGCAAATAGGTCTGTCTGGTCCGGGAGTGGCTCTGGCTGGAACTGCGTTACCGCATTCAGCAGTCTGAAGTCGATGCACAGTCGATGCTCTCCGTTGGGTTTTCGCAACAATACCGTGCCTGCGCTGTAGGGTGAAGTAGACTCTGAGATGATTCCGGCTGCCAGTAAGGTGTCTATCTCTTCCTTGATGGCTCGCTGCTGCGACAGTGGCATCGGGTAGAGCTTCTGGCGGACGGGTGTTGGGTCGGTCACCGTTAAGGTTACTTCGACGAGGTCTGTCCTCCCTGGTCGGTCTGTTAGCACAGTCTGATGTTGTCGAATGACCTGTAGTACTTGCTGTTGCTGTTTAGCGGCTAGGTCTCCGTTGAGTATCACGTCTTTGTAGGTTTCTTTGGAATGCAGGGGATACTCTACTGCATTCGTCTCCATGCTTTCTCCTTCTTCCGCGATGGCGATGGCTAACAAGTTGTGAGTGCTGGGGGTCGCTGGTCTGTCCGTGTATTTCTTGAGGAGATTGATGTGGTGGTACCGGGCTCTCCCGTTCACCTCTACTTGGTAGACTGTCTTGGATTTCTTGGCAGTCACCCGGTACGGTCCTCTCCAAGCGATGTCCAGCTTGTTGGTTCCACTTGGAAGTAAGAGTAGCACTTGATTGCCGACTTGCAGTTCTCGGTCCTTCGCGTGGCGGTTGTAGTACTTCGCCTGACGGGCTCTTGCCTTCTTCAGTGCTTCACCAGCTTTCTTCCACGTTGCTTTGAGGGTTTCCTGCAGGTCTGCGACGTACTTGGTGGCACCTCTTGGTGTGTCGTCTATCTTGGCTTCCGTCCAACTTTTGCGTAGGGCTTCTAGCGGTCCTGCTAGCGGTCTGCCGAATAGCAATGTTGACGGGGTGTAGCCTGTGGCTGCATGGGGCGTTTCTCGGTATGCGAACAGTGCCGCATTCACGTAGGTGTCCCACGCTTCTGGATTGTCGTCGGCGACTTTCCTGAGTATGGTGAGAAGGGTTCCATTCAGTCTTTCTACTTGTCCGTTGCTGGCTGGGTGGTATGGTGGTGTGCGAATGTGATGAACTTGTATCAACTCGAACACGTCTTGCATCAGGCGGCCGGTGAACTGAGATCCGTTGTCCGTTCTAATGCTGTCCGGGAATCCGACTCTGGTAAAGATGGCGATGAGTGCATCTGCAATCTTCTTGGTGTCGATCGCTGGCAACGGGACTGCTTCGCACCACATCGTACATGCGTCGACGAGTGTGAGTAGAAATCTGTTCCGCTTCTTGGTCATGGGCAGTGGTCCGACTATGTCTACTGAGACTTGCTGGAATGGCACGCCGACTACTACTGATGGTCCTAAGGTAACTGGTACGGTGTGATGTCGCGGGGAATATCGTTGGCATTGGTGGCAAGATTTCACGTAGCGCTTGACATCCTCCGTGATTCCTGGCCAATAGTAGTGTGCGCTGATTCTCTGCACTGTGGCTCCAATTCCCATGTGTCCGCTGAGTGGCATGCTGTGGCCTAGTTCTAGTACTTGGGCTCGAAGGGTGGCTGGTAGTACTAGTTGGGTGTGATCTCCATCTCCTTGTCGATGTAGAACTCCCTCTTCCATGTAGAAGTCTCCCTTGTGCGGGGGTGTGTGCGCCTTGGGTAGCTTCTGGAAGCACTTCGCTATCGAGGTGTCTTCTTTCTGTGCTGTTTTGATCTCTTCGAGTCCTGGATTCGGAGCGAACTCGGGCTGGGGTGGTTGGGTTTTAGCTTGGGCCCTGGTTTGCACTGCAGCTATCTCTACAGTTTTGGGGGGCGTGCCTAAGAACACATACCTACAACCTAGCACTAGATCATACAGGGGTTTCTGTAAAACAGCTGCTTGGATTCGTCCTGTGACGTACCTACTCTCTACTTCGATCCATGCTATTGGGCAAGTAGTCGTCGGTTTCGTCAAGTCTGCTCCTTGTAGTTCGACTGTCTTGTCTGTCAAGTCCGCGCGCGACACAAGAGATTCGCTAACTATCGCGTCGTATGATAGACCTGTGTCATACAGACAGTTCGCTTCTTTTCCGTTGACCTTGACCGTGTCTGTCACCGATGGGTGATCTCCGATCGTGTGTGGCTTGTTACCGCTGCTTTGAGTTAGGACTCTGTGCGCTGGCCGGCTTTCGCGCTCTTCCCTACGTTGTGCGGCCAACTTGAAACATTCTGCGGTGGAGTGATTGTTTCTATTGCAGAACGAGCAATACCGTCTCTGTTCTGCAGGACCTCTTTTCCCGAATTCCGTGTTGGGTCCTTTATTTTGCCCAGGTCTGGGGTTATTCGGCTTATTCGCGGTGCGCTCTTCCCGGTTAGGGCTTCGTTTCTGTGCCTCTTTCCCGTTGGGCTTTAGGTCTCGCCTGAAGCTCTTGGCTTCTCCGTGTGCGGCCACGTACCTATCTGCGACCTTGACCAGATCTTCCAGTCTTTCCGCGCCCTGCTCTACTGAGAATGTTCTCAGCTCGGGGGTCATGGTTTCCCGTAGCTGTTCCCATACTAACAGTTCTGTCAGTCCATCATACGTCTTAGCCGTGGCTGACTGGCTAATCCACTTATCCAGCATTGTGGACAACCGATCCGCGAACTGCGCATAGCTCTCTCCTTTCACCCTCCGATTGGTGCGGAACTTTTGCCGGTAGCATTCTCCTGTTAGTTCGAATCCCGTTAGGAGTGCCTCTTTTACTTTGTGATAGTCAGTCACTCGGTCAGTCGGTAGCTTACTGTAGATGTCATACGCCTTTCCTCTAAGCCCTTGACTAAGCTTGAAAGACCAATGAGTGGGATCTAGTTTATACTCTGTTGCTAGACGCTCAAACCTAGTCAGATAGAGATCTAGACCTTCCTCTCTCTCATTGAATGTTCCCAGTGGAAATGACATTCCTTGTACAGGGTTGGATGCTACCTCTAGCTGATCTGAGTGGGAAGGGGTTGAGGAAGAACTTGAAGCTCCTGATCCCAATCTTCTTAGCTCTAACTCATGCTGTCTTTCTTTTTCCTTTTCTTCCCTCTCTTTTTCTTTTTCTGCCCTTTCTTTTTCTTTTTCTGCCCGCTCATACTCCCATCTCCTACTTTCTGCTTCTCTCTCTGCTGCTAATGCTGCCTTCTTCTGTTCTCCTTCTAATTCTAATTTCTTTTGCTCTGCTTCTAACTCTGCTTTTCTCTGTTCTGCTTCGAACTTCTTCTGTTCTGCTTCTAATGCTAGTTTCTTCTGCTCTGCTTCTAGTTCTGCTTTTCTCTGTTCTGCTTCGAGCTTCTTCTGTTCTCTCTCGGCTGCTCTCTCTGCCTTAGCCTCCTGTTTCTCTACCTCTGCATTTATATACGCAATTAGGTCTGCCCCTGCTAAGTGTAAAGCTTCTCCTAGTTCCTTGAAACGCAATCTCAAGGCCACTGGGTCCGACATTGTCAAACGTGTCTATGAACAACCTCTGAATCCCGTGGAATACCAAAACACTAGCAATCTTGCAAGTCAATAAAAACAATGCAAAGACCATAAAATTCGTAATCAATAATAGAATACAACAAGAGTCGAATGGCATACAACAGTTACTTAAGCAAAACCTGCAAAAGAACAATGCAACATACAGGCACAAAAATATTTGAAGCAAACAAGTTTTTAACTAAAGAATAGTGCACCACAACTGATCAGTGTTATACCCTTACACTATTCTAAGTTATTCTACTTCTACTACTGTTATCTAATTTTATTGTACTTAGATCCGGTTATACCCAATTCCTATTATACACAGATCCTAGCTAGGCTCGCCAATTAAAGTGTCACGTGGGGTTTATGGGCTCTGCACAATGGAATTATGGACCCTCACGTTTATTCGGTGGGAACTGCTAGTTAAGTCACCCTATGAATTACTTTAATAAATTTATTTGTTTAGCTCGTTCTGTGTTAAGGTTGGGGTACAGAGATAGATAGAAAAATGGTAAAATATACTGTCACACTAGCTTTCACACGGCTATGAATCATATGTAGTCCAGCCCCTTGATAACAGTTAAAATCACACATTTATTTCTTCTACTCTATACAAGATTCTCTAAGTACTAATCTAACTTAAAAAGTCTCTTTCAATGCTAATAGTTCGATCGCTGATAGTCTATGTAGCTGTTATTTCTTCCTCGGGCACTTGCTATAATATCTCATGTAGATTTGGACTACTGTGGTCCGTTTTACAGTTTCTGAAGCGTTGGACTACTGTGGTCCTGTTATGATCAGTTTAAGTGCACTTTCGGAGATTACACTTAACTTTCTGATGGTGCGGTCGAAGTCCTTCTGTGAGGTAGCTTCTGGTACACCTTTGTCGTTGTGTAGTTGGGTTCCCTTGCCACGCTGTGGGGTCTGACAGGGTGTTTTTCAAGGTCGCTCTTTTCCGTCTTGTGCGGTAGAGGTTCCTCAACCAACTGGTCGTTTCTGTGGAGTGGGGCACACCGGATAGCTCGGGATAGCTCGGGATAGCTCGCCTGCCCGTCTGTAATATAAGAGACGAAATTCTGCACAACCCTGAATAATCGGTTTGTGCAGAGCGTCTCACTGAAAGCCAAGTAGCCCTCAGTGATAGCTCCACATCTCTATACATAAGCGACGAACATTCTGCTACTTCCGGGTTCCACTGGAATCTCACTCTAAATTCCTATACATACATAAATATCAATCGTGTCTAACTATACACATACAGAATTAATACTATTATAAACATTCAGTGGTACAGCCACTGGTCTGCAAACATACATATAAGTTAAACAACAGTGGTTCCGTACAGCATACAACATGGCGGCGCAACCGGTCGTGTTTCGCCTCGTGTTCGGCGTTTCCACATGGTCACGCAAATTCGGATTAACAATTCACATTTATGCATAGCAAATTCTTCAAACATAATTTCAACAATAATATAAATATATCACGATGAAACAGAAGGGTGTTCATTTACCTGTTTGACAAGTTCAGGCCCGTGTTGACTTGATAGAATTCTACGATTCCTAAGTCCTGCTTCCTGGTCTAAGTGTAGAGAGATTTCTCTGCCAGCTTTCTAGCTGTTAACACTTCGGTGTATTCCTCCCAACTGACCCAAAAATGTGCGGGGTTTGGACCTAGTCAAACTGGCTCCAACCACTTTGCCTAAGCTCTCCCATTGGTTCCAACGGTCCGATTCAAAACTCAAGTGCTGACGTCACTGCGCTGTGTGTGTGGCTCAGGCTCGCAGTGTGCTGTAATTTAATTGCTTGATGTGTACTACACTGACTCTCTACTGTTACAATGACTACACATGCTGAATAGTCAATGAGCAGAGTTAAAACTAGCCAATTCGTGACACATACAATGCAATGAAACTGCTATACCCAAACCTGTACCTCCATTTTCAAAGTTACGCGAATCAAATCGAGTGGAGAAACAAACTAAGGTGGACGAACTAGAGTTAAGGTGAAGATGCAAATATTAAAACAATTAATGGTGCCAGGCCTAGTTTTGGTCCACCCCCTGCCTCTCCATTTAGGCCAATCCAATGGAGTGCTAAAGAATGGATGGATGGGGCAAGTGCGGTTTGGATGTGCCCCTCCCACCCTCTGTCTTCCCAAGAAAAGACGGATGTACGTGTCCAAAGCTTTCCCAACAATCTCCCATTCTCCCCCCTCCCCAACCCTTACCTTCCACTCCAAACTTGATTACATTCAATCTGTCCCACCCCTTCCCCCCTTTCATCCCTCATTCCCAGTCTTATTTGAAGTTTAGCCACTAACTCTATTGCATCCACGCGTTCCTTAGCAAGAACTTGTTGCATGCTTTCAAAGGAGCCTAGCCTAACCAGACCCACAGCCGCGGCTCCGTTACGCTGTATGACGGATGACGAATGCCGGTGGGGTGTCGTCCGTGGCTTGACTTGTAAATAGTCTGTACATTTAGATCTGAGTATCTAATTATTTTTATATACTTATTTTTTGCATTAGTTTCTACATTTTGTTATTGAAAATATTTTATTTCTGAAATAGTGAGGAGGCGGGTCTTGTCTTTTTTTTTCTTTTTTTTAAATCCGATCATTGTATTAATTAACCATTGTTAGATGTAACACATTTTAAGTTATATTTTACATTTGTATGGTGAATCTTATTATTATCTAATATGCTATTGTATTAAATTTTTTGTTTTGTTTTATTATGCATGTGTAGTGTATTGCATTATGTTGTATGTTCCTTTGTATGCCTTTGCGAGTATGGTTGGTGTGAATGTTCTATTGTTTATGTTTGTTCTAAAGATATTCTCAAGGTGAAAAGTACCACATAGTTTTTATCGCTTAATTACATTGCAACAGTACATTACACTAAAGAGAATGAATAAGAGATTTTTCAACACGCACACACGCACACACACACACACACACACACACACACACAGGCTTATTTACACATACGCTTAAATCTGAACCCGCGCACATAATTGTAGGTATACACATAAGCCTTGCTTTCTTTATAGCTGGCTGCACAGATCCGCGTGACCTTAATGCAATCATCTGCTTAAAAGGTGGAATATTCACGACACCTCACCATCGGAAACCTCGTTTTTGTGGTATAGAGAAAAAAGGAATATAGTTCTATGAAGTAATCCACGAAAACCATAAACAAAGGCATCAATACTCTAAAGCAATGGAATTTTTTTTTTATCAAGAAGACTTATTTTTGGTGGCGTTCTTTTCGTGTACTTATTCATTTTGTTTGTCGTTATTATAAATTTGGAATGCTAGTAAGCAGCCCTTTGTTTTCTTTCATGTAAAATAATGCACGGTCCCAGTTTCTTTGAAGTTTGGTAGCTTTTTAATGGTCTAAAAACTTGAGCATCATTTTTCAACTGGTAAGCGAGCTATGACACAATCCATTTTAGTTAATGTGTTTTTTTTTGTGTTAAAAAAAGAAAACTAAACTAATTCAGTTCTCCGTTTTCGTTTCTAAACTTGAACGCCATTCGTTGGCAAAAGAAAGTTTGGGTTTTAAGAAACCGCGTCCTAGCCCAAAGTAGTTCAATAATGCTAATGTGGCCAGCTTCAAAGACTTTGAAACGTTCTCTGCCGGCTTTGAAGACAACGAGGTTCTTTTGTTAACGTCTTCTTCTTCTTCTTCTTCTTCTTCTTCTACTCGTCGTCTTCGTCGTTCTTTCTTCTTGCTCTTGTTCTTCTTGTTCTTGTTCTTGTTCTTCTTCTTCTTCTTCTTCTTCTTCTTCTTCTTCTTCTTCTTCTTCGTCGTCGTCGTCCTCCTCCTCCTCCTCTTTCTTTCTTTATTTCTCCTTCTTTTTCCCAATATGCGAGGGACTAGGTTAATTGAAAAGCGGAAAAGGGCGAGTCGTGTGGAAGTCAGATATTAAAGTATGTGTGGAAGTCAGATATTAAAGTATGTGTGGAAGTCAGATATTAAAGTACGTGTGGAAGTAAGATATTAAAGTATGTGTGGAAGTCAGATATTAAAGTATGTGTGGAAGTCAGATATTAAAGTATGTGTGGAAGTCAGATATTAAAGTATGTGTGGAAGTCAGATATTGAAGTACGTGTGGAAGTCAGATATTAAAGTATGTGTGGAAGTCAGATATTAAAGTATGTGCGGGGTTTGTTAGGGATGGAAAGGGAGGACGGGGCCAATGTGGACAACGATCGGCGACATCTTAATTTCGCCGAATGCGATTCCCTTCTGTAGTTCAGAATACTAAACTTTTAAAGAACGCCAATTCAAAGGGTTTGTTTACCTTTGGCGAAAAATCAGTTTAGCCTTAACATTCGCATTGTTATTCCATAAAACCATGGTAACGTGGACTTCCGGTGCTCAAACCAACTGTTAAAGCTTGAATTTTCCTCTTGTTGCCTGACAGAGAGTACGTCCCCCTGTTTAACGGTACACCAATGGGCTCTACTATCTGCGAGATGATACTTGTTAGCGCTATAAAGGTATCTACAGGTTACTATTAATAGGTATAACACTATACGGAATTTATAGTGTAAAAAATATAACGGTTCATTTGAAAGAGTTATTTTGAAAATTTTGAGGGGGCGTGGTCAAAGCGATTCCCTTACTGTTCCTAATGAATGTGGTCCATGGAGGAGAAAAGTTAAATATTGCTAATGGATGTGGTTTATGGAGGAGAAAAGTTAAATATTCCTAATGGATGTGGTTCATGGAGGAGAAAAGTTAAATAATCCTAATGGAGGTGGTTCATGGAGGAGAAAAGTTAAATATTCCTAATGGATGTGGTTCATGGAGGAGAAAAGTTAAATATTCCTAATGGAGGTGGTTCATGGAGGAGAAAAGTTAAATAATCCTAATGGAGGTGGTTCATGGAGGAGAAAAGTTAAATATTGCTAATGGAGGTGGTTCATGGAGGAGAAAAGTAAAATAATCCTAATGGAGGTGGTTCATGGAGGAGAAAAGTTAAATATTGCTAATGGAGGTGTTACACTCAGTTCGATGTTGGTGTTTTCTATCAGTGTCTGATTCAGCCCCAATGCTGAATTCCTGATAGGGTGTAACTCAGATTCGTTTATCCACGCAGCCCGCTCAAGCAGCATACAAGTCACAGAGTCGACGTATGAAGTTTTCCACTTTTATTCAGCACACATCAACAACTGCATACAATCGCTCAATCGCCTTTCCACTCTCAAATTTACTTTCCAACTTCACTATCAACAACAACACTCTCTCAACGGCAACTCGGCACACGATTAAATAACCTCTCTCTCTTCTCGAACAATTTGGTACACGGTAGAAATGACGCACTGCCACCAATCGAACTAAAGATCGTCATCACTGGCTTACGTCATACACATTTCCTCTACTTCCGGGAACATTCACGACCTTCGATATCCATCGGGAAATTTCTATCGACAGTAATAAACATGCAGATCCCGAAAATTCTCCAACAATATCGACCAACGAAAATTATCGACGTTATACAAAACCTCTCCTAACAACAATGCAAACTCAAATCAAAGGTAAATAAACTCCATTATTGAATACTTTGCAAAACGAAACGATTAGATCTATCGTGCACGTTTCCGACGTACTACCATTCGCGTTTCAACGTAACATAACCCCCCACTCAAGAAGAAATTTACCTAATTTCTTTCAACAACGTTGAAACGTAATGCACAAACAAAGTACAGAATTAAAACTTATTTCAGACTGTCTGAATACTGTCATTATGCTCAGTTCATTCACACAGAGTCAATGTTCTTCCACTTCAAATCTGTCTGGATATTGTCAACGTTCACAGTTCATTCACACAGAATCAATGTTTCTCATCTGCAAGTCTTTCTGGATACTGTCAATGTTCACATTTATCTACACAGTCAATGATTTTTCATCCGCAGGGAAACGACGCCCTCGTCCGTTGCGGTTGTCATCGGCCCAGGGTCAAAGACGACGATCACGTGGGCTTTCCTGGAATCAGTGCATCCTCCGTTGTCTTCTTCTTCCGTCGGATGTCCGACGCAGTCGACGTTGTCAGCTCCCATGATGCACTTGCTGGGTCTCACGATCAGGTTGGCTTCTTGAAGATGGTGGAACAGCTCCCTCAAGGTCTGCGGATGCTCCTTCCAGGTCTGGGTGTGGACTTCATGTTCGACCGAAGTCGGAGAGCCTGGGACATCATCGAAGTTATGGGGAAACTCGCCCATAAGGTCCTTGAGCTCCAACTTTTGACCTTCCGTCAAGCTCGGTCCTAGCTTAACATCATCGATGCCTTCTTTGCTGTGGAAGTCTCCCAGTTCCAACAGTTCTTCGCTATCAAAGCTGTTATCGATCTCAGCTGCTGTTGCTGCATGCACAGTCTCTGATGGCCTTTCCACGTACAGCTTAAGGAGGTTGGCGTGGTATATCTTGGAATGCTGGCCGACCTTCACCTTATAGTCGTTGATCCCCACCACAGTCTCCACTTCGTACGGGCCTTTCCACTGCATCAGCAACTTATTATGATCGGTTGGTAGCAGCACCAGCACTTTGTTGCCAGGTTTGAACTTCCTGTTCACAGCTCTACGATCGTAGTAGTGCTTTCCACAGTCTTGGGACTTCTTCAGGTTTTCTCTGGCTATCTCGAGAGTCTGCTCCAGCTTCTCCCGTAGCTCAAACACGTACTGGTAGCTGTTCTTCACCTCTGGGGTGTCTACTTCTTTCGTCCACAGTTCTTTTAGGATGTGCATCGGCCCTCGGATGGTTCTTCCGTACAGCAGCTCGAACGGAGAGAAGCCGGTGGACTCCTGCGGTACTTCTCTGTAGGCGAAGAGTAGGGCGTTGATGTAGCGATGCCATTGTCTGGGCTGCTCGCTGCACAGTTTCTTCAGGGTGGACTTCAGCGTAGCATTGAACTTTTCGACGAGCCCGTTGCACATCGGATGGTAGGGTGTCGTAGTCAAGTGCCGGATGCTCAGCAGTCTGTTGACCTCCTTCATGCAGTCAGAGACGAACTGCGTCCCGAGGTCTGTCAGAATTTCTTCGGGCACTCCAAGTCTACTGAACATGTCCACCAGTGCCTCTGCTACCGTTTCAGTGTCAATCTTCTTCAGTGGCACTGCTTCTGGGTACCGAGTCGCGTAGTCCACTAAAGTCAGTACCCACCGATGACCTTCTTCACTCGGAGGTCTTATTTCGCCGATTAGGTCTAAGGCCACCCTTTTGAAAGGTCGGTCGATCAGAGGCATCCTCTGCATAGGCACTTTCGGGACCCTTCCTCGAGGTATGGTCTTCTGGCAAATGTCACACGATCGGCAGAAACGGCTGACGTCCGCATGAAGTCCTGGCCAGTAGAATACCGCCTGGATTCTATCCGACGTCTTCTTGATACCCAGGTGACCTCCCATGATTGAGTCATGCGCTACTTCCATCACCTGGCGCCTTAGGGGTAACGGTACCAAGACTTGACGTAGTGGTTTCCCTCCGTTGACCCTCGGGTGCTGGAAGATTCGGTACAGGATCTTGGCCTTCACCTCAAAATAGACCGTACCACTGCCTTTGGTCACGTGGTCTTGGCGGTTCCTGTACTTGTTTAAAGTGCTGTCAGCTTCCTGGAGCTGGATCAGCTTATCTCTGTCCACGATGGCAGCTTTGGAGTTGTCGGCGACCTTCAGTGGCGTAGACGTCTTGTCTCTCTTGGCCTGGGCCCTGGTGGTGACAGCACCGACGATCTCTGGTCGGCAGGGCTGAGCCGGAGTAACCACATTGTCCCGTAGCAGCTCTGTAAGGTCTCCATCGGGAAATGGCAATGGATCCTCCTCCACAACTTCGACGTGTTGAGTTGAGGCAGGACTCCACTCTGGATCGGGGTCGTCGGGTCGTCTCGCGCCGTCGATATTCCCGATCATCAATTCATACAGCGGCTTCTTCAGGCAAACCGCTTCGACTTCGCCTATGTAGAAAGGGGTGTTGACATGAATTTTCGCAACTGGCGCTCTCACACATTTGCTGTCGGCCATAAGTGTCCATTTTGAATCGCCAGTGAACTGTTCTTTAGCGATTAGGTCTTCTCTGACGATGACCCCACTACAGCCAGAGTCTCTTAAGACAGTCACTTCATGATTTCCGACGCGTCCCTTTGAAACAGGCATGTTCTGGACGGTCACAGCTGCGCTGGCGACGACGGGGATGGATTTTCCGTTGGCAAGGAGAAGTTGGCCATCGGTCATGCACTCTTGCACGTCCGCAGGGGTAGCTGTGCGCTCGGTCTCACTCGGAAGAATGACGCTCCCGCCGCACACCTGATGGTCAGATCTACTGGTTTGCCGTTGATTGGAGAACCGCCTCTGCCGGTTGCCCGCCGCTGCGTTGTCCGTACTGCTCCGCTGTCCGCTACTTTTGTTTTGAGGACAATTAGCCGCCCTGTGGTCTGTAGCGTTGCAGGTGAAACAGCCTCTTGAATGCCCTTCCCTGGGAGGAGGCGTGGAGTCAGTGTGTCTCTGGCTCGTCTGGCTCCCCTGGATCTGGTTCCCATGGCTTGCCGTCTTCTGAAAGTGTTTCGTCGCGCTGGGTGGCCCCAACGTTTTCTCATGAGCGATGAGATATCTTTCAGCAGCCTCAGCAACGTCTTTTAGCGTCTGCAACTTTTGTATTTCCAAGTGGATCGCGAGGTCCTTAGGGCAGGCGTTGAGTAATTGTTCCCTCACTATCAGCTCATGGAGACTCTCGTAAGTCTTCCCTTTGTCTGATAATTCCACCCACTTGTGTAGATATGACGACAGGCGCTCCACAAACTGCTTTGGCGTCTCGTCTGACTTAGGCCGGCATTCACGGAAGCGTTTACGGTAGCCCTTCTCTGTAAAGTTGTAGCACTGCAATAGGGCCTCTTTCAAGACGCCATAGTCTTTAGCGTCATCGTCCGACAATCTGGTGTAGACGTCGAGTGCTTGCCCCGTCAGAAGAGCACTTAGTCGAATCGCCCAGTCTTGAGGTTGCCAGTTAGAGCTTTTGGCAAACCTTTCAAATCTCGCCAAATAACTGTCGATCTGGTCCTTCCCGTCGACAAACGCTGGCAATTTTGGAGCTTTGTTGTCACTGATAACTTGTGGCGCATGCTGATTGTTTTGGATACGCGCCAACTCTAGCTGGTACTGACGCTCAGCCTCTCTTTCCTCTCTTTCTTCTTGGCGACGCTGCGCTTCGAGCTCTCTTTCTTCTCGGCGTCGTTGCTCTTCTTTTTCTTGCCGCTGCTGTTCAATTTCTAGACGCTTCTGTTCTAATTCTATTTCTTTTTCTAGACGCTTCTCTTCCAATTCTCTTTCTTCTCGGCGACGCTGCTCTTCTAATTCTCGTTCTTGTATTCTCTCCTGGGATTTGACGTACTCCGTCAACTGTTTCCCTTTTAGATTCAGTTGAATCCCTTTCTGCCAGAAGTCAGCCATCTTGATGCCTCTGGAAAGTTCTTTTCTAGAAAGTTCTTTTCTGGAAAGTTCTTGACTGTGCTGTACCTTTCTAGACTGTTCTAGAACAGCACGCTTTCTGCAGTAGCGCTGATGCTTGCCACTAGTCGCCTTCGCTGACGCAGGCCCCGCTGTCCTCGTCGTATGCGACGCTGCACCACGCTGGTGTTGATGTATACGCTCCTGTGCTGAAGTAGATGCGACGTCCGCTCGTCGCTCTCTCTAATATTGGCGATGTAGCTCCGAGACTGTCCCTCGACGTAGTCTTACGGCAGCAACGTAGTCCCGATCTGTTGTTCGCTCACGAAGCAACTCTTCAGCGACTACTCGCCCTTGCAGTCAACCCGAACCTATCGGTGATGTAGTCCCAGTATGTTGGCCCCTCTCGACGCAACTCGTTGGCGGCTACCCTCGATGACTGCCTCTCGTAACGTTGACTCGCTTGTTGTAGCAGTTGAACCCTTGGCTATGGCGTGAATCCCGGCTTGGCCCCCAAAATGTTACACTCAGTTCGATGTTGGTGTTTTCTATCAGTGTCTGATTCAGCCCCAATGCTGAATTCCTGATAGGGTGTAACTCAGATTCGTTTATCCACGCAGCCCGCTCAAGCAGCATACAAGTCACAGAGTCGACGTATGAAGTTTTCCACTTTTATTCAGCACACATCAACAACTGCATACAATCGCTCAATCGCCTTTCCACTCTCAAATTTACTTTCCAACTTCACTATCAACAACAACACTCTCTCAACGGCAACTCGGCACACGATTAAATAACCTCTCTCTCTTCTCGAACAATTTGGTACACGGTAGAAATGACGCACTGCCACCAATCGAACTAAAGATCGTCATCACTGGCTTACGTCATACACATTTCCTCTACTTCCGGGAACATTCACGACCTTCGATATCCATCGGGAAATTTCTATCGACAGTAATAAACATGCAGATCCCGAAAATTCTCCAACAATATCGACCAACGAAAATTATCGACGTTATACAAAACCTCTCCTAACAACAATGCAAACTCAAATCAAAGGTAAATAAACTCCATTATTGAATACTTTGCAAAACGAAACGATTAGATCTATCGTGCACGTTTCCGACGTACTACCATTCGCGTTTCAACGTAACAGGAGGTGGTTCATGGAGGAGAAAAGTTAAATAATCCTAATGGAGGTGGTTCATGGAGGAGAAAAGTTAAATATTCCTAATGGAGGTGGTTCATGGAGGAGAAAAGTTAAATATTGCTAATGGATGTGGTTCATGGAGGAGAAAAGTTAAATATTCCTAATGGAGGTGGTTCATGGAGGAGAAAAGTTAAATATTCCTAATGGATGTGGTTCATGGAGGAGAAAAGTTAAATATTGCTAATGGATGTGGTTCATGGAGGAGAGAAGTTAAGTATTGCTAATGGATGTGGTTCAAAAAGGAGAAAAGTTAAATATTGCTAATGCATGTGGTTTATGGAGGAGAAATTTTAAATATTCCTAATGGAGGTGGTTCATGGAGGAGAAAAGTTAAATATTCCTAATGGAGGTGGTTCATGGAGGAGAAAAATTAGATATGCGGCAAGCAACTGTGGCAAGGTGGAGAGAGAGAGAGAGAAAGAGAGAGAGAGAGAGAGAGAGAGAGAGAGAGAGAGAGAGAGAAAGGAAGGAAGAGATAGAGAAAGAAAGAGAGAGAAAGAAAGAAAGAGAAAGTGAGAAAGAGAGAAAGAAACCTTCAAAGTGACATTAAAACAGGAAGTTGGTTTATATTTGGGTGACAATGAGTGAACATGTTTACCTGTGAGTTTCCATTTGTTATGACAGGAAAAGATTATGTAGTGAGCGCCCGTTTTCACAAATCGCCTCCTGAACTTTCCTTTCGTTTTAGGTTTGTGTTCCATACCTAAATACACAAACAAACAGTGTTTACAAAAGTAGCAAGGGAGATAACCTAAGTGATTCTGTACCGACATACAAAACTTTGTTATTCTTTCAATGTTGAGAAACTTCTTGATTCGTCCAACTCTCTGAATTTATATCCTTATTAAAAGAGCATCCGACGTCGAGATCAAATTCGCGCAAAACTAGACAAAATGTTTAATTCACCCAGTTAAAAGAGGTCATTATGTTGCTTTAATATTCGTACATTATAATAATAATAATAATAATAATAATAATGATAATAATAATAATAATAATAATAATAATAATAATAATAATAATAATAATAATAATAATAATAATAATAATAATAATAATAATAATAATAAACATTATTTAAGTGGGGGTTTGATGTTATTGTTAATGGTAATGACTCAGCAAGTCGAGGAGTAGCCTTTTTATTTAAGAATAATTTTGAATATAAATTGCATAGTATTAGTAGAGACGACGTGGGACGGTATATTATATTAGATATTGAAATTTTAAATAAGCGCATGACTATTGTTAATATCTATGGACCTAGTAGTGGTGACCACCCCGAATCCTTTGTTAGTTTGTTTAATAATATTATATTGTTAGATAATGAACTGATTATTATTGGTGGTGACTGGAATGTTCCGCTGAATCCAAAACTTGACTCGAGCAATCCAAACAATGTGTAGAGAGTTAGGAGCAGAAAAGAGATAATTGATTTTTTTGAACAACAGGACATTGTGGATATTTTTAGAGCACTTCATGGTGATTTGAGAAAATACACCTGGAGGAGAACAAATAGTGCTCAGAGAAGTAGACTTGACTTTTTTGCTGTTTCTGAGCAGCTTGGCCTTGTTGTAGATGGTGTGGACATTTTGCCTGGATATTGTTCTGACCACTCTATTGTATCGCTGTGTTTTAAAACTGACATTGTTAATAGGCACAGACCTTTGTGGAAGTTTAATAATGATTTATTGAAAGATATTGCATACTTGAACTTAATTAAAGAGTGTATTCTAGATGTTAAAAAACAGTATGCTGCTTTTGTGTATGACAGAGAAAATATTGCTGTGATTGATGATGAGGACCTTCAGCTCACTATTGGTGATCAGCTTTTCTTTGAAATGCTACTCTTGGAGATCCGTAGTAAAACTATTTCGTATGCAGCTTATAAAAAAAGAGAAAATGGTAAAAGGGAATCTGATTTGATTGAAGAGATCAAGCTATTGGAAAATAGTGTAAACAATGACAATGTACTTGTTTTAGAACAGAAACGGCAAGAGCTGTACCAATTAAGACAAAAAAGGGTGGATGGTCTGATTGTAAGGTCTAGAGCAAGATGGATTGGAGACGGCGAAAAAAATTCAAAATATTTTTGTGGTCTTGAAAAAAGAAACTTTGTTAAAAAGGCAATGTGTTTTGTTGAAAGAGAAAATGGGGAACTATTATGCAATAGTGATGAAATTACTAAGGAGGTTAAATCCTTTTATGCACAGTTGTACGCTTCAAGAGAACATAATCTCATAAATGAAGAAATTCCCAATAATTTGGAACATCCAATACTGACTGATGAAGAAAGCGATATGTTAGAGGGGTATATTTCTAGAGAAGAACTAGTTAAAGCAATAAAAAAACTTAAAAATGACAAAAGCCCTGGATCAGATGGATACACAGCTGAATTCTTTAAATTTTTCTATACTGATCTAGGTAGTTTTTTGCGTCGATCAATTAATGACGGGTTTGAGAAAGGAGAAATGTCAGTAACGCAACGTCAGGGCGTTATTACCTGTATACCTAAAGAAGGGAAAGATAAAAGGTTTTTGAAAAATTGGCGACCAATCACTCTACTAAATACAGTCTATAAAATAGCATCTTCATGTATTGCCGAAAGACTAAAACTAGTATTACCATCTATAATTCATAGTGACCAAAAAGGTTTTATGAAAGATAGAAATATAGGGGAAAATGTTCGTTTGCTTTATGATACTATTATTTTTGCCAATGAACAACAAGTAAATGGCCTTCTTTTGATGATAGATTTTGAAAAAGCGTTTGATAGCATAGCCTGGTCTTTTATACAAAAAGCATTGACAAAATTCAATTTCAGAAATGACATAAAAAGATGGGTGTCGACTTTTTACAAAAATATTAAATCATGTGTTTCCGTAAATGGACAGTATTCTGAGTGGTTTGACTTGGAAAGAGGAACTCGTCAAGGTGATCCTCTCTCCCCCTACATCTTTTTAATTTGTGCTGAAATCATGGCTATAATGGTGCGCCAAAATCCACAAATTAAAGGGCTTAATATTTTGGGTGAAAATATTTTGTTATCACAGTATGCTGACGATACCACTTTTTTTCTTGATGGTACAAAAGACTCCTTCTGTGCTTGCATAAAAACTTTACAATTTTTTGCTTCACTTTCAGGTCTGGTCATCAATTATGATAAATCATCAGCTGTGTGGATAGGTTCATCAAAAAATTCCACTGTCAAGTTTATGTTGGAGTTTAATATTGTTTGGAATCCTACTATATTTAAGGTATTTGGGAATAATTTTTCGACTAACATTGATGATATGGTCTCTTTGAATTATGAAACTAGGCTTGTGGAGATTAGGAAAATTTTCAACTCTTGGTCCAGAAGAAATCTGACTCCTTTTGGTAAAATTACTGTCATTAAAACTTTGGCACTGTCAAAGTTGACATATTTATTTATGAATTTACCGGACCCAGATGAGGATTTTCTTACAAGTTTGCAGAGACTGCTGTTCATGTTTGTTTGGGATGGTAAGATAGACAAAATTAAGAGAATATCAATGTATCAGTCATATGAGGCTGGGGGTTTGAAAATGGTGAATGTGAAAGCTTTTTTGTCTGCACTTAAGTTAACCTGGCTAAAGAAAATATTACTTGATAATGGGAAAATTGCAAAAATTCTGTATGCAATATGTCCTGCTGCTCAAGTGATAAAAAAGCGAGGTGGCGAGTTTGTAAACTTATTAATGCAAAGACTTGTAAACCCGTTCTGGGTTGATGTTTTTAAACATTGCAAAAAATTAAATGACAAATGTATTCCATCTTCTTATGATGATTTTGTTTCTGAATGTTTATTTTATAACATTAATATATGTAGAGAAAAAAAGGTACTGTTTTTGAGAAGCTGGGCTCAGAATGATGTCTATTCTGTTGGTCACTTGTTGAACGAGAATGGTTTTCTGTCCTATGAAGATTTTAAAATAAAACATCCTAATGTAATGGTTAATTTTATGTTATATGAAGGTATTGTAAGATCTGTTCGAAACTACCAGTCCAAACTTAAAATTGATTTTTGTGAGAATTTTGTGGTAAGGGATTCTGCAGTTTGGCAATGTTTGTCCAAAGGTGACTCTAAACATACCTATAGTTACCTGGTTAAAAATACTGATTCGTTGAAATCTATTGAAAAGTGGTCTGATGCATTGAATGTCGATGTTGATGTCTGTACTGTTTTTTCAAAGCTTAAGAAAACAACTGAAGATACACGGCTTAGGTGGTTTCAATATAAATTGATGTATAGAATTGTGCCAACCCAGCGTTTTTTACATCTGAGAAACATTGTAGATTCTTCTGTATGTACATTTTGTGGATTAGAAGAAGAAACGTTAGAACACCTTTTTTGGGACTGTGCTAAAACACAATCTTTCTGGAATGCCTTTCTTATTTGGCTGCATGACAACTTTGCTCATTGCTTAAATGTTAGACTTAGTAAGCAACTGATAATTTGTGGATATCAAACAAATATTGTAACTGATAAAATATTTGACCTATTTATTTTGAGTGCCAAATACTATGTGTACACATCTAAAATAAGAGGCGTTTGCCCTCACTTTCAAGGTTTTTTAAGAGTTCTAAAGCAGAGATTTTTGGTTGAGAAGCACAATGCATATGTAAAGAACACGGTTCCTGTTTTTCATGGCAATTGGTGCCTTTACAGACAATATTTTAATGGAGTCTGACCAATTTCTTACTGACAACAACCTTTTTAATTTTTTTTTTCTAAATATTATTTTTATTTTTTTTATTATTATTATTATTTTTTCTATTATTATATATATATATATATATATGTATTTTTTATTTTATTTTTTTTTAATTTAAATTTTTTTATTTTTTTATTTTTATTTTTTTTTTCTTTATTCCCCCTATAAAGCTCCTATGGCCTGGGCACTTTCTTTTTTCTCTTCTTCTTTCCTCTATGTTTTTTCGTGCATGTAGATTGTATGTGTGGTTATTTCCTTTGTTGTAATGTACTATGTTAAAATAATATAACCCAGTTCCTGGGGAAAAAAAAAAAAAAAAGAATGAGTGGTGGGAGTGGGATGTTTGAAACTTCTTTATTGAGAAATCAATGTAATGACTGATTAAGCTACCATGCTTGCGTTTACCCAATTAAACATTATGCAAACAAAATAAAAATTTAAAAAAAAAAAAAAAAAAAAAAAATAATAATAATAATAATAATAATAATAATAATAATAATAATAATAATAATAATAATAATAAACATTATTTAAGTAATTAAAATGTGTACAATAATTAACAGTTGTACATTTGTTTGTGTTTGATATTTGCAAAAATTACATCTAAAGTTCATTGTCCAAACTTTTCAAAGGTCGTCTGAGCTGCGCTGGTATATAATGTGTGCAATGGGCGACTTATCTCCCTTAGACAGCTAAACAGGCGCGAAAATATTTTGGAGTTACCGGTCGTGACTCAACGTTATCAGAATGTCGGTTGGAAGGCTATGCTGGGAAATTACGCTAATTTGGGCGGATCCTCCATAGCACAGCGGTGGATACGGATCGTAGCTGCGGTAGATAATGCGGGGATCCATTCATTCTTTCTTATCGAGGATCTTGGCTAATGCTCCTGGGGACTGTTCTATGGGTCTGGTTCTTGGCCTGTGGTAGCGACCGACGCGTAATGACTGGTATCCCCCTATCCTATCCTATCCTATCCTATCCACTGAGCTTAATACTAACTGGAGTGCGCAAGCCTCCTATCGCATCACTGCTCTTGCGGGAGAATCGGAAGTGAAGTTTCCGCCATCTTGAAGCGTCCTGTCTGGAAGCAAGGAAGCATAGTGAATCGGTCTTCGTGTTGTTTTCATGAAACGCTAAAATGGTTTACTGCTGTGCAATTAATTGCAATAATCGACTCTCGTCGCAGAAAAGACTTGCTGAAGGGATCACATTTCACAGGTAGGCCTAAGCACATTTTTATTTATTTATTTATTTTATTTGAACAGAGACAGTACTTGGTGATTCTGTGTTAATTATGGAATTTATGGTACTAGAATAGCTCAAAGTACTGCAACAAAAGCGATAGGCCTATGCATCTCACAAAATGATAAGAGACAAATCTTTTTTTTTCTGCTTTCATTCCCCTCTCCATTGCATTCATGGTCAAGATGTGCAACCACCACGCATGCAAAATAGTTGTAGACTTTGTAAACAAAACCATACTCCATAGGCCTACAGATAACTCTGCCTGTGTCACATTTTCAGTTTGGGTTGAATTTGCAGATCTTTGTTGAGATTAAAAGTCACATTAAGTTGAATGCTAATAAAGTAAGCAATTGATGTAATGTAAATAGATCTATGTTTCTTGTGGGTATGTATACACGTACTGATGTAGGTATTAGTTTGTGCATACATACATTTATACATTGTATATTATAGTATGTATGCCATAATTCTGCATTTACACAGTCACAACCATTGCCAGATGAATTTTTCATAAGCATGCTAGTTCAGGCATGCATGCATGCCCCCCCTCCCCCCAAAAAAAAAAATAAAAATAAAATAAAATAAACAGGAGCGTCACACCATACTTTTTCTTTCTTCCGGTGTGATTTTATTTTTTTAATTTATTTATTTTTCAGCATTTTTGAAGGGTGTGACATGCCCCTGATCAATAAAGAAATAAATAATAATAATAATAATAATAATAATAATAATAATAATAATAATAATAATAATAATAATAATAATAATAATAATAATAATAATGAAGAATAATATTAATAGTTAAGGAAGTAGAGGGCATAAAAGTAAATATTTGTTCATGTACGTATTATTTTAGTATTTTCCCCTCTGTTCATCACTACAGCTTTCCCAGAGATGAAGAGAGAAAGAAAAAATGGATCAACAACATTCGAAGGGATTTCTTCACACCAACGGCCCACACAAAGATTTGCAGCCAGCACTTTGAACAAAAGATGTTTGATCGGACCGGTCAAACAACAAGACTTCGACCTGATGCTGTGCCTACCCTCTTCGACTTTCCGTTGCATTTGAAAAAGGTACATGCTACTTCCCACTCTGACTTGGTAGGGATCATTTGATCCAAAGTGCTAAATTATCAGAAGGCATCAATTATAGTTTTTGACACATCTATTTGTGAACTTCAAAACTAGAGGTGTTTTAGTTATCCCTCAAGCAATGTTCTCAGTTTGCAATCAAACAGAAAATTTGTGCAAAGAGAAATGCAAATGGCCTTCCTAAATTTAACACTCTTTTGACTGCTATTGTCAAGGAATGAAGGATGTTCTGGTTTATGCAAACCAAAAGCAGTTGTTTTCATGCCTACACAGTCACATGTTTGACACCACACCCACTACCAACCACATTTTCACCTTGGTCAGAACTTGTGCTGATTCATATCTGTAGATAAGACTCCACCACTTTGGGGAAATTGCATTTAGAAAAAAAAAACACAGGGCAGATCATCCGAGTAAAGTGACATATTTCTTATGTGTGTATACACGTGTATGATATTTGATAGGGGGTTTCTATGCTGAGATCCACAACTGCCTAAACTGTACTTATTGTTTTTGTATTGTCATCCTTATTATTGTTGTTGTTATTTTGGTATTGTTATTATTATGTTTCAGGAGTCTAAGCAACGTGCACCACCAAAAGAGAGAGCAGAAACTTCTAGGACACCAGCTCCTTCCTTCACTGCCTGTTCAAGTGTTGATGTCTTTAATCCTGGGCCTAGTACATCCTTGGATTCTGCAGATCCTCAGTCACCCATTGCAGTGGAGTCTGACATTTGCAATGATCACAGCTACTTCACGCATGAAAGCCCACGTAAAATGAAAAGGAAGGTAGACAATTTGCTAGAACAAAATGAACAGTTGAGGAAAAAAATGAAAAAGGAACAGACTAAATGCTGCAAGTTGAAAAAAAAAGGTAGAAAGCCTTCAAAGTGTAGTAAACACACTAAAGCAAAAAAACTTTGTGTCTTCACAGTGTGCTAATTTGTTGGATTCAACCTTTTCAGGGGTACCAAAAGATCTGTTGAAGAAAATGTTGGAAAAGGGAAAGACATATAGCCCCGGACTGAAAGCCTTTGCCATGACACTGAGCTTTTACTCAGCAAAAGCATATCGCTTTGTGAGAAAAACCTTTGATTTGAATTTGCCCCACCCTGCAGTTCTTCGCCGGTGGTATTCAGCCATATCGGGGGAGCCTGGTTTCACTAAAGAAGTCATGGTAGCTTTGAAGGCCAAAGTATTGTCTGCAAGAAGAAATAAAGAAGAGCTTGTTTGTGGCCTGGTCATGGATGAAATGGCCATCAAGAAACATGTTGAATGGGACGGAAAGAAGTTTAGGGGGTTTGTAGACTTAGGCACTGGTGTTGACAATGATAGTGTCCCTCCTGCTTCCAATGCTCTAGTTTTGATGGTGGTGGGATTGAACGGAGGATGGAAAGTACCCTGTGGCTACTTTCTCATCGATAGCCTGTCAGGTGAGGAGAAGGCCAACCTCATTCAGACATGTCTTAAAAAACTGTCTGATGTTGAGATAAAAATTAAATCAGTCACTTGTGATGGGCCATCTGCTAATTTTCAGATGTTAAAATTGCTTGGGGCATCTGTTGACCCAGAAAACATGACACCCTCATTCCACCATCCATGTGACCCTGCTTGGCGCGTGTGCGTGTTCTTAGATGCTTGTCACATGCTGAAGCTAGTTAGAAATACTTTGTCAGATCAGAGACAACTGATCACCCCAGATGGCACTGTTGATTGGAAATATGTGGAGGCTCTTCATTCCTTGCAACAAAGAGAGGGTCTGAGGCTTGGCACTAAATTAAAGACAGCTCACATGAACTGGCAAAAGCAGAAAATGAAAGTCAATTTGGCTGCGCAAACATTGAGCGCAAGTGTGGCCGATGCCCTCCTTTTTTGCAAGGATGAATTGCACCTTCAAGAGTTTGTTGGATGTGAAGCCACTGTGAAGTTCTTAAAAACATTTGATCATCTATTTGATGTTTTGAACTCCAGAAATCCTGTGGCTAAAGGATATAAAGCACCGCTGAGGGCACAAAATTTCTTTGAAACTGATTCATTTCTACAAGAAGCAGAGGAGTACATTAAAGCCATGAAAAATTCTAAAGGCCAGAGCATTGTGAAGTCACAAAGAAAAACAGGATTTCTTGGGTTCCAAATCTGCATCCATAGTGTGCGAATGATGGTGCAAGATCTCCTTCTCTCCCCTTTACCCCCTATGAAATACCTGCTGACTTACAGGATGTCTCAAGACCATATAGAGTTGTTTTTTGGGGCTGTGAGATCAGCAGGGGGCTTTAACAACAACCCAACTGCAAGTCAATTCATGTGCACTTACAAAAAGCTGCTTATGAGGCATACAATTGAAGGTGGCAAGGGAAACTGCATCCCTCTTGACCAGACCAGCATTTTGAATGTTGTAGAAGACAGCACACGGTTTGTTTGTATTCAGCGTGAACTGGAAGTTGTTGAACCTGTATATGATGTCAATGTTGATGTTGATGAGACATTTTTAAGTGTCGACCCCCTGTCCGAGTACAAGTCCTCGGCCATTTCTTACATTGCTGGATATGTAGTCAAAATGGTTTGCAGGAAGATCCACTGTGTGCCTTGCCAGGAGGCTTTGACGAATGTCACCGATTCCCACAACTGTCAAAGTACTGATTCTGCATTTTCATTTGTTAACTTCAAAAACAGGGGTGGTTTAGTTATTCCCTCAGTCAGTGTTCTGTCCATTTGCACTCAAACAGAGAAATTTGTGCAAAGGGAAATAAAAATGAATGCAAATTACCTTCCTAAATTTAACACTCTTTTGACTTCTATTGTCAAGGATGTTCTGGTTTATGCTAACCAAAAGCAGTTGTTTTCATGCCTATACAGTCACATGTTTGACACCACACCCACTACCAACCACATTTTCACCTTGGTCAGAACTTGTGCTGATTCATATCTGAAGATAAGACTGCACCATTTAGGGAAATTGTACACAGAAAAGATCACAGGACAGATAATCAGAAAGCAATTGTCAAAATTGATTTTGTTCAAACACCAGTAAAGTGAAATATTTCTTGTGTGGGTGAATAATGTAGTATTGTATATATTTACAGCCTTATCATTTTCTTATGTTCATGCATTTGGATGCTCTGGGTGTTTTTTTCACAGCCATCATATAGCTTGTTCTGTTATTACCATATTGCCACTGGTTCCGCCAGGTCAACATTTAAACCAGTATTACTTGTTATTTGAAGATACCTCGTTAGAGCAAGTGTGGAGGTAACAGTGGGTTGAATGTAGGTAAGAATACTTTAAGTGTGTGGACAAATGAGTTTGACTCTGAGTGTGGCTGGGTCCGGACCGCTGAGAGTGATATGTAATAAATATCATTGTGTGCACAGTATGGGTGTGTTTTTCTCACTGCGAATAATGTTCTTGTGTATACAATACAATGTGTATGTGGAAATGTGACAACTGTATCCATGAATAAGCGTGTGGTATTAATTGTACTTGTAGTGTATGCTGTGGTATTTGTAACTATAACCAGGTTATGTGGAAATTTTCTTCTACTTGTTTTGTCTACAACCCCATTTTATGTGCACTGCAAGATACTTCACTTGTGTTAGGACAATAAAGAATCCTTTGAATAATTATCCAGTCATCTTTCTGTGGTGGACTAATGGCAGTTATTTTTCTTCTTCATAACAGATGATGTATGCTAAAAAAAAAAATGCTTTAAATGACCATTTATGCAGACTTTGTATTTTGTGCCTAGTTGCAGTAGAAAATGATCAGCTGTAAAAACTACTGGTAATTTAAAATGTTTAAAATCATGACATTATTGGGCCAATATAAATTAAATTCACTATTTGATGCCAAAACATGTTTGTGTTTTGTAATAATAATTATTATTATTTGTTTGTTCTTTCTCTCTCTCTTCCTTCCTTCTCTCTTACTTCCTCTTCTTCTTCTTCTTCTTCTTCTTCTCTCTCTCTCTCTCTCTCTCTCTCTCTCTCTCTCCTCCCTCCCTCCCTCCCTCCCTTCCTCCAACGATCAGCGGGACGGATGGCAAAGCCAACATTTTATTCAAAAGTGACAACACACACACACTATAGGCCTATTACAATGATTATCAATACTAGCTTTGCCAATGATTGTTACGATTTTAAACTTGAAAACAAATTAAATGAAATTACCCTGTTTAAAAGCCATGTAAAATAGTTTATCATCTTGTTTTTCGGCAAATATCCGAGATCGCCAGAAAGGTAGTACGCTGTAGGCCTACTGTGAAAAGCGTCGGCATAGACGCAGATAGGACTATCCAAGATGGCGGACACTTTCTTCCAGTGCCGTAGCGATTAGCGCACTCCAGTTAGTATTAAGCTCAGTGATCCTATCCCGTTACTCGGAATGACCGGCATAGTGTAGGAAACTTGCGGCCTGTGTTTTTAAGCTGCATGCACCCTTACTTGAGTGTGTTCACCTCCGTAATGTGGTATCGGAAACTCTTCTATTATCGAACTGTCTAGCGGAAAAGTTTGGACACAAACAAACGAAACAAAACAAACCTCAGACCTACTTTAAAAACGACATAAAGCTGTCGGAAGAGGTTACGTTGAGTTTCACACGCGTGCACGCGAGAGGCTAAAAACGCTCACGCACACACCCACACATAAGCACGCACTTTACCTCCCTTCCGCCTCTCCCACTCCTCCCACTCGCCTCCCCCCACCCCAACGCTCACACACACATGCACGCACACACATACTGACACAATTTCGCTCGGATCCACGGCTATTTACTGTATGTCGTTAGCTGTGGAGGTCCAAGGCAGTAAAGACGGCGGTTTTGTGAAGCATGACGTTTATTACCGAACGGGTTACACCGCTCGGTACTTCCCGCCGGATCTATTCCTGCCGGATCTACATTTTTGGTCTTGCCGCATTAAGCGCTAGTCCGTACTTTCCTGTGATTTGGAAGGGGCGATGGGAGTATTGCAATGGGGGTAAGGTTGATGATGATGGGAGGGAGAGAAGTTCGTTTGGAGGGAGCTCTGCGTACTTTGCTGATATCGGTAAAAAAGATTGGGAGGTGGGGGGGGGGGGGGGGGGGAGGGGCGCCTACTGGGACATTAAAATAAACAAGCAGGATCGCTGAGGAGGTAGAAATGAGGTCTAACGAAATATAATTTGTCCTTATTTCTAGTAATCCTACGAAAATCTGAGTAATGAAAATTCCTGCTTGACCAGGTCTGCTCGATTATTCTACAAAATATAATAACACTGTACTACTCCGACAAACCTACGCTTTGCATGCATTTGGTATCACCTTTGTTTCACCTTACTCTATTAGGCGGCAGTTGTTGCTCTGTGGTTCAGGGCGCAATACTTGTGTACGCTCGTCTTAAGCGGCGCGGGTTCGAATCCTGACTTCAGCAAACTACTTCGAGCAAGCTGGATATTAGTGACCTGCGCCTTGAGAAGCTCTATGAGCTTGTAAGTGCGCTATATAAGGACAACACTTTTTTTTCCCGGCACTAGGTCTTTGTCAATACTGTATAAAATAACACTGTGGAATTTAAGTGCTTCGACTCCCAAAGTTTTCACGGACTCGGTTCTGAACCTGCACTTTCGCTTCTTACCGTGTCTTGGTGACCCAGCCCCCAACCTCAAACCGCTACTGGACAAGTGAAGGAAGGAAGGAAGGAAAGAATAACGAAGCTTAACGTCCTATTAGGTAAAAGGTAAAGGTAGTCACGGTGGCCTAATTGTAGAGCTTTGGCTTGCGGATCTGAAGGTCCCGGGTTCGAGCCCAGGCCGGGGCATTGTGTTGTGTCCTTGGGAAAGACATTTTACTCCGGTTTCCTACTCCTTCGGATGAGAGTATAAACTGAGGTCTAGTCTGTGTAGCATACATTTCATCATAAGGGACTTTAAAGATCCTGACGCTCATGTCCTAGACGGGTGAGTGCCGGTGAAAAGAACACACACAGCATGCACCTAGGTCCTTCTCCCTCATCCCTGGCCGCCCAGGATTGTGCTCAGTTGTCCGGAGCGTTATTACGATGCGCCCAAAGGCTGCAAGTTGGCGCCTCGGGCGGCTTGAGTTAGATCCTGTATCGGGCAGCGCTTTGAGCAGCTTTTGAGCTGGAAAAGCGCTATATAATAACGATTAAATTAAATTAAATTAATTAATTAATGAAATTAGTCCCATGGCCTTGTGGCCGTAGGGGAGCGTGATGTTGGAGATCACACTTATCTTGGGCCAGCGTACTGAGGGTGATGCCCATCTCTCTCCCTCGCTGCTTTACCTTCCCCACACTTAAGAGAGTAGGTACTCAGTCACAGTTGAGTCAACTGGGGGCGTTGTTATTGGTCACTTCACGTTTTGCGGTCACCCATCCGCTGCGCTATCCGACACCCCGACGTCCTATTGCGTTAACGTTAAGAACGAACCACCACGTCGCCAGTTTGACAACAATGACCACCATCATCATCCTCTCAGGTATTCGGACGAGTGAAGCGTAACACACTTGACTTATCAGGAAGTAGACCTAACAGTACCTTTCCTCACAAGGTCTTGCGGTAGCGGGTCGTTTCATTTATCTCGACGGGGGTGTAAAACTGCCGCCGCTTTGTCATCACGCACTTCGCGTGTAACGCCTGATGCTACTGATACGCTCCTTCCTATGACCGTGCTGATAGCTGCCGCTGTAATTATTGTCTTTTCTTTTGCAATGTTGCATTGCTTGGCGTTACGTTGTTCCATCTCTGTCTTGTGTGCTGTATTTGCGTGTGTGTTTGCGTGTGTGTGTGTGGGTGTGCGTATGTGTGTGGGTGTGCGGAGGTATAAGCCTTGAAATGGGTGACTAACTTTGCTTTTTGTGCAGGAAATGGGTGTGTATAAGCCACCCAGTGTTTTCCAGCCACCCACTTTTTTCTAAGTACACAGGAGTGCAGATGTAGTGCATGGGAGTGCAGATGTAGTGCATGAGAGTGTTTTAAGTACAAGGGAGTGCTCTATCCGGGACGGAGAAAATCCAGTCAATTTTCGGGAAATTTTGCAAGAAAGTTCGACCTATTTCGTCGCCGGCCTATAGGAGACGAACACTAGGTCAACTTTTGAGACGGAAAGAGCCAATTTTGCATTAGATTCTTACAATTGTAGAAGAAGTTTGCGTTCTTTCCGTCAAAAAAATCACTTTCCGATTCTTACATTCTTAATAAAACCCAGTCTTGGTGTTTTACATACTTGTGTGTGTGTGTGTGTTTGTGTGTGTGTGTGTTATGTGTGTCTATCTCTGTGTCTGCTTGTTTGTCTCTCTCTCTCTCTCTCTCTCTCTCTCTCTCTCTCTCTCTCTCTCTCTCTCTCTCTCTCTCTCTCTCTCTCTCTGGCGTCAGGGATAGCTCAGTGGTCAGAGCGCACGACTTGTGTGAGTGCGTCTTGGGCGACGTGGGTTCGAATCCTGACTTCAGCAAACTATTGTGTGATTGCTGGATATGACTGACCAGCGCCTTGAGAAGCTCTTTGAGCTTGAAAGTGCGCTATATAAGAGGAATCTCTTTCTCTCTTTCATTATCTCTCTCTCTTGTGGGTGTTTGTATCTCCCCTCTCTCTCTCTCTCTCTCTCTCTCTCTCTCTCTCTCTCTCTCTCTCTCTCTCTCTCTCTCTCTCTCTCTCTCTCTCTCTCTATCTCTCTCTCTTGTGGGTGTGTTAATCTGTATATCTCTCTTTCTCTTCTGTCTCTCTCTCTGTTTATTCTGTCTCACCCTTACTGTCTCTCTCTCTCTTTCTGTCTCTGTCTCTCTTTCCAATAGATGTGTCTGTCTCCGTCTCTCTCTCTTCTACTCTTTCTCTGTCTCTCTTACTCTATCTCTCTCTCTTACTCTGTGCGTGTGTGTTTGTATGGTGTGTGTGCGAGTTCCATCTCTCTCTCTCTCTCTCTCTCTCTCTCTCTCTCTCTCTCTCTCTCTCTCTCTCTCTCTTTCTTTCTTTCTTTCTTTCTACTTGACCTTGACCTACAAAAATCGACAGGAAGTAATGCGGAATCTATTTTTATCTCCATTTTGGGGGAATTTTCTCACCTAAAAATAGCAGCATACTCCCCAGCATACAATTTTCTTGCTTCATTAGTGAAACGCTGACGACTATTTATGGGAATCAATTACAGCTTCTCCTATTCACGAGCCCAGCTAAATATATCCTGGCCGTTAAATCACCTGACCTTGGTGACAGATTCATTATTTCTTCGTCAGTTTCACGAGCTGGCAATTCAGAAGCAGCGGGCAACCAATCCAAAATCCTTGGGCAAGCAATCAAGCTGCCCGCTGAGAGAACTAGCTCCTTGGAAGTCAGATGGGGGATAGGGATGGGAGCTTATTGAGAGGGAAGGAGGGAGAGGGGAAAGGGGAGGGGGAGAGGTTAACAGAGGATGCAGAGTGATTAGCACACATTGGAATGAAGAGAAGAAGAAGAAGGAAAAGCTGATAATGATGATGATGATAATGCTAATGATGATGATGACCACGATGATGATGATGATAATGTTGACCACGATGATGATGATGAAGATGACGACGACGACGACGATAGCGGTGATTCTATTTCCTTGTAATGTTTACCCGTTCCGTTGTTGTTGTTGTTGTTGTTGTTGTTGTTGTTGTTGTTGTTGTTGTTGTTTATGCGGTTCTTGATATATTACTTCCTTCTTTCTGTTTTGTTTTAATCTCGACAATTTTAGTCCTTAATCCATTCTGCAACTTTTACGTCGATGTCATAGCAACATGATGACCATCATGATCATCATCATCATGAGCATCATCATCATCATCATCATCATCATCATCATCATCATCATCATCATCATCATCATCAAATTCCAATTATCTTGGGTGGCTTTGCACAGCGGGCGGCTGCCATGTTTTTCTTTGAAAAAGAGACTCGAATTTAAACCTGCCCGATTGATAATTTTGTTAAAAGAGTCAAAATATAAAAATGCGTTACATTTTCCTGTGATTTTCAACCTATATTCGTAAGAGATCTAAGTGATTTGATATCACGCTCAGCAAATCAACGCGGGAATGCAGATAATTATGCGTGAGTACAAGAGAAATTTATTTCATATTACCCCCACAACAGCAAAGACTGGGCAGCATCAATCACATCAGCAATTATCATTTCCAATGTAACAAATCATTTGGGCAAAATCCAAACTTGCGTAAGATCATTTGATATGTACAATAACATTTGCATCTATGTTTGATTGATTACACTGGGAAGAAGTGAAAAGGCATGTTTTGTTGACTATGAATATTTACAGCTTCGTTAGGAATTTGCATTGGAATAAATATTTGGCTCATATCGGAGAGATTTGTTGTCAATGCTTTCGCGCAATGAGTAGCACAATCGAATATAATGGAACGCATTAAAATTATTCTTAAAAGACAGTGCTTGGGTGAAAAAGGAGAAGAAGACGACGACGATGACGATGTCGACGACAATGACGACGACGATGATGATGATGATGGTGGTGATAATGATGATATTGATGCTGCTGATAGTGATGATGACGACGATGATGATAATGATGACAATGACGATGACGGTGATGATGACGATGACGATGACGAAGGTGATGATGATGACGACGACGACGACGATGATGATGATGATGATGATGATGATGATGATGATGATGATGATGATGATGATGATGATGATGATGATGATGATGACGACGATAATACATTTTTGAAGTAGGGTAACAATAAAGAGGAAACGTGAGGAGAATAACAGAACAGAAGACGAAGACAGGGTTGGAGGGGAGGGAATAGAAGAAGAAAAAGAAGAAGAAGAAGAAGAAGAAGAAGAAGAAGAAGAAGAAGAAGAAGACAGATTTCTATACTTCATGCATATTCAATATTTTAAAATCGCTGTTTTAACAGACACAAATGGCGTTAGGAGAAAAAAAAGATGAATAGTTTTCAAAACAAAGCTGCCACTTAACACAAACACACACACACACACACACACACACACACACACACACACACACACACACACACACACACACACACACACTATCATTCACGAAGAGGCTGTTACCTAGATATCGGTTGAGAGGTGAAAAGTTTGCGATAAAGAAATGCATTTTGTTTTTCTAAAGCACATACAGGTTATACAGGTTTGTGTGCATCTGATCTGAGTGCCAGTTTTGTGTAGTTTCTGGTATAACTCAAAAAAGTTTGAGCATAAATGCCTGTGCATGTGCGCCAAGAGCAGATCAACAGTATGATTTGTGCACTATACAAAGGAAATGATTACTGTTATTATTATTTATATGAATTATACAACGTGCACAATATTCTTCTAGAGATCATGTGCATGCACGCTGTATTCTGTTTTTTTTTTGTTGTTGTAGAAGAGACACCATTTTATGGTTCATGTTTTGACATATTTGAAACAATATTCATGTTTGAAAGTTATGAAGGATGGGGTAAACGGGCACTGGGTGAGTCAGTCCCGATGCTTGAATCTTGTATAACTCGAATTCCTTATCCATGCAGACCCGTTCACTCGGCAACAAAGCAGTAGTCGTCGTTCTAAACGTTTTCCAACCGTAAGAGCAAACTACATCAACAACTGCATATAAAATCTCTTTTTGATTAAAAAAAACAACAACAACAACAACATCATCACCTTCTAAAACAAACAGGCAGCGCTATTTATATTAGTCTGTCAACATTGTAGAAAAATACAGAACGTTTCACAACGACGCAATCAACAAACACTCGTCGCTGGCATTACGAACCGTCTTACGTCCATAGAATGTTCTATAACTTCATAAATGTAATATGTTACTAAATAGGTCTCGAATCTTCCATCAATAAACACTCATTAATATAAGCCCCTCCATCAACAGAACAGATCAGAGGAAATGAAACGCTATAAGTGCACCCTTGGTTGCCTAAACACAATCTTCCTAATATTATAGTGCGCATCTCAATCGTAACAGGGTGTGCTTCACGCTTGAGCCTGTCGATAGATGCTATAGGATTAAGGTACACTGCGTAGCTGGGACCTGCAGAGGCTTACGTTGCACGCCTTACTTGGTCCGAGACGGGTGAGCGCCGACTATGCAAATACACCCAGCTAGCACTAGGTTTCTTCTCCCCCATCCCGGGTCGCCTAGGATTTATTGTGCTGGGTTGTCTGGGCGTCAGACTGGGCGCCCAAAGGTTGCAAGTGGGCGCCTCGGGCAGCTTTGGCTTTTGTTGGGTTTCTTTCTTCTTGTGGATTTCTCTTTAACGACTGAGCTGACCGAGCTGCAAGCGAGGGTGCTGAACAAAATAATGCAGCACTGTTAAATATACCATGGCAGTTAAAGAAATGCATGTTTTCACTGAAAAGGATGTTACGTGTAAAGACAAAAATTAATGTAATTTTAATCAACAATTTGAACAATGGAATTCCAAGAACTAAAGAACTACAGTGACGATGGCTTATAGAATATATCTAAATTCTGAAAGAACTAAATATTGTAAGAATATCAACTGTATATGTAATGAAATGGTTTCTGTGAAACATATTTTATTTGAATGTGCAATCAATTGCGTAATAGTCTGCCTCACACTGTTACGACTCACAGCGACTCAACCAAAGCTTGTTAGTTTTGAGGTTTGGTCAGCCAGGCTAGCTATAAATAGCTTCGCCGATGCTACCTTTCCTTTCCTTTCACTGGTATGGAGGGTGCAGGCAAGCTATAAATAGCCCGCAGCCAGCCAAATGTGGAGGCACTAAACAGTGCTGCTCACATAGGCATTGAGCTGGTGTGAACTCTGGGCCATTTTAGTTTTGATGTTTGCATTAGTTTAGCGAAAACGTTTGATGGTTCCTCAATTGGTCAGTATTTATGATAATTGATTTTTTTAAAGTCATAATTATGTTTTTATTATATCTATCTATATCTATATCTATCTATATATCTCTATATCTCTATATATATATATATATATATATATATATATATATATATATATATATATATATATATATATATATATATATATAAATATAAATAAATATATATATATATATATATATATATATATATATATATATATATATATATATATATATATATATATAAAATAAATAAATAATAAAAACATAATTATGACTTTTAAAAAATCAATTATAGTCTTATAAAATGTCCCCAGAAACAAGGTATTTGTGTTTTTGTACGGTTATCTGGGGACACAGTTTGGTATTTGGGAACATGCGAATGTTCCCAGATCCAAGGTAACTTTGAAAACGAAAGGAAAAGTAAGTTTCGTCTCCCCTAGGCGACGAATTAGGTCACGCTGTATTTGTTTCTAGGTCAACTATCTTTTACGAACCGTTTGAGAATGTTTTCGAACCGTTTGTTGAAACCGGATAATGAACTCACTTGGTTTCATACAATTTAAGAATCCAAGAAGGCAAATGGGTTTTTGGGACGAAAAAATCACATTTATGTAGAGAAAAGGGTTAGGGCTAGGGATAGATCTACAACTAGCCCTTACCCGAACCCTTGTAGCAATATTCCGCTCTTTCCGTCAATTTTAAACAGTGTCTTAGCATGTTCCCAGAAATATATAGATATATATAATTAATTTTTTATTTAAATTATTTAATAATTTATTATTTCTATTTTTAAATTTAGAATTTGGTAATTTGTTTATGTATTTTTATTTATTTATTCATTTATCATTACTATAACTTATTTTTTAATTTTAATTTTATGTTTACATTTTCTTCTTTTTTTTAATTTATTTTTAGTGTTTGTGTGCGTGCGTGCGCGTGTTTGTGTGTGTGCGTGCGTGTACCTTATCACTTCGGTGAGAAAGAAATTAGAATAAAAAAAACGCCTTTGAGTTAGATTCTGTGTCGGCCAGTGCCTCGAGCAGCTCTTGAGCTGGAAAAGCGCTATATAAGAACAGTAAACTAAAATAAAATAAAAATAGAATAAATTAAAATATTCGTCACCCAAGAGGCCGAAATTCAAGTCGCTTTCTCGGCAGAAAGGGGCTAAGAAGTAAGACATTGCTTGGTCTGTTACTGTTAGTGCATCTGGTATTCCTATCCTATCCTATCCTATTCTGTCCCGTAACTCGGAGGTCGTAGGGGCACCATAGATGATCGTTTAACCAGCATACTCCATCTTTCTCTGTCCTCAGCAGCCCTGATGGCTTCGCTCAGTGTCAAACCAGTCCATTCTCGAATGTTGTCATCCCACCTCTTTTTCGGTCTCCCTCTTCTTCTACCTCCTTGCACTATGCCCTGCAGAATGGTCTTTGCAAGGCCTGATGATCTGGTGACGTGGCCATACCATCGGAGTTTCCGTTTCTTCACCACTGTGAGCAGGTCATCGTGTTGTCCAATGGCTTGTGTGATGGTCTGTCGGACTTCGTCGTTGGTGATGTGTTGGGTATAGGAAATGCCCAGAAGTCTTCTGTAGCACCTCATCTCCATGCTTCGTATTCTTCGTTGTAGATCTGCTGTGAGGGTCCATGCTTCGCAAGCATATAGGACGATGGAGATGACAAGGGAGCGCAGCAGTCTTACTTTGGAATGTAGACTGATGGTCCTGTCTTTGCAAATGGGCTTCAACCTTGTCAGGGCAACAGTTGTTTGTGCGATCATGGAGAGGACTTCCTGTCGGGACCCATTGCCTGATACAATGGCTCCTAAATATTTGAAGCTATGCACTGTATTGAGGGATTGGCCTTGGACTTTGATGTCCGTGTTGATGCCATTGGTGTTGTTGGTCATCATTGTTGTCTTCTCTGCACTTATTTCCATTCCATAAGCTCTGGAGGTGGTGTCAAGCCTCTGTACCAGCTGTAAAAGTTCTTGTTCCTCTCCAGCCAATTCATCAATGTCATCCGCAAAACGAAGATTGGAGATTGCTCTACCCCCTATGCTGACTGTGCCTTCGTGATCTGCAAGGGTATCTGACATGATGCGCTCTAGGAAGATGTTGAAGAGTGTTGGAGAGAGTAGGCATCCTTGACGCACACCGATTGTTGTTCTGAACCAGTTCCCGATGACGTTGTTATGGAGGACTGCACTGGAAGCCTTGAAAGCCCTGGAAGCATCTGGTATTCACCGTCTAATAATAATAATAACAATAATAATAATAATAATAATAATAATAATAATAATAATAATAATAATATTAATAATATTAATAATAATAATAATAATAATAATATTAATAATAATAATAACAATAATAATAACAACAACGCTACTACTACTACTACTACTACTACTACTACTACTACTACTACTACCACTACTACTACTTTTACTACTACTACTACTACTACTACTACTACTACAACTAGTCCTACAACTACTAAAATGCTTTTGTAACCCTCGATTCCGCAACTTTGTGGGCTCAGGGTTCCAAAACGATCACATGAGCGTCATGATCTTTAACGTCCGTTCTTTGCATGCATACACAGACGAGACCTCGGTTTATACTGTCATCAGAAAGAGTGCAAAATACATGGGCAATATGTATTGATGAAAACGACGCTGACACGCGTCATGAGGCAATAAATTCCATTTTGTTCCTAATACGGTAAAGTCTATTTATAGCTTTTGACGTCATTATGGAATTGACCGGAACAAGGGAGAAAACTCTTCAGCAGCTAGCACGACTGCTTTTGTCCCGCTTTTGTCAAGTAGAAGAACGCGTCAAAAATGCCATGACAGCTCTTAACAACAGCGACTTATGGAAAACCTGAAGACAATCCAGTTTGCCCGCGTGTGGTCTCGCGCTCTTGGGGAAGTCGAAACTTAAGATACCGGAAGTGACGTGATAAAAAAAAACAACGAACATCCTGCCTGGCAAAAAGAAGAACAGAGGCAGGGAAAAAGCCTTCGAGGGAAGCTAAAGAGAACATCGTTGAAGAAAAGGAAATAAAGAAATAAAACCAGAAGAGCCAGAACACTGAAGAAAGAGGACAAGAACAGCAAGGACGAGAAGGAAAGAAGACGAGCAAGCAAGATAAGAAGGAGTCACGCCAGAGGATGCGAGAAGAAACGGGAGCCCCAAAACCAGCAAGGTCAATATTGACTGGGAAATCTTTTTTTTTGTTCTGGGTAAATGCTGGAAGAGCAGCAAGGCGCACATTTGCCTGTGTTTGCCGTTAGCTTTGAAGACCCCTTTTTGCCTCAAGGGTGGGGTCAGGCTGATCTGAAAGGTTGACACGGGAAATAAGCAATGCGCAGTGGACATTTGGGGTTATGATGTGTGTTTGTGTGTGTGTGTGGGTGGGTGGGTGTGTGTGTGTGTTTGTGTGTGTGTTATTTTATTTTATGTTATTTTATTTTATTTTTTAATTTAATTTAATTTAATTTAATTTTTTAATTATAATTTTTAGGGATTAATTTTATTTTATTATTTTTGTTAATAAAGTGGAATGCGATTATGGCATTTTTTGTGAAATTAGTATGCTGGTGTTTGAAACCGAGGTCTAGTCTGTGTCGCATACATTCCATCATAACGAACTTTAAAGATCCTGACGCTCATGTCCTAGACGGGTGAGTGCCGGTGACAAGAACACACCCAGCATGCACCTACGTCCTTCTCTCCCTTCCCTGGCTGCCCAGGATTGTGCTCAGTTGTCTGGAGCGTTATTACGATGCGCCCAAAGGCTGCAAGTTGGCGCCTCGGGCGGCTGGAGTTAGATCCTGTATCGGCCAGCGCCTTGAGTAGCCAAGTACGGCGAGATATGTGCGCTATAAAAAATCTTCGATAATAAAAAAAATACTAACAAATAATATTACAATGCTCTCGTGAGATTGTGACGCTTTCAAATTAAAATCTTTTTGACATTATCATGTTTTCGAAATGCTATTAAATAAAGCATTATTTATTTAATCGTTCTTATATAGCGCTTTTCCAGCTCAAGAGCTGCTCAAGGCGCTGGCCGATACAGGATCTAACTCAAGCCGCCCGAGACGCCCACCCGCAGCCTTTGGGCGCATGGTCTGACGTCCGTACAACTGAGCACAATCCTGGGCACCGGCAGCCAGGGATGGGGGAGAAGGACCTAGGTGCATGCTGGGTGTGTTCTTGTCACCGGCACTCACCCGTCTAGGACATGAGCGTCAGGATCTTTAAAGTCCGTTATGATGGAATGTAGCATGGCATGAGAACAACTGGTGTTTAGCTGTCACCCAATAGGGCCCAACCTTTGATAAGGTTCAGGGTAGAGCCAATGTAGTTTAAAGTAGACGATTTTCGGCAAAAGCACACCAGTACTCCTACCACGCTTTCGTGTAAAGTACAGTCATTTAAAGTCTTGCTTTACTAGTCCAGTTTGTGCCTAGAACCACACCCATCCCCCTCTTCTCTCTGCTTCCTCCTCCCCTTTCCCGCTCTCCCCCTCTCCTCCACCCCTTCCTCATCGACCTTCGCCTGTCGACTACTCCGCCATCCCTGCATTTTCCCGGCTGTTTTACCAATATGATACTGACCTTTACAGTTTCTAGTGTTACAAATACATTTGGGGGGGGGGGGAGGGAAGAGAGGGAGGAGGATACATGGGATGGGGAAGGATGGGTCATCTAGAAGATGAGCTACGATGTCGGGAGAAAATACATGTAGCATTGTGTCACCGACAAATCTTTCATTCCAAATGATGAATTTCAGCAAAGAACGACTTACTAATAGCAAAATTCTTTTGTGAATGGATGGATGGGTGGTTACATCCATTTATCCATCTCTCTCTCTCTCTCTCTCTCTCTCTCTCTCTCTCTCTCTCTCTCTCTCTCTCTCTCTCTCTGTATATGATCTAAGGACAGGTTGTTAGACTATGCTTTTAGGCCTAAAACCTTCATCTGCATTAAACGATCCAGTTCAGTTCAATTCTGTTTGTATATCTATTGTTCTTACTCTGTCTGTCTGTCTGTCTCTGTCTCTCTCTTTCTCTGGGTTTATTTGACAATAATTTCGTCTGGAACGAAAGAGAGAGCGAAGCACTGTATCATTGTCTCGGAGTAAGCTATACACACACGCAACCTGGCTCCTTTCGCAGGAATCCCATTCCAACGTATTGCTTTTAGAATTAAAGGCAGAACGCAGCGCTTCCGTGTAATTGCTGGCGAAGTGACTCCGTGGTCCCTGGCGCATGTTTAGGGCTACTGTGGTGGACGGCCTGGGTTCGTCAATGTTCTTTTGTGGAGAAAACTCTTTCAGTGGACGAATATGTTGATGGCATGTACAACTTTTGCTAGTGCCATGAGCATGCCGCCACAGTGGTGCGCGTAGCAAGTCGTCGTCATCATCATCATCATCATCATCATCATCATCATCATCATCATCATCATCGTCGTCATCATCATCATCATCATCATCATCATCATCATCATCATCATCATCATCGTCATCGTCATCGTCATAATCCTCCTCCTTGTCACTGGTATTCCAGCTAGGTCTGATTAACGATTACAGGTTAAAACGGTCATGTTTTGTAATACTGAACAGGTAATGGAATTGAGACATTTTGCCATGAGAGAGAAGTCGATGAGGTCGGAAGCGCCGAGTGCAGCGGAATTCACTGATAACTCTCGGCAATGTGTGAAGCACGTGCAGCAGTCACAGAATGTCACCCCTCTGGCACCGCTCTGTGGCAGCGACTTGCGCCGTCTTCCATCCCTCAGTCTGCTGTTTATCGTCGAGTGTAGCAATACGTAAAGCCACAGCAGGCGCACACCTCTCACGCTGTGGTTCGCTTGGTACAAGGTACGGTACAGTTCCAAGTGCAGCTGCAGCAACAAGTTTATCCCTTCATTTTTTTTATATTAACCTTTTGCACTCCACCCCCTAAGATAGTGTATTTCACCATTATTATAAGTTCCATTATTGTATTATGTGCGCAAATGCGTGAGAATGCGTCTTGAATCACTCCTTTTTGTAAGACAGAAGAAGAGGGAAAAAAGAGGTGGGAGGACAATATTCGAGAATGGACTGGCTTGACACTGAGCTAAGTCATGAGGGTTGCTGAGGACAGAGAAAGATGGAGTACGCTGGTTAAACGAACGTTTGTGGTGGCCACACCAGCTCAATGCCTATATGAGCAGCACTGTTTAGTGCCTCCACATCTTGCTTACAGCGGGCTATTTATAGCTCGCCTGCACCCCCCAATCCAGTGAAAGGAAAGGAAAGGACGCATCGGCGAAGCTATTTATAGCTAGCTTGGCTGACCTAACCTCAAAACTAAAAAGCTTTGGTTGAGTCGCTGTGCCATGCATGCCTCAACGACTTTCGAGTTACGGGATAGGATAGGATATGATAAGACAGCGTGCCAAAGGCAACTTTCTGTGTTGTTTAATTGGACTATAAAGTTGAATTGTATTGTATTGTATTGTATTGTATTGTATTGTATTGTCTTTGCAAGGCCTGATGCTCTGGTGACGTGGCCATACCATCAGTTTCCGTTTTTTTCAACACTATGAGCATGCCATCGTGTTGTTCAATGGCTTGTGTGATGACCTGTCGGACTTCGTCGTTGGTGATATGCTGGGTATAGGAAATGTCCAGAAGTCTTATGTAGCACCTCATCTCCATGATTTGTATTCTTCGTTGTAGATCTGCTGTGAGGGTCCATGTTTCGAAAGAGTATAGGAAGCTGGAGATGACAAGTGAGCGCAGTAGCCGGCCTTATATTGGAGTGTGGACCGATGGTCCTGTCTTTCCAAAGGGGCTTCAACCTTGTCAGGGCAGCAGTTGATTGTGCGATCCTGGAGATGACTTCCTGTCTGATCCCATTGTCTAATACAACAGCTCCTAAATATTTGAAGCTATGCACTGTGTTGAGGGATTGGCCTTGGACTTTGATGTACATGCATGCAACAACACCATTCCTATCCTATCCTATCCTATCCCATAATTCGGAGGTCGTAGGGGCACCACAGATGATCGTTTAACCAGCGTACTCCAACTTTCCTTGTCCTCAGCAACCCTGATTGTTTCGCTCAGTGTCAAGCCAGTCCATTCTCGAATGTTGTCCTCCAACCTCTTTTTCGGTCTCCCTCTTCTTCTACCTCCTTGCACTGTGCCTTGCAGGATGGTCTTTGAAAGACCTGATGATCTGGTGACGTGGCCATATCATCGGAGTTTCCGTTTTTTCACCACTGTGAGCAGGTCATCGTGTTGTCCAATGACTTGTGTGATGGTCTGTCGGACTTCATTGTTGGTGATGTGCTGGGTATATGAAATGCCCAGAAGTCTTCTGTAGCACCTCATCTCCATGCTTTGTATTCTTCGTTGGAGATCTGCTGTGAGGGTCCACGTTTCACAAGCATATAGGAAGATGGAGATGACAAGGGAGCGCAGCAGCCTTACCTTGGAATGTAGACTGATGGTCATATTTTTCCAAATTGGCTTCAACCTCGGCGGGGCAGCAGGACAACACTATTAAAGAAAATAAATATAAAAACACTACAATGTTACAGTTTTGGAACTAGCAAAGACAATGGCATATTTCAAGCACAGAGAATTTGACAATGGATCGACGGGAACATCATCATCATCATCATCATCATCATCATCATCATCATCATCATCATCATCATCATCATCATCATCATCATCATCATCATCATCAACATCAGCAGCAGCAGTAGCATAATCAACATCAACAACCTCATCATCATCGTCATCATCATCATCGTCGTCACCACCATCACCATCACCATAATCATCGCCGACAGACAAGTCGTGACAGACGTACAATCTCTCAGCCGTGGGCTGTCTGGCATAGACCTCTGTGCAGTAAGGTTAGTTAATAACATGCCATAACAAAGAGTATGCACATACAATGGCGCAAGAACATGAGCTATATGAATGAATACAATCATGCAATCAAATCAAGAAATCTTTATTCGCAAAAGACATACAGTGAAAAACTGGCGTGTCGTTTATATTGTACAGATAAACACGTACAGTAGATACGACACACGCACGCACAACGGGCAGGCTCACCACTAAACAGACAATGCACATATACTAACCAGAGCAACACGAACCTAATTTTTTTTTTATAAATTTCAACGTAGTAACCACAACTTTCGATAACATAGCGGCACTATTTATCCGCCAATATGTGGTATAAAAATAATTTTATAATTCGTGCTTTAAATATCACATTTTAGGATAAAATCGAAAAGAGAAGAAGAAGAAGAAGAAGAAGAAGAAGAAGAAGAAGAAGAAGAAGAAGAAGAAGAAGAAGAAGAAGAAGAAGAACAACAACAACAACAACAACAACAACAACAACAACAATGTCACGTCACCCGAGCGGGTTCCGTGACGTCAGCACATTCAACGAGTGGATAGGATTTAAAACTCAAACAAAATAAACTAACACAAAATGCCAGAAACAATCACACTCTTTTATTCAACAATTAAACACACATGCACAGGACAAGTGGGGAACTAACCACCCTCCACCCCTATCAAGATCCCCGTCCCAATATTAACTAACAATTACCTCCCTTTGTTCAAACCCAAAACAGAACTAAACATCAACAGCTTCCCACAAAATGTACAACAAATGGCAAAGTAAAACAAATCCAAATACTATAAGTTCAACTAAAGACAATTGAGCTGCAAATCTTTAATCTTCAAGCTACTGTCCAAGTTAATTTGAAGAACTGAAGCACTGTTCAAAACGTCTTTTGCACGTAGCTCAGTAGGAGCAAACAGTTATTTTCACAATATGATGAGTGCAATTTATGATTAAATGAAGTATGGTTTTATGTGTGGTGCGGTGCAAGTCTGTGTGTGCGTGAGTGTGGTGCGTGGAGTTCCTGTAAAAATGGAGACACCCCGATACTAGGCAAAACAAGCAGTAGTGGCGGAGTTTACTTCCACGCTGCCCAACTGTAGAGGCACAAGGTTACAGCAGAGTTGTACGTCCACGCAAAGGGGTGATGGTGGAGTGGAGACACCACGTCTAGACCTCGGCTTGTGACACACCTTCCTCCCCAACACAATACAACACAACACAGGTCACAACACAATGGTTAGTCTTGAGAGTTAATTTCGTGTCTGGCTATTTGCTGGTTATTCTCACAACAATAACAATAATGAGGACGAGGACACCTCAATTCTGTAACAGACCTTGAGTCTCGGTAGGTGTTCAATAGAGAACCACACAACCTTAGGAAGGAATTCTACATTTAATTTATAAATGGCAATTACGATCCTCCTCTCTTTTAAACTCTAAGCATTCTTACCCTGACGAGGGCGTAAGACCTTGGGTGGCTCGTACCAACGATTACAACACCCTTCCAACACTGACACCTATTTCTAAATTCGACCTACAGTCACAGGATCACTGCTGGCTAGAGCTGACCTCTCGCAAAAAGCATCCAAATCACTCTGCCTTACCAAATGCACCCAAGCCAAGAGCAAAACAGTCGAGTTCTCGTCAGTACCCCTATTTCTTATTCTGCATACCCCTATCTTCTTATTCTGCATACCCCTATTACTACGGTACGCACGTGGAATCACGGCTCCTGCACTCTTTCGTACGCAATAAAGAAAACAGTCAAGCTATCTATGTACACTACGTGACAGAGAAGTGCAACTTCGCACAAAATATAGCTCTCTCTGTTACTGCCGAAACTCGTGTCGTCACAAACAACAACAACAACAACAACAACAATAACAAGTACAAGAACAAGGACAAGAATAAGAAGAAGGCCAAGCAGGCGAAGAAAAAGAAGAAGAAGAACGAACGAACGAACATTGAACAAACATTGAGGTTTAACGTCTACACCCACCATTGGCGATATGGCAGACGGGGATAACCATCCCAGGGAAAGAGGGGTAGGGACCTAAATCAACACTGAACCACCAGAGCAATCATACTGCTAAAATGGACAGTGAAAATGACCACCTTTGAATTCCCCTCTCTCGCTCCCTCTCCCCCCCCCCTCCCACCCACCCCCCACGGGATTCGAACCTGGGTTATCGGTGTGCCAGGCGAACGCTCTACCACTTGAGCTATGGCGGTGGGACAAGAAGAAGAAGAAGAAGAAGAAGAAGAAGAAGAAGAAGAAGAACAACAACAACAACAACAACAACAACAAATAAGAAGAAGAAGAAGAAGAAGAAGAACAACAACAACAACAACAACAACAACAACAACAGGAACAAGAAGAACAAGAACAAAAACAAGAACAAAAACAAGAACAAAAACAAAAAACAAGATAACAATGGTTTCAAAAGCGTAAAACACGATGTTGAGTCTGCAAATACATGTACATTATCAAACTTTCAAAATGTTATAACAAGGAATATAAACTTGCCTCTGCGCAACAACTAAGTATACTTGTACATAAAACCCAATACGGCCCTAAGAGAGCGTAGTGTATGAAATCCAAAGGAACACAACTGTAAAACATAAAGAATATGCACTTCCAAACGGTTTGACACGCAATGCTCATAAAAGCATAATAATGAAAGAAAACACGATACTCTCAATAAATATCATATTAACATGAAATACAAAATGGAAAATAACGCACTAAACCAGTAATTTGAACAGAAATATTTCGTAGATATTATAATACCCTTTTAAGTTCTAAGCTTATTTTCAATGTGAAAAATAGAAAGAAAGAAAAAAAATTAAGTAGGAAAAAGGAAGAAAGGAGAAAAAGAGAAGAAAAAAACTAGAAAAAAGAAACGAAAGGAAAAGAAAATGAAATAAATGCAATACAATACAATACAATACAATACAATACAATACAATACAATACAATACAATACAATACAATAAAACATCTAAAACGAATTATGTAACAAATCTTCGAAACACGAAAGATAAACTAAATTACAAGAAAACCTGAAACCAAAATATATTTTCCAAATATTCAAACCACGGTGTCGGGGAACGGAACTTAAACTAAGATTATTTCGGCTTATAGAGTGTTACGGTTGAGACGCGCACGATAGATCCGATCATTTTGTTGTGCAAAGCATGCAATAATAGAGCATATTTACCTTTTGATTTGATTTTGCGTTGTTGCTAGAAGAAGCTTTGTATAGTGTTGATGATTTTCGTCGGTCGATATTGTTGAGAATTTTCTAGAATGACTTGTTTACTATCCACCGAAGTTTCGAGATAGAACTGGCAAGACCTAAGCGATTCTCCAAACCTAATGACGTAGGACAGTGCATAGTTCCGATGAATTTCTTTATATTTTGATTGGGTGTTATTGCGTCATGCTGGAATGTTCGAGCTTGCGAAACATGGATCCTCACAGCAGATCTACAACGAAGAATACAAAGCATGGAGATGAGGTGCTACAGAAGACTTCTGGACATTTCCTATACCCAGCAAATCACCAACGACGAAGTCCGACAGACCATCACACAAGCCATTGAACAACAAAATGACATGCTCACAATGGTGAAGAAACGGAAACTCCGATGGTATGGCCATGTCACCAAAGCATCAGGCCTTGCAAAGACCAACCTGCAAGGCACGGCGCAAGAAGGCAGAAGAAGAGGGAGACAGAAAAAGAGGCGGGAGGACAACATTCGAGAATGGACTGGTTTGACACTGAGCGAAGCCATGAGGGTTGCTGAGGACAGAAAGATGGAGTACGCTAGTTAAACGATCATCTGTGGTGCCTCTACCACCTTCGAGTTACGGGATAGGATAAGATATTACCTTGGACACGGTTTATTACTTTTTACCTGCGAATTAATTGCAATTTTAATGGGGCTGGAATGTATTCTAAATATTCCAAGGGGTACTTATCACATCTTAATTTGTCTCAACTAGCTAGCGTCCTCATATGAAGACACCTCCAGTTTAGACATTTTTTAAAGTGCCAATAAGTGTATGACGAATTTTTTCATACCCCACATATCAAGGAGGGGTATTCACAAGCAAACATTGTGTGCTAGAGTTACTTCCCTTCTATAACTTCCAGCAGCAGCCATATTAAATCACACATGTGCTTTGTAAAACCAGCAAAATGCCTCCACCCAAAAGGTAAACAAATAACTCTTATTTTTTACTTTTTGAATAACATTACATAAGTAAAATTGTTCCTTAATACCATGTTTGAAAACAACTTTTTTAGGTTTTCTTAATGTTTTGTGTTTTAGTGATAATGAGTAATCAAAGCGGCGTCCTCATATGAGGACGCTAGGCACGAACGGGTACAGGTTTATATAGTCGCTTAGCAATAATTATAGTTGCCCAGCATGATTTTCACTCAGCAAGTTTATTTGGCAAATATACTGTCAATGAAGTGCTTGACATACTGGAGGAAAGCAACAACTTTTTCCGAGCAGATGTCTTCATAGAGCCTCCACCAGCGGACGCGCTCACGGATGAGGATAGTGGTGACGAAGAAGAGGGCCCGGCTGTTGAAAACCTGAATGGACGACAGCTGTCAGCAAGTGCCACAGCAACGATTTTTTTCAAGATGGAAGACAAACAATCGGAGAGGAGTACCAGACAACTCACACTGACGAAGAAGCTGTAAGAAATTTTGTTGTTGTTTATACATGTAATAGGTAAAAAGATTAGATTGGGAAAGGGTGGGGTGAGTGGTGGCGAAAATGAATTGAACGGGTGACCGTTCTCCACAGCATTCGTGGGAGCGTGGCTCACGTTAGGAAAGAGGCAGGCGTGTGCACCAGCCGCAAATGCGAAAAGGCGACCCAAGCCTTCGCTTCCACCAGCACACAAAAGAACCTGGAAGAAATCAGATCTTACGAGCAGACAAAAAAGCTGATTTTCCTGGAATTCGCTCCCTGTGAACACAGATCGACTTCCTCAAGATCCTGTTAAAATTTTTGAAATGTTCTTTGATGATGATGTTATTGATCTCATTGCCACCGAAAGTATTGCTTATGCTGCGTTCAAAGGAAATCACACATTCACAGTCAGCGCAGATGAAATGCGTGTTTTTATTGCGATTCTGTTGTTGTCGGGCTATAGCACGGTGCCCAGGAGGAGGATGAGATGGTCTCATGACAAGGACATCCACAACATTGCCACCTCAGAAGCGATTACCAGAGACCGCTTTGAAGAAATCTTACGTTACCTGCATCTCAAGGACAACACAAGACTAGACCCTGAAGACAGAATGAGTAAGGTCCGTCCTCTCCTGTCCATGATAAATGAAAGATGTCTCAACAACTTTGTCAAGCAACAAAGCCTCAGCATTGATGAAAGCATGGTGCCGTACTATGGCCGTCATGGATGCAGACATTGTATCAGGGGGAAGGCAATAGCACTTGACGATCTGACTTCAAAAGGCATCGGATGCACAGGGACAATTAGGTCCAACCGCATGGAAGATTGTCCACTCAAGAGCGTCAAAGACATGCAGAAGGCAAGCAGAGGCACTTACGACTATTTCACAGATGACAAGACCGGTTTCGTTGCGGTTCGCTGGAATGATAACAGCGTGGTGAATGTTGTATCCAACTGTGTGGGCATCCATCCTGTTCAGAGACAGCCAGCCGTTGATCCCGATCTGCTCACCAGAGAGTGCAGATTGGTCAACCGTTTCTGATCTCCCACCACAAGACCATGGGTGGTATCGACCGCATGGACCAAAATGTGGACATGAACAGAATCACCATAAGAACCAAAAAGTGGTGGTGGCCTATTTTTGCTTACAAGCCATATGTTTATGTGCAACAGGCATGGCTTCTGTATCGACACACGGCAGCAGCGACCAACACTCCACTGGACCTGCTTGCAGTTCGCCGCGCCATTGTCAAAAACTATTTGGCCAAAGCAGCACAACCCCCATCTGTTGGTCGTCCACAAGGCCATACTCCACAACTTGACCGTAGAGTTTCCAGAGCTGTACGCTTCGATGGCAGAGACCGCGTGGTACTGTGGATCGACAAGCAAATCCGCTGTGCTCTCTGTCACAAGAAATGCAGGCAAAAGTGTAGAAAATGCGGCGTCGGAGTGCATGTAAAATGCTTTGAGCTATTTCACACTGAGTGAATTATACAATTTCAATTCTTGACTGCCCGCGTTGGGGTGCCGGGTGTTTCAGTATAAATAGTATCCCCACTTTCTGGAAATTTAGTGCTTTAAATTCCCACTGTCGCTGTCTTTCTCATTTGCTCTTTCTCATTCCTGCTCTGTTATATCAATCTGCTATGCTATCTTCTTCTTCGCTAGACCAGTCACCTACCTTTTTTCTTGAAAACTCTTCCGGAACAAGACTCCTTATTTGTGTATGAGGTCTGTTGGATCAGCTTGGGAATATTGGACGCTTTCTGCCCGGTGGTCACTAGTGCTTCCCATGATGTTATTATTTAGCAATGTAGGCATTTTATATGTATGTGTTTTGTTGATAATTTATAATGATGTTTGTATTCTATTTTGTTTTTGTAAACGGGGGTTCGATAAATTAGAGTACAGCCTCAGCGTCCCATGCGTGGGATGTCTTTATTGTAAAGTAACTGGCATGTGGAGAGCTTTCAGTTTTACCACTAGGGTTGTTTCAGCAGATCTTCTATGCGGATCGGAGGTTGTCCGGTCCTGATTTGGCTCGGAAGAGTCCACTGGACCTAAAGCAATAATCATGTAATGTAATGTAATTCTTGACTTCTGTTGTCCTAGTCAAGTGCTAAAACAACAACTCTGTGCTGCTAGTCAAGTGCTAAAGTAGTATGCACATATTTGTATTCTTCCGATCGCAAATGCAGCTAGTGAAGGGCATAAGGTTCTGACCAATACTAGAAAAAGTGCCAAAATGTCATTAATTTGAACAGGCAAAGAGGCAGGTCCATATGTTCTTAGTTGTATGAATGTTAGGTTCACACTTTTAACTGTTCACAGTTTGCTGATGGAAGAAATTAAAGATGTTCAATGTGTTCTGCAAAAGATTGTCTTATTTTGGTCTTGTTATTAACCTGTGCCCACTGGTGCCTAGCGTCCTCATATGAGGACGGTCGTTATATTGTATATAAATCACAACACATGCTGAAATCATCCAAATGACAGTTACATATGACCTACAAATATCATTTGACACCAAATGTAAAAAAAAATAAAACAAATTCAGGCATTAATGGCTAAGTCTGTACTTCATTCTTTACGAAACTGGAAATATAAGAAAAGAACGGATTTCTATATTTTACTCACTGAGAACAAGAGGTACAAAAATAGAATTTTGTCGGGGCCCATCGCACGTTGGCATTTTCGGCAATACAATATCTGATAGCTTAGCGACGAGGAGCAGACAAATATGATTCTTTATACATTCAAATAAATAATTATGGTGCAACCTCAATATTTTTCTCTTTTAGAGAAAAATGCCTATATTAATGTTTTCAATAGAAATATTGTGCGAAGCCCGAGAAATGTGTCTCGAATAATATACGAACTACTCCTAAACTCTAGTAATGCTAAGATTTCAAAAGGCATTACATGTATGTGCTCAGAAGAAATTACAATTCGTCATTTGATACTAGATGGTCCAGTATTAAGACCTTTGTATTTACAAAAGGCATAATGTTTGTAGGAATTTGTTCACGAAATGTTATCAAGTGCCTTTGTACATAATATTGTCATAATGACAACTCCATTGTACTCACTGCTGTAAAGCGTACTGTTTGTTTTGCTTTCTGTTTACATTAGGGTTTAGAATTATTTATTCTCTATGTTGTTGTGATAAGGCATTACATTGAACGATTGAATTGAAATGTCAAATAGCAAATGACAATTATTACAAAAAATTGAGTTTAGATGGGTAGTTCAGATGGGTAGTTCAGATGGGTAGTTCAGATGGATAGTTCAAATGGGTAGTTCATATGTTGAGATATATGTTGAGATGTATAAAATTGAGTTTAGATGGGTAGTTCATATGGGTAGTTCAGATGGGTAGTTCATATGGGTAGTTCAGATGGGTAGTTCAGATGGGTAGTTCAGATGGGTAGTTCAGATGGGTAGTTCATATGGGTAGTTCAGATGGGTAGTTTAGATAAAGAAGAAAAGGAGAACGAGGGGGCGAACAAGGAGAACGACGACAAAAGGGGAGGAGGGAAGGAAGGAGGCAGAACGAGATGAGAGAGGAGAAGAAGAAGGTGCTTGTTTGTAGATTATAGTCACACGACACTTTCGCATATAGGTGACTACTGGACCGATTTATACTGACACCAGCGGGCCAGTTGTTGGTAAAGGGGAAAATAATATGATCACACGTTGACCAATCCGGGATTCGAACCAGCGACCTTTCGGTTACTAGCAAGACGCTCTTACCAACTGAGCTACCCGGCCCCTCCCGAAGAAGAAGAAGAAGAAGAAGAAGAAGAAGAAGAAGAAGAAGAAGAAGAAGAAGAAGAAGAAGGGAAGGAATGAAGAAAGACAAAAAGGAAGACAGAGAGAAAGAAATAAAAAAAAGAAAGAAAAACAGAACGAAGGAAAGAAAGAAAGAAAGACAGACAGACAGACGTGGACAGTGTATACTATTTTATAGAAATCCTTTGCTCTTGAAAACGTTTAGGAAAAAGAAGAAGAAGAAGAAGAAGAAGAAGAAGAAGAAGAAGAAGAAGAAGAAGAAGAAGAAGAAGAAGAAGAAGAAGAAGAAGAAGAAGAAGAACAAGAAGAAGAACAAGAAGAAGAACAAGAAGAAGAAGAAGAAGAGGAAGAGGAAGAAGAAGAAGAAGAAGAAGAAGAAGAAGAAGAAGAAGAAGAAGAAGAAGAAGAAGAAGAAGAAGAAGAAGAAGAAGAATGAGAAGGAGGAGGAGGAGGAGAAAGAGAATGAGAAGGGAAGGAAAGAAGAAAGAAAGAAAGAAGGAAAGAAAGAAAGAAAAGGTGAATAGTGAATTATATTTTATAGAAATCCTTTGCTCTTAAAAACGTTTAAGATTGTCGAATACGTCCTTTACTGATAGAGGACGCTTTCTTTTTACTATCACCCACCTTCCTTTATCTCCTCTCTCTCTCTCTCTCTCTCTCTCTCTCTCTCTCTCTTCCTCTCTATCCCTCCTTCTCTCTTCCTCTCTCTCTCCCCTCACACACACACACCCGCACACCCACAACACCAATACACACACAACAAACACAAACACAATATACACAGACAACACACAAAGACAACAGCCTCTCCCCCACACACGCACACACACAATATAACGCAACACAACACATTCACACACAAGCTAGATCAGTGACACATGTAAAACAATCTCCAACTACCCAGGAAGTTATTTGGCATGGCGTCAGAAGAATGCCTTATCTACCGATCTATCAATATTTAAGGTCGGCTGCAAATTACATTCATGACGATAGGCACTTAAGAGGGATCAGGTTTAGGGGGGATTAGGATAAATGTATAATATTATGTTCGTGGTTTTAAAATCTCTGTTAATTTTATGTTTTCTTATTCCTACCCTATCCTATCCCATTAACTCGAAGGTCGTTGGGGCACCACAGATGATCGTTTAACCAGCGTACTCCATCTTTCGCTGTCCTCAGCAATCTTCATGGCTTCGCTCAGTGTCAAGCCAGTCCATTCTCGAATGTTGTCCTCCCACCTCTGTTTCTGTCTCCCTCTTCTTCTGCCTTCTTGCACCGTGCCTTGCAGGAGGGTCTTTGCAAGGCCTGATGCTCTGGTGACGTGGCCATACCATCGGAGTTTCTTATTGAAGAGGATTAAACTGAAATAGGTCATTTTGAATGGGAAGAAAGGGAGGGAAGTTGGGCAGAAAGGGAGGGGGGGTAGGGAGGAGGAGAAAAACGTTGGGCGTTAGAGATACTGCAATACAACACAACACAATACAATACAATACCAAACGGTGCGATACAATACAATTAAACTTTATTAGCCCCATGAAATAACTAAAGTTGCCTTTGGTAAGTCTCATAATAGGTAGGTCAAAGAAGGAGGCAGGCTACCGGAAGAGAGAGAGAGAGAGAGAGAGAGAGAGAGAAGAGGTAGAGAGAGAGAGAGAGAGAGAGAGAGAGAGAGAGAGAGGAATAACTACTAATTATGGGGTCATAAAAAAACATTAAGTGGGCAAAATGTTCACTATGCACTAGATCGTATTACATATTAATACGAATATTGTACTCATACATTTATTTTTAATGAGACTTTTTTTTTTACAAATGTGTACAGAAATAAAATTATAACAATGAAAGGCATAACATGGACATCACAGTAAGACATCTAGTTCTTTATAAACTGCACACAAACAAAACAAAAAAAAACACCAAAACAAAAACCCACCAAAAAAACAAACAACAACAAAAAAAACTGAATCTTAAAAATGAACATAAGAAAACCAAATCCCCCAAAATTGCACTAAGTCAAACTTCCAAAGGATATCTGCTCGCTTTTGATTTCATCGTCAAAATATGCTAACAACTTATAAGATATTCGTAGTCAACGACACAGATGGCGATGTTGTAGCTGAAGTAGCAGTTGCGAATGACAGGCAGGGGAGATGGAGTGGGCTGGAGGATGGGCGTGTTGCAGGGTGGTGTTGAATCCGGTGGAGAAATTGGCAGGGATTGTGGGGAAGTGGAGAAATTGGCAGGGATTGTGGGGAAGTGGAGAAATTGGCAGGGATTGTGGGGAAGTGGAGAAATTGGCAGGGATTGTGGGGAACATTGCGATGGAGACTGAAGAGTGGTGCCCTTCTTTTTTTCTTAATTTAAATTATCTCCCTTTCATTTCTTGTAATTCGACAGCAATTGCAGATCGCCTGATTACAAAACATACCTGTTAATTAACCTGGTCCCCTAAGAAGTCTGAACTAGACCACGCCGCCGTAACGTCTGAATGACACGTTTCAAGGCTCGGGCATTGAAAGCCTTTCAATGGCTTTCAAATGGGGAATAATCAGCGATGAACGACCCGTTCCATCTTGTATAAAAGCGGAAAGCTAACACGTGTCAAACGTTGAAGTGGAGGTTCACCATAGATCCTCGCAAAAACTTTGTTAAGCGTTAATTCAGCTTTATTAGAGGTTGCCTTTTTAACCGGTTCACCTTTATATACATAGCCGCGGATACAGACGCATGAAGAAAACCACACACACATTCACATACACAAAAACGCACCCCCAAACACCCAGTCACGACTCGGTTTGTCTAAACCTGTGATGATAATGTTTCTAAGCCCATTACAGAGGACGGAAGGTAAGGGAGAGAAAATAAAGTTTATCGCTAAGTTTGCAAATAGTGTAACTAGAACACGTGCATCGTTTTGTTAGTATTACTTCGTCATCCAAAATTGGTCAAGATGGCCGCTATATGGGTTTGAGGGCAGGCGTGTATTATCACGTGCCGTGCAAGTTTTGCAGTGAGCGATGTGCACATTCAACTAGGGGGTGCAAGTCAATCAAACTGTTGTGCTGAGCCGAATGGGTCAGTCACAGAGAGGAACTGGCAAAGACAGGTACTATAGGGCCAGCAGAGTTTACGAGAGGAAGTTAGGGTGTGGGAAAGATGGTGCAGGCAAAGTGTCAGTCTATTAGCCGCCTTTCTCAAGCAGTGTGTCGTCCTTCTGTGGCGGTCATGTGGGGCGGTTCTAGTCGTCCTCGAGCTGATGTCCTGTACGGCAAGAAGAGAGCTGCATGTGCATACAGGCGATTATTCAGACCTGTCTTGTTCTGTGTTGTGTCGTCTTGTCCGGACCGAAGATAACCACCGATAGCGTAAGTACCCGCAAGCGATCTTTAAGTGGCCATTTTGCTGGGGTGCAAGCATGTTTGCATTTATATATTTTAGATTAGGAATGAGAAAAAAACATCAGTGAAGGCAGGGGAATACATATATTTGTGATAATTGTTGTTGTGATCGCACAAACAACTGCTGCCCTGGCGAGGTTGAAGCCCATTTGGAAAGACAGGACCATCAGTCTACATTCCAAGGTAAGACTGCTGCGCTCCCTTGTCATCTCCATCTTCCTATATGCTTGCGAAACATGGACACTCACAGCAGATCTACAACGAAGAATACAAAGCATGGAGATGAGGTGCTACAGAAGACTTCTGGGCATTTCCTATACCCAGCACATCACCAACAACAAAGTTCGACAGACCATCACACAAGCCATTAGACAACACGATGACCTGCTCACAGTGGTGAAAAAACGTAAACTTCGATGGTATGGCCACGTAACCAGATCATCAGGTCTTTCAAAGACCATCCTGCAAGGCACAGTGCAAGGAGGTAGAAGAAGAGGGAGACCAAAAAAGAGGTGATAGGACAACATTCGAGAATGGACTGGTTTGACACTGAGCGAAACAATCAGGGTTGCTGAGGACAGGGAAAGATGGAGTACGCTGGTTAAACGATCATCTGTAGTGCCCCTACGACCTCCGAGTTATGGGATAGGATAGGATAGGATAGGGTGGGATAGGATAGGACAGGAATTGTTAAGTTTCGTGAAGAGTAGTAATTTATGCATTATAAGTTTAGATTCTTTGCTAACGTTGTAAAAAGTGTAGAATGAAATGATATAATGAAAAAATATATATGAAAACCATTCTTTTGTCGATCACTAAGAAAAAATTTATAATTTATAAATCGAATTTGATCAGTTGTTCTACAACAATTGTAAAGGGGAATAATTCATAAATTAAAAATTACATTGTTTCCAAGTATAATAAAGGGAAATAATTTGGAAAAGTTCGTTCATTTCAATTATAATAAGGGGAGATTCTTTGTGAATGAGCTTGATAATGAATAAAAATGAAGAAAGGTAGGAACGGGCACTATAATGCCGAGGAGTATGTGGGTATTTTTCCTATGTTGGTTGGATAGGATAGGATGGGATAGGTTGGTTGATAATTTTGTTACCTGTGAGACGCGCAGAATAGTACGTGTGAGACGCGCGCGATGGATCCGATCGTTTTGTTTTACAAAGCATTCAATAACAGAGTGTATTTACCTTTGATTTGATTTTGCGTTGTTGTTAGAAGAAGCTTGGTATAATGTTGATAATTTTCGTTGGTCGATATTATTGGAGAATTCTCTAGGGTTGCTTGTTTACTATCGATCGAAGCGTATAGATAGATCTACAGATAGCTGAGAAAATTCTTGGACTGTAAAGAAAGTTGTATGACGTAAGACAGTGCAGTGATGACGAAGTTTATTCTGATTGGTTATAATTGCGTCACGCTCGAACATTCGAACGTTCTCTCCAGTATAGGGAGACTATATATGTACCGCACTGTTTCAGTTGAGAAAGTGAAAAGCGATCGAGCGATTGTATGCAGTTGTTGATCTACGCTGAATAAAGTTGGAAAACTTCATACGACTCCTACCTTGTTGCTGAGTGAACAGGTTGCGTGGATAAAGAATCCGAGTTACATTTATGAGGAGTCAAGCATTGGGGCTGAATCAACTAAAAAAAAAAAAAAACAACGAATGTAACAAATTTACTCTTGCGTATGTCTTAGTCTCCAGCACTGTGTGCTGTGTGTGTGACGTGCCGTTGGCCTTGGCTGAGAGAGAGGAAAAAGGAGAGATGACCGACAACACGCTCCGTGATGTTGAATAATTATAATATATGCTCTTTTAAGCGTCTTAAAATAAAGATAAGAGTGTCTTTAGTTTAATGTATTCTATGTGGTGCCCCTACGACTTCCGAGTTAGGGGATAGGATAGGATAGGTACATGCACCGTGCAGCCTTAAGACACACGCACACAACAAACACGGGCGTACACACACTGGCTCTGCAATTAGGCAAAAAAAAAAAGACCACCACTACCTTTTTAATTATTGTAAGACTATTCTCTAAGTAGATCATTTGGGTGGGGATAAATTTAAAGGTACTTAAGCTAAGTAACTTTGATAATTATTTATAAGTTGACTTTAGAATTTAAAAAGTACTTACATAATGACTTACTGATCTTTACCAAGTAACTTTTATCTTATAACAATTAAATTATACAAGAACTTAAAAAAAAAGAAACTAACTTACTTAGGTAAGTATCTTATAGCCAGTTGGTTGGTCAGTTTTTAATAATAATTTTAAGTGCTTGCCTTTCTTTAGTTGTTCTTTTAATTTAGTTCTTTCCTCTTTTGATTCAATTACGTCATTTTCTTTTAAACAATTATCAAAGCTGTCACGGTCTTTGCAATAAAACAGGCACACGAATTTTACTTGTTCTCTAAAATCCTTTAATATCGAATTAAATTTCTGCGCCAAAATCCACAAAGAAATTTTAGCATGGCGTCCACTGAAAGCCAGCTTGCTCAATATGTTCCGTTTTAATACAATATCTTTTTCTGCACCGCAATCATCGATTAGAAATAATGTATTACCCTCATTCTCAAACAGGTTATAAAAATACGTTAAATACTCATTGAGCTTGCCATTGGGATTAACAACAAAGATATTTTCATCTGTCCAGACATACTTACGATCTAAGTAGGTTTTATTATATTGAATAGTGGGGCAAAAAATTACTATATAATCAAAGTGGCCTGCGTAATATTTTTCTAACAAATCCAGAACAAAGACAGTCTTTCCGCATGACGTCATGCCAACGATCATTCCACAATGAGGATCACGAGGTAACAAAGAGGTCATTTTTAATATACTAAATCTTTTAATCTTCCATTTTCAATGTTTAGCTGAGCGTCCATAATAATATACATGTATACTGTAACTGATTCTGACCTTGTACTTGCTTCCCTATGCAATTCAATTGTTATACCATCTGTTCCGTTTTCAATTCTTCTTCCAGATCCATGAAGTTCATTGGTGGGTATGGTTCGAAAGTCTAACCACAACGCAAACTTATTCACCAGATAATCTTGCAGTCTTGTATCATGCAAATGAAGATCTTTAGAAATCAAATCCACAGTGTCAGTCCGTAATCTACCTCCACCCAAGATTTTCCTAATCTCATCAAATTGTTGAAACCCCATCATTCCATTAGCGAATAATTGATTAGGTTTACCTTCAATCACAACAGACGCTTTTGAAATATTAGGATTGATAAAATTTTCGCTGTCACGATTATAATTTGATTCTTTCACAAACAACAACAGTACACCTTTAAAACTTCGAGCAGGTGAATTTATGTTGATGGTCCATAGTGCGTCTAATAAATCTTTATTAAATTGTCTGTAGCGAACGATCCTATCATAATAAATTGCTAGTTTGTCATATTGGCCCCTGATCATCCTACTGAGTTCAGCGTGAGTGACCACTTCATATTCAAGCGTGATGTCTGTAATTGTATACCTAGCATCATTGTCAGAGCTAATTACTACTTGAGAATAATCATTGAAAATAATTTCGTAAGACAGCCTATCGTTAAATGAACCTTGATGAAATGGCAAATGACTGTGTAGCAGTTCAAAATCGAGTGGAAAATAAAACCTGTTTTTGTATACAGCAGCTAATGCATTTTCACCTTTGTTAGAAGCGGCAGCATCACCAGCTTTGATTCGAAGTTTTGCCACATTGGCGGCTTGAATCCCCTGACCAACTAAATCTTCCCTTTCATATTTACTCAGCCACAGATCTGTGTAACAAAACAAAACACCGGCGTCATCGATACTTTGGATTTCTCGCCCATCAAGTTTAATAACCATTCTTTTAATTATAGCTCTGCCTAGATTGTTGACTACGGTTCTGTTAGGATCGTCGTCAGAATTCAGACTAATTTTAAATCCCAATTTAGGACTGCCTGGAACTATTACATCATCAGGACCTAAATTTGGAAATCTTATGGTTAGTAGCTGATTAGGCTCTATGCTGCTTGGATTGTTTGTAATAATTATTGTGCTTTTCTCACCTTTGATGCCTAAAGGCGTCCTCAATCGATGTGTAGGGTCTAACAAGTTTCCGTAGCTTTGCATTTTTAGTGTGATAAAAAAAAATTATATTTAAAATGGCAACAGGTGGTGAAGCTCTTGATGAAGTGTTTAAACCAAATGAGCCTAATGAAGACCTCGACGTTGACACAACCAGCAGACTGCTTTCTATGGTAGGAGACGACATGAGCCAAACAAGGCTAAGTATAGGAGAAGAATTACGTCAAGTAACTGAAACCCAAAAAGCCAGAAAAATCAATAAATTTTACAATTACATCGGGCGCGAGTTACCGGACTATGTTAGTCCCAGCGACTTCGAACTAGACAAAAATAATCACTTGTTTATAAACACTATTGTATCCGGTAAAAAAGTGAGAGTACAGTTAACTATGTTAAAGAATCCTGATAAATTTTATGCGTGGTCTACTTTGAAAACTAAACTCCCAGTGACTGTAATACGATCATTGGGGCTTTCCGATAATAGAGTGCCAGCGTTGCATCGCCAAGCAGTAGCTTCACTTCAACGAATAGATGCATCGTTAAGTTCAGAAATAGAACTACAAGACTTAACTAACTTAACTAGTTCTGCATTAGAAGTAAATAAAGAGTTAACAACCTTACAAACAAATGAGGACACCAATATTGATCAGGTTATGGAAACTATCAATGACACGCCATTATTGCCACTGCGTGAACTTCAAGGCTTAGATAAAGCTTTACAATCTGTGAGAGGGGAGACAATAATGAATTTAGCCAAGCTCGGCGAGCTCGACAAACATATAGAAAAACAAAAAAATAAACTAGCAGAAGCTGATGACGCCAACTTAAGCATTGAGGTAAAAAAGATGATTCAAAAAAGGCTCGCAGACCTTTACACAGAACGCGCTGCAAGGCTAGAAGCCTTATCCATAAACAGAGAAAAATTAATAACTAATTTCGCCAGAATAAAAGAAACGGTGCATAAAATTTTACACGAAGACACTACACTTGCAGAAAGAATTCAAACACTGTTCAGAGAGCAAGGTGTTACAATATTTAGCATTCTTACAGCTGTTGGGATGACAATAAGCACACTAGTCTTAGCACTGACTAGAACCGTAGGCATCAGTGCCGGTGGACCTGGCGTACCTGGTGGACCTGGCGGTAGTCCGGTTAAAGACTGGATTAAAAAGACGTTACAAAGCATAGCTAACTTATTGAAACGCTTAGGTGACAAACTTGTAGACGCACTTCCAGGAATATTAGGTTCTGTATTTTCATGGATATTTAATACTGCTTCTAAAGTTGTGGTTTGGGCGTCTGAGCATCTGTGGTCTTTGTTTATAATAATATTACTCTGGTTACTTAAAATAGTAAATCCCAATTAACCCAGCAAACAATAAACCCCCTGTAAGCGCTAGACGCGAAACCCCATGATCAATTACCGGCAGGCCTTGCAGTTCCGGCAAGCTTGGTAGGCTTGGCAGGCTCGGAAGTGGTGGCGAACTTAAAGGTTCATTATTAGGCCTAGCAGTAAATACCGTATTTGCTGTATTCACTGTATTCACTGTATTCAACGTATTCAATGTATTTATTGTAGGATTGTAGCCTATATGAAACTGAGGGTCGGCAATCACTATATTGTTGTTGTAGTTTGATATAGTTCCTATTCTAAGCTGAAGGTCTGAAGGCAACATATACAGTCCTAAACCTATTACGTAATCTACTTTCGATCTAGCATACTTTAAAGTGTCCTGATATCTTTTAATACTTGCGGGCAAATCTACTGCCGAATTAATAGAATCTTCAATGTTGGCTAGAAACTGCTTTTGTGCATCGAAGCTAGTTCCTTCCCCAATGATATTACTTCGTGTTTCTGCTTGAGACCCCAGAATGCACCACGCATACGTACGAATAGATTCATTCAGCCTTTCCACCCCACTTTGAGTAAATCCGTTTGATGTGTCCAATATAAAAGTGCTGTATGCTGCACTTTGTTTTTGTCTGATATAAAGTAAAGGAACCTGGCTGTTGTGGTTAAATGATGTAAATCCAGGTACGTAAGGCCCCGTGTATAAATTACCAACAGCGTATCTAAATAAAGTTCCCATCCCGTGATTGAGGTCTAGTTTTTGTCTGAAGTCTGTTTTAGTATCAATTCCGAATTCATTGCACAACCTTTGATACGCTTTCTTGTCAAAGCCGTTGTTAAAGGGATTAAAGTTTTTGTCTGTAGGTAAGGGAACTTGAAGTTCAGACAACACCCGTCTCACTTGATAATACAAATGGAACAGATAAATAGACTTCAACATAGGATCTGGGTGATTAAGGTGATGAACGTAAGAAACTCCGCAACCAGTTGTAGCGCATGACACGGCAAAATTAATTTGATTCTGAAAGAACTGCATACCCCCGTTGTTTAGCCATTGGTTAGCTAAAAAGTCGCTCGTAATGTCTGGGTTGAGGTAATGATCAAAAATATTATGGGGGATAGTTTCGAAATGGACGTTGGCTGCCACAGCTATTGTCAGCTTGGTTAGGTCGACTGCTTTTTCGTAATAATAAGGCCCTGTAGTATACTTTGCAGCTTTGTTATATTTATAAGGCGTGTACATTTTTATTATATTAAAAAAAATATGTTTGTAACTTTCGAATCTGTAAAATCAGGTGTGCCCATTGAACTTCAGCATCCTATTGACAACAAAAACAGGGACCTTAACGTAATCCTACACGAAATATTCTTCACGGTTAAATGGTTAAATATTAGTCATGATCTAAACAACAACTGGATAATGATTAATAAAAAAAGGCACTTTATTCATGCCGGCTATTATGACTTCTGCAGACTTACTGAAGAATTGTTTAAACCTCATTCGATTGAAGCAAAAATGAACCCTGCAAACTTGATAGTAACTTTAACTTTCCATAAAACCCTGCATAAAGACATTACCAGCGTTACACTTGCGCCAAAGCTGGCAGAAATATTAGGTTTCCGTGGCAATGAATTATCTTTATCTGACAGCTCCAGCACCGTCGGCAGTTCTATAAGATTTATTGGATCAAACCCTATGAATTTGTTAATTAATAATAGATTGTTTGTGTACCTTCATCAACTGAAGACATTGGAAAACTTAGTAAACGGAACTCCTAGTACATTGCTAAGGATAATCTCAACTCAGAGAGAATCTTACTGCGATCCAGTTTCATTAAAATTTCTGCCTCAAAAACGCCACTTAAGTCAGGACTATCATACTAGTTTATGCTTCAAAATAACTAACCAAAACAACGAAATTGTAGACTTTGAAGATCTTACAATTATTCTTGAGATAAAATAAAGTTTAATTTTAAAATACAATGTCAATCGGCCCTCAAATTCCAGTAACCTGTCCTACCATTGAACTGAAAGACTTAGCAGACACAATTGACTTTGATGCGAATGCTATTGTTGGGTCTATTTACGGTTTCGAATTTACACAAAATGGATATTATAAACGAGCGCTAGTGCCGGCAGTGCCTGAAGTGCCGTCAGTGCCGCCGTCAGTACCGCCAGAAAAACCATCTATCGATCAGCTAAAGGATTTTAATGCCGGTAAAGTAGATCCCGATTTTAAGTATGCTATTACTAAACGAGAAAATACCTGGTCTTTAACACCTATAGACACAGAATTAGATTGGCTTATTAAATTCAAGTGCGAAAGCCCTTACACTTTTATGGGACCAGACAATAAATTTAAGAAAATTATTAACGCCGGGCCTATGTTAGTTAGTCTAGTGCCGGATGAAAACAATCGGGAAACCATAGAAGTCAAAGCCTACAAAAAAAGCAACTATGTTTTACATAAGCGTGAAACCGCAGGGAAAAATGTCAGACTTGTTCTGCAGCCTCCTTTACAGCTAGGTAGTGCAGCTATGATAGTACTGGACATAATTGCTCACAGGCCTACGCAGAGAAATTTTAATGTAATTCCGCAAGTGTCTCTAAGTTGGGTTGATTTAGATGAGGATCCCAGACGAGTTACAGTATTTATGAAAAAAAGAGAAAATGAAAATCAGTTTTCCGTATTTACTTCATCACCCAAGATAACTTTTGTCCCTGTTCCAAATCCTATTGACAGAATAGCGCAAATTAGCCTAGACAACGTAGATCTGTTAGCATTTTATTTCAGCGATCAGATATTTTCTGATAGTCAAATAGAATATTTTGCTAATAAACTAAAATCAAGTTAATTATTGTTAACCCTTTTTTTTCACACTAAAAATATGACAACAAAATTGTATCCTGCTATAGTAGAAGCAGTAGTGGATGAACAACCAATGCAACCCAGTGCTCCAACGTTAGACTTAAATAATGTTCAAACGTTCAGGTTGGAAGAAATAAGAAAAGTTAGGACTCAAATTGAATCAGATATCCAAAAGTACTCTAGATGCAGACGAAGGTATTCCGGCGCTTATAGCGGAATAAATTACGTGTCTACTGGTCTAAATGTTATTAATGCAGCGGAAGCTGCGGTCAGCGTGGGATTATTGGTGACTGGAATTGGTATACCAATTAGTATTGGATTAGGAGTGGCTGCCGGATTATCTTCAGTGATGTCAGTTTTACTTGGCGTAATTAATACTAAAGTATCTAAGAAACTAGAAAAACACGACCTCATTTCTAGCCTGGCGATAGCTAAACTTACTAGCATGAACTTAATAATTTCTAAAGCTCTAGAAGACACTCAGATTACAGACCAAGAGTTTGTAATTATCCAGCGAGATTTTGAAGAATATAAAAAGTTGAAGCACGACATACAATCTAAATCTAGGTCTGCACCTGTTAATGTTGAAGAAATTAAAAAAAAATTAATAGAAGAAGGGAGACTACTGGGGCGGAAGGAGCAGCTAGATGCTTTGAAGAAAAAGCTTGGCGCTTCAGAATAAATACAGTTAACATTTACTCAAGCCTTCCAGGACTTCCACCTTATTCATAGTCGCAGTGGTAGTCGTAGTCGCAGTTTCTACCTGTAATTTATAGTGGCCTAGAGCGTATGCAAACTCCTTAGTTACTCTTATTCTCTTTGTGTCATTAGCGCATAATGTTTTTTTGGTCGTCACAGCAGTGGACACTATATGGTTTTTAGACTTTATAGTTGTGTTAGGGTATGGTTTAACTTCTTTCCCATCTAAGGCTTCCAGGTAGTTTTCGTGTCTGATATCTCTGTTTTTTATTGCAGCTTTTTGGGTGCCCTTTGCTTTTGAAGATTCCCCCGATTCGTGTTTAATACTGTACTGCTTAGATCGCAGTCCTGCGTATTCTTCAATAAGTTTCCCATTCATTTCATCTTTCATCAAACCTATTTTCTTTTGGTTTGCTTTGCTGTACAAATGGTGAGTTTCAGGGTAGTCACTAGTATCGTAATGTTGCAGTTCCGATTCTAAGTCTTTATAAATGTCTTCAGTAGGGATGTCTAGTATAAGGGAGTCTGTGTCTGTGTATAAAACTCTGGCCTCCGGGTATTTAGGTTTAAAGTAATCGTAGTAAAATTCGAACATTAGTAATTTAGAAAGGTCAAGAATAGTCATCCCCATAAACACTGGTTTGTCTAGATTAACTTGCGTGGTTTTCATGGTAACTGCATACAGGGAGTCATGAAACTCTTTGTAACCAAGGTATTGAGGTTTAGATGTTAATTTAATTGCTTGATTGGGTGATGTAATTAGCCTGACGTCTTTTCGCTTGTATGGGTTCTCCATAGTTTTACCAAAACAGCTGTTATTCAGCAGCTTAAAGAAATCTTTTTCAAACGTAGATTGCGCTTGTTTTCTGAGCTCTGTGTTTTTATTAATGTACCCGGCCAAGACATTCGTTTGTTTAAAGAATAAAAGCTTGTGAATCGCTGTGCACTTCATGCCGTGTCTGATGTAGAACTGCAGGTTTCTGTAGTGGCAGACGTAATTAGATTTATTATAGAGGTTGGGAATAAGTTTAAGTTGCTTGTCTGTACCATGCAATCTTTCTGGTGCTAATGGGTAATCATTATGTAGGTCGTGTAAAGCATTGGGATATTCTAGGTCAACTTCGACAATAAACCCTATAGTATGATCTTTAGGGTGATTTAAAATACTGTTTAACCAAGTCAAGTTTGCGGGGTTTGGATTAACAAGTAATTTGAAATCTGAAACCGGTAAAAGCTCACTCATTGCCCAACCGTATAAATTGTTGGCGTCAAAGTACATTATATAATTAGATTTCTGCGAGGGGTCATAGTGCTTCAGGTATTTATTGTTGGCTTTGCAATAATTATGAGCTGCCACGCTTATTCCTCCACGAATGCCTGACTCAATCATTGTCATCATTACCTGGTCAGTTATGAGATCAATTTTAGAACCGCTAAGTTTTAAGAAAGCATCCCAACTCATTCCTGGCGAAGAAATATAATGAGAAGGGTCGAGGGAGTAATGATGTAAACTCGTTTCTCTGTATTTTTCAAACACATCAGCCAACAAACAGACGTCGGCTTTTAAATATATGTCGTGGTAGTCACCGAGGTTTTTACAGCTGAGTGCATTCCAGACATTCTGGGCGTGTTCATAATCGGTATCAGTTATGAAACTTTTATTGAGTGAAGAATAGAAGTTCTCTTTAGGTGGCAATTCTAGTTCTTCAAACACTTCCCAAGAATCCATGTATTCATAAGGATACACACCTTTCCGAATAAGTGTAACGTCTGGAAAATATTTGGTAGTGATAGGGTAGCTGGGTAAGTTCTTAGCTAGTGTTTCTAAACTGGAAGACAAATGTTGAAAGCTGTCATAAAACTTTAATTTATTCAGAGTGAAAGTTTTATATTTTTCTTCTGTCTCGGCAATACATGACACTCTGTATGCTTTCGTCACTGCCTGCATGATTAAATGGGAGTCGTAATTTCGAAGATTGTGAATGAAAATAGGGAGAGAGAAATGTTTGATTCCATAGTCTAAGTTGCATTTCTGATGAGCTGCACCTCTAAATGCCCCTGTTATGTGACAATGATCTCTCACTCTTTGGGTCTTTGCGTCCTTCGGGTCAAACTCTTTATTACAAATGTGGCAATGCGTAGCTGCTTTAAAATTATGGGAGTCAGATTCAGTAAATATCATGGGCGCCGGATTATCTAGCTGCAATAAACACAATTTGTATATTTTGTTCATCTCATCTAAGAACTTCCGAGCTGCGTCAGGCCCTCTGTAAATTACCGGCTCTGTATGTTGTCCGTCGGCTCTAACAACTACATACCCGAAACTGCAGACTTCGTGAAGGTGTGTGAGGAATGAATTAGGCGTACAAAATCCTTGTGGGCCTTGGTATTTTAAAATCAATGATTTGAAGTCGGCATAAACTATATAAGGCTGCTTGAATTGTTTGTTGATGTTTTTAAAATATACTTGAGAACCTGGCTTCGGTAACACAAGGCGGGTTTGAATATCTGTCATGCTTTTGCATATTTTACTATGCTTGTCAGCTACTTGGAGATTAGATACTCTGGTTAAACAGCGTCTGCACAAGTATTGTTTGCCATGATGTTTTGAAGTGTGTCCTAATAATCTAGATATGTTTCGTATCAGAGTATAATGTTGCATGCTAGGATCTTGCGGGTCTGTTATTAGTAAAAGATCAACGTGGTGATTGAGGTCTGAAAACGATGGGGCATTAGGAGAGATTCGTAAAGGCATAAGTTTTGATTCAGGGTCCCAAACATATACATTGACTGTTATAGGAGAGTTTTGTGATTCAAATTTGTCAATGGCGTCAAGGCTAACAGGGAAATTAATGTCTTTAAGATTTAAGTTTGTTACTTTATCTTTGTATAGCGCCACCCTTTCGGGATGTTGTTTCGACTGAATAGGATATAATTTAGCCAGAACACACCACATAAAACATTTGTCGTCAGTGTTCTTAATATTCAATACAGCCTTTTTGTCAAGAATTTCTTTGGGAAGAGGGATATAAGATTTTCCTTTGATTGGATTATACTTTGCAATGTTCAGTTCTAATGATTCTAAATTTCCTTCCGCCCATCCAGACCCTTTCAAAGTTGCGCGATCTATGCTGTCTTGTAACTGGTTGATCAAGATGTTGTTATAAGCATTGTCTAGGTCTGAAGATTTTAACACTTCAATTTGACTTGAAGAAATCCATACAGTCATCGTTTCATCAATACTGCCGGGTTTAATAAAAGTTATTTGAGCGTGAATGCGTATTTTAACAGGGGATTTGAAAGTAAAATTGTTAAGTACAAATTCATAATTATTATAAACAGATTTAATACCATTTTGACTGTCACGAATAGGGAGTTGTAAAGTTTGAAAGATGTCTTTAAACAAAGGAGATTGTGAAAGACTTTTTGTGTCCGTCATTTTTATACTGATAACAAAACTTTAAATAGTATTTTAAAAACAACTTTAAACTGAATAAATTGAATTAAAAAAAAACAAAACAAAAAAAAAAAACTAACCCTAACTTTAATATGAAAAGCCATCACATTTGCAAAGACAATAACAATCATACTCACAGTCATGATCACATTCGCAGTCAGGTCCACAATCACAAACAGTTTGTTTGACTACATGAGGATTTAGTTTGCGAACTTGTTTAATAAAATGTAACCAAAAATATTTAAAGTAATATGATTTTGGGTACAAGTCACTTTTGTTGTATTCTTCTTTTGTAAGTTTATGAAAGACTATTGAGAAGTCACTTTTGCATTTAACTTTGTAATCTTCATTTATTTCATATTGTCCAGTGAAGGGGCAAGAAAAATCATTATAAATATCTGGATCATATAGTCTGCATTCAAAAAAGATTTTCCAGCGTTCATCTTCTAACATATGAAAGTGGGGAGAATCAAAAAGCATTTCTAATTCCTTACAGAACCTTTCTGTGTCCGTCATTTTTAGTCTTTTTTATTTTCTTAATTAGGAAATCTTAATGGTTCTGTGTCTGGTGGAACAATCTGAAGTTCTTCTTTTACAAAATTTCTTTGTGGTGTTCTACGATCACTTCTCGGTCTTAAATAATATACAGGCGGATCAGTAGATAATGCTCTGTCAACTTCATAAACGCTTAATGACCAAATTGGGTCGGTAGCTCGTCTTCTAGTGTCATTAGCAACTTCTCCAGGCTGATAAAGGTATCTAACAGTTTTGTTCATCAAAGTTAGATCCGGCCGACCAGGCTTTGAAACGGTAACAACAATCTGTTTCTTTTTAATAGCCTCAACTGGTTTTAATCCTGTAACTCTGGTTGGTTCTGAATTCATTTCCCTTAAAACTCGAGGCAGCCTAACAACCCATTCTGTATTAGTGGTTTCAGTAAACAACTCCTTTGAATACTGATAAGTGAATAATCTTTCTGCCAGTTGCCGATTAAAGTTTTCTACAATACCCTGCGATCTGTGTAATCCAACAACTCCTCTTCTAACAGTTACATTATGTTTTAACAAAAGCTGGTTAACAGCTCCTTTGAATTCAGACCCTTCATCGCATTGAAGAAGTCTAGGGAACCTTAGAGGCCCTCTTGAATAAATTGCATTTAAGGCTTGAGCGACCTCAGCAGAATTTTTAGTCCTAAGAGCATGAGCGTCTTTAAACCTGGTAGCTATATCAATAACAGTAAGGGCATACCTGTATTTCTTTCTATATATTTTGTCATGGGGAAGATATAACAAATCTATTTGATGCGTGTCA
>CM072511.1:8206338-8281835 GCA_036898135.1 Oncomelania hupensis | reverse complement strand
ACTATCATACTAGTTTCTGCCTTCAAAATAACTAACCAAAACACATGAATCTTGTATACTAGATGACGTCTACAATTAGCTTGAGATAAAATAAAGTTTAATTTTCATAGTTTTTATACAATGTCAATCGGCCCTCCCCAAATTCTCCAGTAACCTGTCCTACAACTGAACTGAAAGACTTAGCAGACACAATCGACTTTGATGCTAGTGCTAATTGTTGGGTCTATTTACGGTTTCGATTACACAAATGGATATTATAAACGTAAGCAGTTCCTCGGAGCGCGCACTTGAGAATTGAACGACAGGGTTTGTTACCTTACAGGCCTCGCTGTGACGCCTTTTACCAAACACAACAACACGACACAATACTGTCACAACACTGTACATACACAATGGATTAGTCTTTCTTGAGAGTCTCTTTATCTTGCTCTTGCACGTTATTTCACTGTCCAAATTACATTATCTGAGCGCTAGTGCCTGCAGTGACCTGAATGCCAAGGCAGTGCCGCCGTCAGTACCCGCCAGAAAAACCTATCTATCGATCAGCTAAAGGATTTTAATGCCGGTAAAGTAGATCCCGGATTTTAAGTATGCTATTACTAAACGAGAAAATATCTGGTCTTTAACACCTGTATAGACACGGAATTAGATCTGGCTTGTTAAATTCAAGTGTCAAAAGCCCTTACACTTTTTATGGGACCAGACAATAAATTTAAGAAAATTATTAACGGGCCGGGGCCTATGTTAGTTAGTCTAGTGCCGGATATGAAAATTAATCGGGAAAAACGTAGAAATCAAAGCCTACAAAAAAAGCAGCTATGTTTTACATAAGCAATTCCTTCCTCACGCAATAGCATACTCAAACACTCTGCCCTTCAAAATCTGCGCCGGCCACAAGCAAAACAGTCGAGCTGCTCGTCAGTATGCACCGTTCTTTATTACGCGTACGCACTCGCAGGGAAATGTCAGAGTTTGTTATTCTGCAGCCTCCTTTACAGATAGGTAGTACAGCTATGATAGTACTGGATCATAATTGCTCACAAATCCTATGCAGAGAAATGTTAATGTAATTCCGCAAGTGTCTCTAAGTATGGGCTGATTTAGATGAGGATCCCAGACGAATTACAGTATTTATGAAAAAAAAAGAGAAAATGAAAATCAGTTTTCCGTATTTTACTTCATCACCCAAGATAACTTTTGTCCCTGTTCCAAATCCTATTGACAGAATAGCGCAAATTAGCCTAGACAAACGTAGATCTGTTATTTTTATTTCAGCGATCAGATATTTTCTGATAGTCAAATAGAATATTTTGCTAATAAACTAAAATCAAGTTAATTATTGTTACCCTTTTTTTTCACACTAAAAATATGACGACAAAATTGTATCCTGCTATAGTAGAAGAAGTATAGGATGAACAACCAATGCAACCCAGTGCTCAACGTTAGACTTAAGTAATGTTCAAACGTTCAGCTTGGAAGAAATAAGAAAAGTTAGGACTCAAATTGAATCAGATATCCAAAAGTACTCTAGATGCCGGCGCTTATTATTATAGCGGAATAAATTACGTGTCTACTGGTCTAAATGTTATTAATGCAGCGGAAGCTGCTATCCAGCGTGGGATTATTGGTGACTGGAATTGGTATACCAATTAGTATTGGATTAGGGGTTGCTGCCGGATTATCTTCAGTGATGTCAGTTCTACTTGGTGTAATTAATACTAAAGTATCTAAGAAACTAGAAAAACACGACCTCATTTCTAGCCTGGCGATAGCTAAACTTACTAGCATGAACTTAATAATTTCAAAAGCTCTAGAAGACACTCAGATTACAGACCAAGAGTTTGTAATTATCCAGCGAGATTTTGAAGAATATAAAAAGTTGAAGCACGACATACAATCTTAAATCTAGGTCTGCACCTGTTAATGTTGAAGAAATTAAAAAAAAATTAATAGAGGAAGGGGAGACTACTGGGACGGAAAGAGCAGCTAGATGCTTTGAAGAAAAAGCTTGGTGCTTCAGAATAAATACAGTTAACATTTACTCAAGCCTTCCAGGCCCTCCTTCTTACTCATAGTCGCAGTCGTAGTCGCAGTCGTAGTCGTAGTTTCTACCTGTAATTTATAGTGGCCTAGAGCGTATGCGAACTTTAGTTACTCTTATTCTCTTTGTGTCATTAGCGCATAATGTTTTTTTTGGTCGTCACACAGCAGTGGACACTATATGGTTTTTAGACTTTATAGTTGTGTTAGGGTATGGTTTAACTTCTTCCCATCTAAGGCTTCCAGGTAGTTTTCGTGCCTGATATCTCTGTTTTTTATTGCAGCTTTTTGGGTGCCTTTTTGCTTTTGAAGATTCTCCCCGATTCGTGTTTAATACTGTACTGCTGCTTAGATCGCAGTCCTGCGTATTCTTCTATTAGTTTCCCGTTCATTTCATCTTTCATCAAACCTATTTTCTTTTGGTTTGCTTTGCTGTACAAAGGGTGAGTTTCAGGGTAGTCACTAGTATCGTAATGTTGTAGTTCCGATTCTAAGTCTTTATAAATGTCTTCAGTAGGGATGTCTAGTATAAGGGAGTCTGTGTCTGTGTATAAAACTCTGGCCTCCGGGTATTTAGGTTTAAAGTAATCGTAGTAAAATTCGAACATTAATAATTTAGAAAGGTCGAGAATAGTCATCCCCATAAACACTGGTTTGTCTAGATTAACTTGCTGTGGTTTTCATGGTAACTGCATACAGGGAGTCATGAAACTCTTTGTAACCAAGGTATTGAGGTTTAGATGTTAATTTAATTGCTTGATTGGGTGATGTAATTAGCCTGACGTCTTTTCGTTGTATGGGTTCTCCATAGTTTTACCAAAACAGCTGTTATTCAGCAGCTTAAAGAAATCTTTTTCAAACGTAGATTGCGCTTGTTTTCTGAAGCTCTGTGTTTTTATTGATGTACCCGGCCAAGACATTCGTTTGTTTAAAGAATAAAAGCTTGTGAATCGCTGTGCACTTCATGCCGTGTCTGATGTAGAACTGCAGGTTTCTGTAGTGACAGACGTAATTAGATTTATTATAGAGGTTGGGAATAAGTTTAAGTTGCTTGTCTGTACCATGCAATCTTTCTGGTGCTAATGGGTAATCATTATGTAGGTCGTGTAAGGCATTGGGGTACTCTAGGTCAACTTCGACAATAAACCCTATAGTAATCTTTAGGGTGATTTAAAATACTGTTTAACCAAGTCAAGTTTGCGGGGTTTGGATTAACAAGTAATTTGAAATCTGAAACCGGCAAAAGCTCACTCATTGCCCAACCATATAAATTGTTGGCGTCAAAGTACATTATATAATTAGATTTCTGCGAGGGGTCATAGTGCTTCAGGTATTTATTGTTGGCTTTGCAATAATTATGAGCTGCCACGCTTATTCCTCCACGAATGCCCGACTCAATCATTGTCATCATTACCTGGTCAGTTATGAGATCAATTTTAGAACCGCTAAGTTTTAAGAAAGCATCCCAACTCATTCCTGGTGAAGAAATATAATGAGAAGGGTCGAGGGAGTAATGATGTAAACTCGTTTCTCTGTATTTTTCAAACACATCAGCCAACAAACAGACGTCGGCTTTTAAATATATGTCGTGGTAGTCACCAAGGTTTTTACATCCGAGTGCATTCCAGACATTCTGGGCATGTTCATAATCGATATCACTTATGAAACTTTTATTGAGTGAAGAATAGAAATTTCTCTTTAGGTGGGTAATTCTAGTTCTTCAAACACTTCCCAAGAATCCATGTATTCATAAGGATACACACGCCTTTCCGAATAAGTGTAACGTCTGGAAAATATTCTAGTGATAGGATAGCTGGGTAAGTTCTTAGCTAGTGTTTCTAAACTGGAAGACAAATGTTGAAAGCTGTCGTAAAACTTTAATTTATTTCAGAGTGAAAGTTTTATATTTTTCTTCTGTCTCGGCAATACATGACACTTTGTATGCTTTCGTCACTGCCTGCATGATTAAATGGGAGTCGTAATTTCGAAGATTGTGAATGAAAATAGGGAGAGAGAAATGTTTGATTCCATATTCCAAGTTGCATTTCTGATGAGCTGCACCTCTAAATGCCCCTGTTATGTGACAATGATCTCTCACCCTTTGGGTCCTTTGTGTCCTTCGGGTCAAACTCTTTATTACAAATGTGGCAATGTGTAGCTGCTTTAAAATTATGGAGTCAGATTCAGTAAATATCATGGCCGGATTATCTAGCTGCAGTAAACACAATTTGTATATTTTGTTCATCTCATCTAAGAACTTCCGAGCTGCGTCAGGCCCTCTGTAAATTACCGGCTCTGTATGTTGTCCGTCGGCTCTAACAAATACCCGAAACTGCAGACTTCGTGAAGGTGTGTGTAAGGAATGAATTAGGCGTACAAAATCCTTGTGGGCCTTGGTATTTTAAAATCAATGATTCGAAGTCGGCATAAAACTATATAAGGCTGCTTGAATTGTTTGTTGATGTTTTTAAAATATACTTGAGAACCTGGCTTTGGTAACACAAGGCGGGTTTGAATATCTGTCATACTTTTGCATATTTTACTGTGCTTGTCAGCCACTTGGAGATTAGAGACTCTAGTTAAACAGCGTCTGCACAAATATTGTTTGCCATGATGTTTTGAAGTGTGTCCTAATAATCTAGATATGTTTCATATCAGAGTATAATGTTGCATGCTAGGATCTTGCGGGTCTGTTATTAGTAAAAGATCGACGTGGTGATTGAGGTCTGAAAACGATGGGGCATTAGGAGAGATTCGTAAAGGCATAAGTTTTGATTCAGGGTCCCAAACATATACATTGACTGTTATAGGAGAGTTTTGTGATTCAAATTTGTCAATGGCGTCAAGGCTAACAGGGAAATTAATGTCTTTAAGATTTAAGTTTGTTACTTTATCTTTGTACAGTGCCACCCTTTCGGGATGTTGTTTCGACTGAATAGGATATAATTTAGCCAGAACACACCACATAAAACATTTGTCGTCAGTGTTCTTAATATTCAATACAGCCTTTTTGTCAAGAATTTCTTTGGGAAGAGGGATATAAGATTTTCCTTTGATTGGATTATACTTTGCAATGTTCAGTTCTAATGATTCTAAAGTTCCTTCTGCCCATCCAGACCCTTTCATAGTTGCACGCTCTATGCTGTCTTGTAACTGGTTGATCAAGATGTTGTTATAAGCATTGTCTAGGTCTGAAGATTTTAACACTTCAATTTGACTTGAAGAAATCCACACAGTCATCGTTTCATCAATACTGCCGGGTTTAATAAAAGTTATTTGAGCGTGAATGCGTATTTTAACAGGGGATTTGAAAGTAAAATTGTTAAGTACAAATGGCATAATTATTATAAACAGATTTAATACACATTTTGACTGTCACGAATAGGGAGTTGTAAAGTTTGAAAGATGTCTTTAAACAAAGGAGATTGCGAAAGACTTTTTGTGTCCGTCATTTTTATACTGATAACAAAACTTTAAATAGTATTTTAAAACAACTTTAAACTGAATAAATTGAATTAAAAAAAACTAACCCTAACTTTAATATGAAAAGCCATCACATTTGCAAAGACAATAACAATCATACTCACAGTCATGATCACATTCGCAGTCGGGTCCACAATCACAAACAGTTTGTTTGACTACATGAGGATTTAGTTTGCGAACTTGTTTAATAAAATGTAACCAAAAATATTTAAAGTAATATGATTTTGGGTACAAGTCACTTTTGTTGTATTCTTCTTTTGTAAGTTTATGAAAGACTATTGAGAAGTCACTTTTGCATTTAACTTTGTAATCTTCATTTATTTCATATTGTCCAGTGAAGGGGTCAGAAAAATCATTATAAATATCTGGATCATATAGTCTGCATTCAAAAAAGATTTTCCAGCGTTCATCTTCTAACATATGAAAGTGGGGAGAATCAAAAAGCATTTCTAAATCCTTACAGAACCTTTCTGTGTCCGTCATTTTTAGTCTTTTTTATTTTCTTAATTAGGAAATCTTAATGGTTCTGTGTCTGGTGGAACAATCTGAAGTTCTTCTTTTACAAAATTTCTTTGTGGTGTTCTACGATCACTTCTCGGTCTTAAATAATATACAGGCGGATCAGTAGATAATGCTCTGTCAACTTCATAAACGCTTAATGACCAAATTGGGTCGGTAGCTCGTCTTCTAGTGTCATTAGCAACTTCTCCAGGCTGATAAAGGTATCTAACAGTTTTGTTCATCAAAGTTAGATCCGGCTGACCAGGCTTTGAAACGGTAACAACAATCTGTTTCTTTTTAATAGCCTCAACTGGTTTTAATCCTGTAACTCTGGTTGGTTCTGAATTCATTTCCCTTAAAACTCGAGGCAGCCTAACAACCCATTCTGTATTAGTGGTTTCAGTAAACAACTCCTTTGAATACTGATAAGTGAATAATCTTTCTGCCAGTTGCCGATTAAAGTTTTCTACAATACCCTGTGATCTGTGCAATCCAACAACTCCTCTTCTAACAGTTACATTATGTTTTAACAAAAGCTGGTTAACAGCTCCTTTGAATTCAGACCCTTCATCGCATTGAATAAGTCTAGGGAACCTTAGAGGCCCTCTTGAATAAATTGCATTTAAGGCTTGAGCGACCTCAGCAGAATTTTTAGTCCTAAGAGCATGAGCGTCTTTAAACCTGGTAGCTATATCAATAACAGTAAGGGCATACCTGTATTTCTTTCTATATATTTTGTCATGGGGAAGATATAACAAATCTATTTGATGCGTGTCATTTGGTCTGGAGTTTTCAAATTTTGGTCTTATTATTTTCTTCGGGGGTGGAAGATAGATTTGCCATACAGCTTGCTTCGATAACCATTGTTTAACTACGTTTTGCTGACAAGCCAGTCTTTTCTACTAGTTTATTAACTGCCGTCATCCCTTTCCAATATCCGGATTGAGAATAATATAATCTAGACAAACGCGAAGTCATATTTTATTTAGATTTATATTTTTGTTTAACGAGGTAATAAACTACTGTTATTCCAAACACAATTAAAATTAATTCTCCGGTCTCTGACATTGTAGGTGCAATGTTAGGTGTGTAGTAATCAGATAACATTGGCTGCTTTAATGAAGGTAGTGTTGTGCCAGTGAATAAATAATATTGGTGCAAAGCTTCATCAACGTCTTCGAATGTTTTATCTGCATGGCCTTCTTCTTTCAATCTTTTATTAACAAAATCAAGCTGCATTAGTCTGTTTTTCTCGTATTCGGCCTGATCTTGTTGTAATTTTTCCATTGCTAAGTTATGCCGTTTTGATTCTTCTTTACTGTCCAGTTTTGAAAACAAATAATTTGATCCTGAAAAGGCTAAGGCGTTGACAGCAGCAGAACCAAGCACCATTGCAGCACCAGCCATTTTTTAATTTAGTTTTTTATTTTATTTGTATTTAAAATGAATTGTGATGACTTGTTAATGCAAGAAGCTATTAATGTCACAGGTACAGGTGTTGACAATGAGAAAAGAGACAGGCTGGTTGCATTAGTAGCTTCCGGAAAGTCAAAGTATTATCTTGGTGTTGACTTAACTACTGAACAAGTACAAAGACTGAGGCCTGAAGACATCATTATATTACATAATAAATATGATAAAGTTCTCGGCGCTTTAATGGTTAAAAGTTTAGGGCGTTCGATTGTGAAGTTATATACCAAAGCTGTGTCGGCCTTTGTTACTTTAGATTGTGAGAATGATTTATTTGATGATTTGATTAAAGATCCAGTTATTGTTAATGGGATTAGTGAGGCATCAAGAAATTTGTATTATAAGTTTGGAAGCTTGTTGACCCCATTTTCAGCTGGGCTAATTACTTTTCAACACATAAATTTCTCTGCTATTAAAAATGGACTCTTCCAATCAGGAGATGGAAACGGAGATGGAGGTGAAGAATTCGGAGAATCAACAGAACCCAGTGACAGTCACTAAACAAAAGAGTCTGGGAAGAATTGCAGCTGGAAAGAAGTTAGCAGAATTTAACAAGTTACATAGATGGAACAAACAAACAAAAGCAAACATATTAACAAAAAAGGAATCACCAAAAGAAGAAACAATAACGCAACAAACATTAACAACAAACAAAGAAGAACCAATACAACCAATACAACCAGTACAATCTTCAAATAACATATATTATTTATGTATAGCCGGTGTAGTGGGTGCAAGTGGGTACATAATATATAAATACCGCCAAGGAAAAAATAAACAGAAACCCCCAAAACCACTTGTAGAAAAAGAAATTGAATCATCTCCATCATTGAAGCCATCATTAGATGTGTTTTCAATGCAGTAATAATTTATTATTATTTTTTTATTATATATAAAAAATGAGTGTACCATATGAACAAACAATTGTTAATCTTGGATACCATAGTGTTGTCTTAGTGGGCTTAAATACAGCTTATGCTATGATTGCAAAATCTCTTTTAAAAATGAAACCCATTGAATTAGGAAAAATGGATCTTTCAGATGCTGGTAAACTGGTTGGTATCTTTTCATTATCGTTATTTACTAGAGATTACCTTGTTAAACAAAAGATCATTCCAGCGGACATTAATATATAATGGTATGGTCAATATAAAAATTGTGTTGGGACAGATTGCCGAGGTTAAGCCTGTTTAATTATTCGGGGGAAAGGCGCGTCCAGTATTTTTTTTAAATATGTTGTCAAAGGGATGCAATGCACTAAATGCATAATAGTTTATTAATTATTACTTCCCTTAACTGTCTGTCTCTTTTAACTGTGGAGTATAATAAATTATTGATGATGATAGAAAGGCTTAATGTTAGTGGGGCAATAATAATAGAGTATTTTATATTAACTAACAATATGGTAATAATGAGGGTGGGTAAGTTAAGTGGGGGTGAGTTTTGCTTGTTGATTGTTTTAAGTGATGTGTATGAGTGGGGGCGAGTCTCATACTGCTTGTTGCTGTTTGTGTAATTGATGTAAATGTGGGAGAGGGAGAGGGCATATATTCTTTTTATTGGCGGGGTCAATCATGACCCTTTCGCCTTCATGCTGCTGATGATCATCACCTTCAATCGCCGTTGTACAGTTGATCCGGTGCGCCGGATCGCGAGCTAAAAATACCATGTCTCGTCATTGATCCGGTGCGCCGGATCGCGAGCTTGCTCATCATAGCTAGTGACGTTGGCAATCTTGATCCGGTGCGCCGGATCGCTAGCTAAAAATACCATGTCTCGTCATAGCTAGTGACGCGCATACCCCCACTGCGCACAACAAGGCTGTTGTTGAAAAACGCTGCGTCACTGAGACCCTGGCAATAATTAGTGCGTAGAACCGATAGATAATAATAGGGCTGTTGTGAAGAAACGCCGCGTCACTGAGACTTCGTTCTGTTTTACACTAGAGCTATGAAAATTAAATGTAGACTTAAAAAGAAGCTGTTTCGCCCTTGCTGTAGGGTCTCATCAGAACAACAGCAACAGTTGTTGACAGCTTTTGCTAGTGTTGTTGTGTGACGTGTTTTTAACTATATATTCTAAAAAAAATAATAATAGGGGGGTGTCAAGAAAAATCTCCACACACGCAGCTCCCCTCAATACATTTGATTAAGTTGTCCACTTCTCTGCAAAAGATGAATCTTCCTTCATATATTTTATAATAAGATCGGATTGCTTTTTCAACTCAGTAATTGATATGTTCAAACAATGAAATTTTTTAAAATGACAAAATTGTTTAGATAACTGTCTCAGTAAACTGGTTTGTGAATGGTTTAAAAGATTATTTTGCCTCAAGTACTCGCTCCATTTAATCTTTTTTTCTTTCTGTACTTGTTCATATAACATCTCAAAGTATTTTCCCAAATAAAGAGAATGACTTAAATTTCTAGATTTTGAGTTCTTCTGTTCAGAAATGGCTAATTTAACAAACTCAGCCATTTCATCTGCAGAGTTAGCTTCTTTTAAAAGCTGTTCATAGTTGAGGTTATATTCATTTGGTTCTCTAAAACATGTTTGAAGAAACCTATCCATTTCTTTAACTGTCTTAATTGTTTGTTTATCCTGTTTATTTTGTAAAAAAGCAAGGCTAGTTTTTGGTTTTGTAGGTGGTTCACAAACATCATCTTCATTTTCTACACACTGCAAATAAATTACCATGTCTTGATGATACTTTTTATGTTCTTGAATGGCATTCAGTTGTTTTTTAGTATATCTTGAAGGCAAGCTTGTTGAACAGCTATAAACCGGGGGTGCCGGTCCGACTAAAGCTGATATAACCACATTATCGTCTGACAAACTCATTTCTTGAAATTCTTCAGTAACAATATTAATATTTTGACTGTCTTCTGTAATAGAGTCTGTTTCTTGCTTCAAAGATTGGTCATAATCATCATCAATGTTTAACATTCTGAAAGAATTTATTTAATGACATACCTTTGCACCTTTTTAAAAAAACACTCCTAGTTTAACACACGTCTTGTATGCAACACAGCCTAGCTGTCTCTGACCTTAAAATCGTGACTACTAGATAACCTTGGGAGAGGACACTTCTCGAACAATGACGTCACCTAATATGTTTACATGCCTATCCACAGCCAGCGTGTGTCAAAACTGCGCTTGTATAGCGTGCGTGTGTGACGGCCAAACGCTAACAACGCAGAGCCAGTGTTTGTTGTTGTGTGTGTGTCTTAAGGCTGCACGGTGCATGTACCTATCCTATCCTATCCCCTAACTCGGAAGTCGTAGGGGCACCACATAGAATACATTAAACTAAAGACACTCTTATCTTTATTTTAAGACGCTTAAAAGAGCATATATTATAATTATTCAACATCACGGAGCGTGTTGTCGGTCATCTCTCCTTTTTCCTCTCTCTTGGCTGTACCAACTGACTTGGGCATCTGAGGGAACCACACTTGTCGCTGACTGCCATCCAGCGAGAATCAGACTAAGAAAGTCCGTAACGAAAAAGTTCAGTTCCTTAATCCCTTGTGAGTTTGCTCAGAAGTGAATTGTAAAAAAAATGTCAGTTGCCAGTTGTACAAAGCCACATGTAAAGTTAGTTTACAAATGGTATTTTCTGTATATTCAAACCTCTTGTACATATTATAGCCACTGATAAATATTGGAAAGAAGTTACATTGTTTACAATATTATTAAGCATTGTGTATAGTTATTATCTTGTACAAATCGTTAGTTAAGTATTTAATAATTATACAGCCAATTGTGAAGCTGTATAGACTGTAAGTAGACAGACTCTAAAGAAAATTACAATTTTATTTATTGTTGTTTGTTTTCCAGTTGTTGTTGTAATTAAAGCTAAGTGTGATTGTGGCTTTAAGCATTATAGTTAAGTGTGACTGTGGCTATAAGCATTATAGTTAAGTGTGACTGTGGCTATAGGCATTATAGTTAAGTGTAATTGTGGCTATAAGCATTATAGTTAAGTGTGACTGTGTCTATAGGCATTATAGTTAAGTGTGACTGTGGCTATAGGCATTATAGTTAAGTGTGACTGTGGCTATAAGCATTATAGTTAAGTGTGACTGTGGCTATAAGCATTATAGTTAAGTGTGACTGTGGCTATAAGCATTATAGTTAAGTGTGACTGTGGCTATAAGCATTATAGTTAAGTGTGACTGTGGCTATAAGCATTATAGTTAAGTGTGACTGTGGCTATAGGCACTATAGTTAAGTGTGACTGTGGCTATAAGCATTATAGTTAAGTGTGACTGTGGCTATAAGCATTATAGTTAAGTGTGACTGTGGCTATAAGCATTATAGTTAAGTGTGACTGTGGGTATAGGCACTATAGTTAGGTGTGACTGTGGCTATAAGCATTATAGTTAAGTGTGACTGTGGGTATAAGCACTATAGTTAAGTGTGACTGTGGGTATAGGCATTATAGTTAAGTGTGACTGTGGCTATAAGCATTATAGTTAAGTGTGACTGTGGCTATAAGCATTATAGTTAAGAGTGACTGTGGGTATAGACATTATAGTTAAGTGTGACTGTGGGTATAAACATTATAGTTAAGTGTGACTGTGGGTATAAGCATTATAGTTAAGTGTGACTGTGGGTATAGGCATTATAGTTCAGTGTGACTGTGGGTATAGGCATTATAGTTAAGTGTGACTGTGGCTATAAGCATTATAGTTAAGTGTGACTGTGGGTATAAGCATTATAGTTAAGTGTGACTGTGGGTATAAGCATTATAGTTAAGTGTGACTGTGGCTATAAGCATTATAGTTAAGTGTGACTGTGGCTATAAGCATTATAGTTAAGTGTGACTGTGGGTATAGGCACTATAGTTAGGTTGTTGTTGTTGATTTTTATTGTCTTAATTCATCAAGATGATAAGACAAAAAAAAAAAAAAAAAAAAGAAAGAAAGAAAGAAAAAAAAAAATAATAATAATAATAATAATAATAATAATAATAATAATAATAATAATAATAATAATAATAATAATAATAATAAAATAAATTAAAAAATAAAATTAAATTAAATTAAATTAAACGATTATATTAATCTTGCAACAGGTGAATCAAAGAGTATTTTCGCTAAGGTAATACACAAAGGATAATTAAGTTCTTTTAAGGAAGTTTTGTCGTTCATCTCCAGCGGCAAAATAGGGGCAATAGTAGAGCATGCAAACAACATGTGTTCTAAAGACAAAGGTCTGTCACAGGCACATAAAACATTTTTACAATATTTCGGTCTTATTGCATTTAGCCATATTCGATTTGCCATTGAGGAAATAGCTCTTGAGACTTTACTCTGCTCTTCAAAATGTGTGTCAAATATAATTGTTCGAAGTAAAACTTGTTCAATATGATGTTGTATTTCTATAGGGGATTTCTTCAATGCAATAACCTTGGAGTTCAAATTTGATGCACCCTGTTTTGCCCCCCTATCTGCCCAGTCATTATAGAGAAACCCACTATGTGACGGTATCCAACAGAAACTTACATCTGTTCCGTTAACAATTAAATTGTTGATTTTATGCTTTATTTCAATAACAATTTCTTTTCTTTCCTTAGACTTGTTTGATTGCAATGCCTCCAGGACGGTCATTGAATCTACACACACAACAATTTGTAAAATATTTGTAGACAGACTTTCAATTTTGCTTAGCGCCATTAAAACTGCTATTAATTCTGCAGTGAAAATCGAAATCCCCTTACCTAAATAAAAAGATTCTTTTACATTGAATTCTGGTATAACATATGCCGCTCCTGCATCGGATGATTCTAGCACAGAACCATCTGTATAAATTTTTAAATGTTGATAATATTTGCTTTCCAGGTGTAATCGAGCCTTTGTGGCCAGTATGGCTGCATTATTAGATTTATTTTCTGTACAATAATGAATATCAAAATAGGCTGTTTTAAGTTCCCATGGTGGGAATGGAGACGTATAGGAAATTGGATCTAGAACTACGAAGTCTTCTTGAACAGTTTGTATAAGGTCTTTTGTATATGTTGCAATTGTTTCAAAAGAAGAAACTTTTTTTTGCATGTTTAGGGAAGTCTATGTCAGATCTTAACAATATCTCTTCTTTATTATAATTCAGGACTGCTTTTGCTCTCACAATATACTTTGCGCAAGCCAATTTTCTCCAATCAAGTAAAGGCATCATCCCTGCTAACGTATAGACTTTTTCAGTACGTGTGTGGACTGATACTCCTAGAGCTAATTTTATGGCTTTGCTATCTAGGCTTTGTAACTTTTTTAAATACGATTTCGGAGCCGAAAAGTAAACCTCTTGCCCATACGTTAACTTAGATCTCATCAGAGAACAAGCTAGATGTATTAATGTTTTTGAATCCTGTCCCCAAGGTTTCCTACTGATTATTTTTAGAAGATTATAAATTTTAAGTGCTTTTTGAGTGAGATAATCAATGTGCCTTTTCCAGTTCAATTTTGTTGTAAGATAAACTCCAAGAAATTTTACTACTTTCACATACTTAAGTTCAGTGTTGTCAATCACGATTTAGGAAGCAATCTAGGCTCTTGTCCATTACTAAACAATATTAAATTAGTTTTTTCTTTTGAAAGTTCTAACCCATTTTGAATCATAAAAGAACTTATTATATTTATTTCCCGTTGGTAACAATTTGTCACGTGTTTAATGTCAAAAAGGGACGTTTTTCTTTTTAGATTTACATTCATCCATAGTGCTATATCATCAGCATATTGAGCAAGAGAAACATTTTTGCCTATCACTTTGGGTAGATCATGAATTAATATATTGAACAATACAGGTGAGATGATTGACCCCTGAGGAATTCCTATATCTGTGTTTTGACTAGACGAATAGGAATTACCTACTTTAACCTTTATCTTCCTATTAGATAGAAGACTTTTAATGTAAGAGTACATGTTACCAGAAATTCCTATACTTTTTAACTTGTACAATAAACGAGAGTGCCACACTCTGTCGTACGCTTTATTGATGTCAAAAAAGGTAGCTAATACCCCTTTTCGTCTGGCAAATTGTTTCTTTATATTCGTTGTAAGTTTCACAAGATGATCAGTAGTTGATCTTCCCTTTTGAAAACCAGCTTGGTTAATTGGAATTACACTTGTCTTATTACAAAAATGCAATAATCTTTCCAGTACTATCTTTTCCATAACTTTACATGTGTGAGAGGTTAAAGCAATAGGCCTATAACTAGAAACTACAGCACGAGGCTTGCCTGATTTTAGAATAGGTATTATCAGAGAGGAATTCCAGAAGTCGGGTAAATGTCCTGATATCCAAGCCTTTTGTATTATAATATGTAGTACATTCAGCCATTGTTCAGGCAGATGTGAAAGCATTTTATACGAAATACCATCTAAACCAACCGCTGAATTTTTTCGACTAAGTTCCAAAATGACATTTTGTAATTCTTTTAAGGTAATTTCAGAATTAAAGTACATATTGTTATCAGGCGGTGGCGGCTCATACTTTGTACTCTTTTCTTCTTGTTCTCTTTGTTCTTTAATGTTAGAAGGTAGACTTGATGAATGACTTATCGTAACAAAATGTTTCACAAATGCTTCTGATTTTTCTTGGGGCGTGGGAAAATTATTGCTATCTATTTTCAAAGGACATTGGGGAAGTCTATACCCATTTTGCATTTCAGAGAGTTTTTTCCATACTTTTGATGAATCCTTACAACTACTTATTTCAGAATTGCAGTAATTTGACCAGAAAGCTTGTTTCTCTGAGGCAATTACTTTGTTGCAATTAATTTTAGCTCTTTTCATCTCTGTAAAGGATTGTGATGTTCGATTTTTTAACCACGTTTTATAAGCCTCCTTTTTTTCATCTACTGCTTTTTTGCAAATATCATTCCACCATATATTACCAGCTCGGACCTTTTTATTGTATGCACGTTTTTTGGGTATAGATTTTGAAGCTGCATTATGAATATGTTTTATAAATGTGTTATATGCAACATTTATATCATCATCATTAACAAAGTTTGTGTCATATGATAATAAAACGTTTTGAAAATCTTGCCAATTTGCGCGGCTATAAATATATTTTGGCACTGGATCCTCTGCAATATCAATTTCAACACTGCTGTCACATATTATTATCAATGGCAAATGATCACTGCCTAATGAGTCAGATTCCACTTCCCACATACATACGAATAAAGGTCTGGTGTGGTAAAAGTTAAGTCTATAGCAGAAGGCCGATGTGTTGATACATCCGGAATCCGAGTGATACGACCGTCATTTAAAATCAACAAATTAGAATCGATGACGTTGTCACAAAAAATATTATTTGTACATGAATTGCAGCCTTTGTCCCATAAAGGAGAATGTGTGTTAAAGTCACCACATACAAACCATGACTCAGATGAGTCAAAACTTTTCAGCCAGTCAGTGTTTGTGTTGTTTGTGCCTTTTGGAAAATAAACACTTAAAATGTTAACACATTTATCTTTGTTAAGTTTCACTTTGATTGCTGCCGAATGAACATCTTGATGTTGAATAAAAGACGTTGATTGAATGTTATACTCCAAATCATGACGGATATACACCGCAGCTTGAACGTTATTAGTGTCAGTGTTTATAACAGGTGGGTAGTAAAAACCCTTTAGTTTAGGCAATTTTCTGTTACTAACATTCAAAGACTGTAAAGCCAAGGCGTGATAATCTTTCTCAGACAGGTGCTGTTGCAAATATTGTAAGTTAGTAGATACAGAACGACAATTCCATTGAAAAACAGTAAACTTTTCGTATCTCATTAACAGATTGAGAAAAACTAAAAATTATGAAACCGAAACATCAAATAAAGAGTAATATATTTTCAGCTCTTTATATAGGAACTACTCTGTTATGACTGATCACAACTAATCGTCCTGATGACCTCAGCGCTGCCAGGCAGGGAATGTAAGATGGCTGTGTGGAAAAAAGTTACCTCTCCAATCAAAAAAACCAGGAAAGGGATCTGCAGACCGGTTAAAGCGCCGGCCAGAATTCCGCGGTTTCTTCCACAACAGTCGCTCAACTTGGCGGCCAATGTTCCCCGCTAGAGTACTGGAGCCTCTCCTCGTAGGATGGACACCATCGCGCATGGCAAAGAAGGGCACGTTGTCGTTGTTGACGAATGAGATGTTCTTGTGGTCTGCCAGCTGGGTCATCAACATCGCGTTGAACAACTCTTTCTTACTGTTAAGGTTGAAGTTCAGCACCGGGGCGACCTTGCTCACGACGATCTTGGATGTCGGGCTGCTGGAAATGATCGTGTTGATGGCCTCGACAAACTGATGACTCGCTGATTTGGCATCTTGTTTCTTCAAGTTATTGATGCCGCAATGAACGATGATCACGTCAGGCGGTGGATGATCTTTGACAGACGTGAAGGCAGGAACCAGGTCACTGATGAGAGGCGCAAACACCTTCTTGGCCTCAAAACCATAGGATTGACCCAGTCTCTTCTCCTTCACGCCTGCCAGCACCGAATCGTGGAAAATGACAGCATTTCCGCATTCCTTACTGATGACGTCATCGGCAGAAAATGCGCCGCTTGGTGACGAAACCGGCACTTTGACGTTATCTCTTTTCGATCTCGCTGACTTTAGATCTAATTTATCCTTTTTGGAAAGCTGAGACGTGGAGTTGATGCTCGGACCGTTCCTCGATTGTTGTTTTGTGCATGATTTGGATGTGGAGGATGCAGCAACTTGTGCATATGTCTCAGAAAGCGCGTTGCTAGGTGTCTCTCGCGTCGTCTGCTTCGCGGTTGTCAGCAATTCGCTAATTTTCAGATCTTGCTTCCGTATGATCTCTTCAAGAGAATCAATCCGTCTGCATAGCGATGCCACGATCTCACGGGTTTCGCACACAACACTCATGATTTCGGGTGCCGTGGCTACAATCATGGGGTGTTCAACGGCGCCGCTAACGTTCTGGCTTGGTTCAGGTTCTGTGTCCGTCAGAACAGAGGCCATCGCTAATTCAGGAGGAGTGGAGCAGATTCGCAGGTCATTCTCCATTCCCTTTGCATTCTGTTGTTTTCGCTTGCCACTTCTGGTGATGGTCATAGCTATGTGTCATTAACAGGAAATTAAAGACTCTCCAGCAAGAATTCAGAGCTTGTTATAGAATTTAGAGCTTGTTAAGTGTGACTATGGGTATAGGCATTATAGTTAAGTGTGACTGTGGCTATAAGCAATATAGTTAAGTGTGACTGTGGCTATAAGCATTATAGTTAAGAGTGACTGTGGGTATAGACATTATGATAAGTGTGACTGTGGGTATAAGCATTATAGTTAAGTGTGACTGTGGGTATAAGCATTATAGTTAAGTGTGACTGCGGGTATAGGCATTATAGTTCAGTGTGAATGTGGGTATAGGCATTATAGTTCAGTGTGACTGTGGCTATAAGCATTATAGTTAAGTGTGACTGTGGGTATAGGCATTATAGTTCAGTGTGACTGTGGGTATAGGCATTCTATTTAAGTGTGACTGTGGGTATAGGCATTATAGTTAAAAGTGACTGTGGGTATAGGCATTATAGTTAAGTGTGACTGTGGCTATAAGCATTATAGTTAAGTGCGACTGTGGGTATAGGCATTATTGTTAAGTGTGACTGTGGGTATAGGCATTATATTTAAGTGTGACTGTGGGTATAGACATTATAGTTAAGTGTGACTGTGGCTATAGGCACTATAGTTAAGTGTGACTGTGGGTATAGGCATTATAGTTAGGTGTGACTGTGGCTATAGGCATTATAGCTAACTGTGACTGTGGGTATAGGCATTAAAGCTAACTGTGACTGTGTGTATAGTCATTATAGCTAACCGTGACTGTGGCTATAAGCATTATAGTTAAGTGTGACTGTGGCAATAAGCATTATAGTTAAGTGTGACTGTGGGTATAGGCATTATAGTTAAGTGTGACTGTGGCTATAGGCACTATATTTAAGTGTGACTGTGGCTATAAGCATTATAGTTCAGTGTGACTGTGGGCATAGGCATTATAGTTAAGTGTGACTGTGGCTATAGGCATTATAGTTAAGTGTGACTGTGGCTATAGGCACTATAGTTAAGTGTGACTGTGGCTATAAGCATTATAGTTAAGTGAGAATGTGGGTATAGGCATTATAGTTAGGTGTGATTGTGGCTATAGGCATTATAATTAAGTGTGACTATCTCTATAGGCATTATAGTTAAGTGTGACTGCTGGAATAGGCAGTATAGTTAGGTGTGACTGTGGCTATAAGCATTATAGTTAAGTGTGACTGTGGGTATAGGCATTATAGTTAAGTGTGACTGTGGCTATAAGCAATATAGTTAAGAGTGACTGTAAGTATAGGCATTATAGTTCAGTGTGACTGTGGGTATAAGCATTATAGTTAAGTATGACTGTGGGTATAGGCATTATAGTTAAGTGTGAATGTGGCTATAGGCATTATAGTTAAGTGTGACTGTGGCTATAGGCACTATAGTTAGGTGTGACTGTGGCTATAAGCATTATAGTTAAGTGTGACTGTGGGTATAAGCACTATAGTTAAGTGTGACTGTGGCTATAAGCATTATAGTTAAGTGTGACTGTGGCTATAAGCATTATAGTAAAGTGTGACTGTGGGTATAAGCAATATAGTTAAGAGTGACTGTGGGTATAGGCATTATAGTTCAGTGTGACTGTGGGTATAAGCATTATAGTTAAGTGTGACTGTGGGTATAAGCATTATAGTTAAGTATGACTGTGGGCATAGGCATTATAGTTAAGTGTGACTGTGGCTATAGGCATTATAGTTAAGTGTGACTGTGGCTATAGGCACTATAGTTAGGTGTGACTGTGGCTATAAGCATTATAGTTAAGTGTGACTGTGGGTATAAACACTATAGTTAAATGTGACTGTGGTTACAGGCATTATAGTTAAGTGTGACTGTGGCTATAAGCATTATAGTTAAGTGTGACTGTGGCTATAAGCATTATAGTTAAGAGTGACTGTGGGTATAGACATTATAGTTAAGTGTGACTGTGGGTATAAGCATTATAGTTAAGTGTGACTGTGGGTATAAGCATTATAGTTAAGTGTGACTGTGGGTATGGGCATTATAGTTAAGTGTGACTGTGGGTATAGGCATTATAGTTAAGTGTGACTGTGGCTATAAGCATTATAGTTAAGTGTGACTGTGGGTATAGGCATTATAGTTCAGTGTGACTGTGGGTATAGGCATTATATTTAAGTGTGACTGTGGGTATAGGTATTATAGTTAAGTGTGACTGTGGGTATAGGCATTATAGTTAAGTGTGACTGTGGCTATAAACATTATAGTTAAGTGTGACTGTGGGTATAGGCATTATTGTTAAGTGTGACTATGGGTATAGGCAATATATTTAGGTGTGACTGTGGGTATAGACATTATAGTTAAGTGTGACTGTGGCTATAGTTAAGTGTGACTGTGGCTATAAGCATTATAGTTAGGTGTGACTGTGGCTATAGGCATTATAGCTAACTGTGACTGTGGGTATAGGCATTAAAGCTAACTGTGACTGTGTATAGTCATTATAGCTAACTGTGACTGTGGCTATAAGCATTATAGTTAAGTGTGACTGTGGCAATAAGCATTATAGTTAAGTGTGACTGTGGGTATAAGCAGTATATTTAAGTGTGACTGTGGCTATAGGCACTATAGTTAAGTGTGACTGTGGCTATAGGCACTATAGTTAAGTGTGACTGTGGCTATAAGCATTATAGTTAAGTGTGACTGTGGGCATAGGCATTATAGTTAAGTGTGACTGTGGCTATAGGCATTATAGTTAAGTGTGACTGTGGCTATAGGCACTATAGTTAAGTGTGACTGTGGCTATAAGCATTATAGTTAAGTGTGAATGTGGGTATAGGCATTATAGTTAGGTGTGACTATGTCTATAGGCATTATAGTTAAGTGTGACTGCGGGAATAGGCAGTATAGTTAGGTGTGACTGTGGCTATAAGCATTATAGTTAAGGGTGACTGTGGGTATAGGCATTATATTTAAGTGTGACTGTGGCTATAAGCAATATAGTTAAGAGTGACTGTGGGTATAGGCATTATAGTTCAGTGTGACTGTGGGTATAAGCATTATAGTTAAGTGTGACTGTGGGTATAAGCGTTATAGTTAAGTATGACTGTGGGTATAGGCATTATAGTTAAGTGTGACTGTGGGTATAGGCATTATAGTTAAGTGTGACTGTGGGTGTAGGCATTATAGTTAAGTGTGACTGTGGCTATAGGCACTAAATTTAAGTGTGACTGTGGCTATATGCATTATAGTTAAGTGTGACTGTGGGTATAGGCAGTATAGTTAAGTGTGACTGTGGCTATAGGCACTATAGTTAAGTGTGACTGTGGCTATAGGCATTATAGTTAAGTGTGACTGTGGGTATAGGCATTATAGTTAAGTGTGGCTGTGGCTATAAGCATTATAGTTAAGTGTGACTGTGGGTATAGGCATTATAGTTAAGTGTGATTGTGGGTATAGGCATTATAGTTAAGTGTGACTGTGGCTATAGGCATTATAGCTAAGTATGACTGTGGGTATAAGCATTATAGTTAAGTGTGACTGTGGCTATAAGCATTATAGTTAAGTGTGACTGTGGGTATAGGCATTATAGTTAAATGTGACTGTGGGTATAGGCATTATAGTTAACTTTGACTGTGGCTATAAGCATTATAGTTAACTGTGACTGTGGCTATAAGCATTATAGTTAACTGTGACTGTGGCTATAAGCATTATAGTTAAGTGTGACTGTGGCTATAGGCATTATAGCTAAGTGTGAGTGTGGGTATAAGCATTATAGTTAAGTGTGACTGTGGGTATAAGCATTATAGTTAAGTGTGACTGTGGGTATAGGCAATATAGTTAAGTGTGATTGTGGCTATAACAATTATAGTTAAGTGTGACTGTGGGTATAAGCATTATAGTTAAGTGTGATTGTGGGTATAGGCATTATAGTTAAGTGTGACTGTGGCTATAGCCATTATAGTTAAGTGTGACTGTGGGTATAGGCATTATAGTTAAGTGTGACTGTGGGTATAGGCATTATAGTTATGTGTGACTGTGGCTATAAGCAGTATAATTAAGTGTGACTGTGGCTATAGGCATTACAGTTATGTGTGACTGTGGGTATAGGCATTATAGTTAAGTGTGACTGTGGCTATAAGCATTATAGTTAAGTGTGACTGTGGGTATAGGCACTACAGTTAAGTGTGACTGTGGCTATAGGCATTATAGTTAAGTGTGACTGTGGGTATAAGCATTATAGTTAAGTGTGACTGTGGCTATAGGCATTATAGTTAAGTGTGACTGTGGGTATAAGCATTATAGTTAAGTGTGATTGTGGGTATAAGCATTATAGTTAAGTGTGACTGTGGCTATAGGCACTATAGTTAAGTGTGACTGTGGCTATAAGTATTATTGTTAAGTGTGACTGTGGCTATAAGCATTATAGTTAAGTGTGATTGTGGGTATAGGGGTCGGTTAAATAGGTCAGCCTGTTTTTTTCGTGTGTGTGAATAAAAGTGTTGCAATTGTTTCTTCTGGTGTTTTAGGTGTTAGCTTTTGGGGTGGCTGTTTCTCCTGTGTATACCCGTTGTTGAGGCAACGGATGTGATACACAAACACACACACGCACACATACACACACACATCACCACCACCTTCAAACCACAACACACCACACCTCTCTCTCTCTCTCTCTCTCTCTCACATGCTCAAACACATGCATCTCGGATTACGTTTCCAATCACGTAGGTGCTATTTTGATCACTCTTGACTATCAAAGAACTCGCAAATTAAGACACTTGATAGTAAAGCACTCGTCTCTTTCCTAAACAAACATCTCTCTCTTCTCTTTCCTTCTTCCTCCCTTCCCAACTACTTTCTCCCTCCCTCATTCCCTCTCTTCTCTCGATTTCGTAGTTCTCTCTCCCTTACTCTTCTTCTCTCTTCCTCCCTCGCTCCTCTCTCTCTCTTCATCCCTTTTACCTCTTTCCCTCTCTCTCTCTCTCTCCCTCTCTCTCTCTCTCTTTCTCTTTCCTCTCAGTGTACCTGTGGCAATTTTCAAGGGCCTGCGATTATATTTTTTTATGGTGCGTGATTACCAAAGAACTCGCAAATGAGGGTAAATGAAGATACCGGTATTAAGAAGAGAAACCTCCTGCAGGGAAGGTGAAAAATGGTTTTTCTGCTCCGACTCCTCCCAAAATTGACGCATTTACACTCGCAGGTATCTATGCCAAACACCTGAGCCCTATGATGATCGTAGCACCTGCAATTAAGGCCCAACCTAAGGTGAGTATAGGGAGCAAAAAAATAAAAGATAAAAACCTGAGAAACGCGCACAGACCAACAAAATGCTAGATTCTCAGCTTACATTCCGTAGACTGTACACGTACAGCACAAAAGCGATGTTTTTCAATTATTCTTGCTAATTTTTAACATGATTTGTTTTCCTTTAGAAAATCACACAAATGACTGAAAATCAGCGTCCTTTAAAGCGACGTTTTTAATTGCTCAATTCAATGTTTAACATGATTGTAAGCCCTTTAAAAATTGTTGTTGGTTTTTTTTTTTAACCTACACTCTCTCTCTCACACACACGACTCAAAATTAGCATCCTTAAGCGCGATGTTTGTAGTTACTGATTTTAATGCTTAACAAGATGGCAAGCCACTCAAATGTATCTCCAAATAGGCTCACGCATATGGTTGAAAATCAAACGTTTTAGTTTTCTCGGATTTCTTCTTTTAAACAAACCACAATGGAACAAAGCAATCCTATCACTTGATGATGATGATGATGATGATGATGATGACGACGATGTCACGTGGGTTTATGGGTTTTAGGGCTCTGCACAATGGAATGATGTAAACCTCACGCTTTATCCGATGGGAACTGCTAGTTAGTCACCCTGTGGAGTACTATAATAAATTTATTTATTTAGCTCGGTCTGTGTAAAGGCTGGGTTATAGAGATAGATAGAAAAATGGTAAAAGATTGCTGTCACACTAGCTTTCACACGGCTGTGAATCATATGTAGTCCAGCCACTTGATAACAGTTAAACATCACACATTTATTTCTTCTACTCTATACAAGATTTTCTAAGTACTAATCTACCTTAAACGTTACATAGTCACTGTGAATAATTCGATCGCTGATAGTCTATGCAGCTAATAGTTCATCCTTGGGCACTGGATGTTATTGCTCATGAGAAATGGACTACTGTGGTCCTGTAGCTCTCAGTTTTTTGTGCACACACCGCTTTGGACTAAACTGTGAGTCTGGCGTGTTGTGCTGTGGTCGGTTTGTTGACAACTTGTGTTGTCTTCTTCTGGTTTTTCCTGTGGGTAGACTGGTTGGCTTTCCTCGCACAATGCTGGGGATACCGTTGCAGCCAACTACTGCGTCGACGTGGTTTCGTCTGAGGCTGTGTTGGGCTCACTACAGAACGCCTGTTCGTCTTCGTGACAATATCAGGCTAGTGGCTACTGGAGTGAATTCGGATTTTCACACAAGTACTGCGTCCTAGTCTTTTCTGAAGAGATCTACTGCTCCTGTGTAGCTCTGTAGCTCTTCCTCGGTTTAGACACGAATGAAGTAAGCTATGCGAGGTTTTGACACAGTCCGAACTGGCTCTAACCACTCTGCCTGCGTCTCATTGGTTCAACTTTCTCGCCTATCGTAATTACGATGATGTCATTGCCTGAGCCAGCGTCAGCTACCACTGTGTGTAGGCGGCAGCATGATACTGCTACGCTTGATTACTTTCATCGTCTGCTGCTTACTAACTTTGAAATTCTAATCTTACATAGACTAACCAAGCTAAATATTAAAATAAGCAGAGTAAAACTAGTCATAACGCGACAGACGACGACGACGATGATGATGATGATGATGATGATGATGATGATGATGATGATGATGATGATGATGATAGAGAAAGGTAACGAGGAAAAAATGCAAAAGGGACAGGCCATGTTCGTCTTCAAAAATGGCAGACCAGTGTAAGGCATATAAGATTCTCCTAGCACCTCAACAATGTCTTCTTGCATGGAGTTGCGCTAAAAAAACAAGAACAACTAACATTTGACTGTACCAGACAAAACTTTCACATTCAATGCACTTTTGCTTTTATTTTAAATCAATTCTTCTTTCCAGCAGGAAGCTTTTTAAGGTTTGACAAAGGACACTGCACGCAATATTTGTGTTGGCTTTGAAAGCTGGATCAAGTTATTAGAAGCCCCAAGGAGAGTTTCCTTTCTATAAAAACACAAACAAGTGCACTCGAACCATTAATCGGTTTTCTCCAAGTAGGTATTCCGGTTACCTCCCACCATTCAGTAATGGTACTGGATGAAATGAAATCGAAAAATGGAGAGAAATAAAATTCGACTTTTATTCCGCTTACTACTAGCGCGCCATCTCCTTTACTTTATGCACCGTATGTTTGTATAATGGATGTGCGTGTGTGTGTGTGTGTGTATGTGTGTGTGTGTGTGTGTTGGTGCAGATCGCCGCGGTTTGAGCCTTACTAGTGATTGAGGAGGAAAGGGGAAGCGGGAGAGCGCGTATACAGGATTTTGCAATATGGCGGCATTCAGCTTCAAAATGAATGTTGAGGGAGAAAATATAAGGTCAGGACGGTTATTTACCCGTTATGCGATACCCCTTTATAGTGAAGGGCAATTACCTGCTTTGTTTTCACGTGGCGAGATTTTAAAACCGGCTTCGTGGTTGGCTTTTAACAACGTGAGGATGGATGAATTTCTTAAGGGATCCGGAAGTCTAGTAGATTTTTTCCCCCATAGAAGAAGAAGAAGAAGAAAAAGTAGAAGAAGAAGTAGTAGTAGTAGTAGTAGTAGTAGTAGTAGTAGTAGTAGTAGTAGTAGTAGTAATAGTAGTAGTAGTAGTAGTAACGATTACTACTACAATAACAGCAATTTTAAAAAGATAATAATAATAATAATAATAATAATCCTATCCTATCCTATAATAATAATAATAATAATAATAATAATAATAATAATAATAATAATAATAATGATAAAACTCCTACCACTACTGCTACTATTACTACTACCACACTACAACTACTCTATTTGTACTACCACTAGTACTACTACTGCTGCTAACACTACCACTACAACAACTACTACTACCACTCCTACTACCTCTACAATACTATTCCTACTAAAATAATGATAATGATGGTAATAATAAAGATAATGATACTGCTTTAACTGCTGCTATTATTATTATTATTATTATTATTATTATTATTATTATTATTATTATTATTATTATTATTATTATTATTATTGCTACTACTACAATTACTACTACTATAATAATAATAATAATAATAATAATAATAATAATAATAATAATAATAATAATAATAATAATAATAATAATAATAATAATAATAATGATCCCAAATTTATTATTACTAATTGTTGATAAAATTCCGGCTGACTCCATATCTTATTTTAAAATGTGGAAATCGTTATTCTGATCTAGCGCCTCATGCAGGTCTTTTATATAGTGCGATTCCATAAATTAAATGAGCTCAAAACGCATACCACGAAACCCTTAAAAAAATCAATTGTTGGTGAAGTGAAGAAAACGTTTTACGTTTACACCAACCAATTGTCTCAAGATCGCTCATTCGTGGTTAAGTCGCATCGTCATCGTCCAGCAGTCAACGTGAACGAGTGGGGGGGGGGAGAGGGGGGATAATAGAGAAACAAGAAATTTATCGTTGCTGTAAATAGGAAACCTGGACTGGTCCCATCCTCCCAGGTATGGGTAAAGGCATTATAAAGCTTCGTAAAACCTCATTTTAAAAAAGCCCTCCGTTTCTCTTATATAAAAAAAAAACATCACAGTTCTCATAAAACTTGGTAAAGAATTCCATTAAAACTTCATAAAAACGTCGCCAAATGTTCATAACACTTGATAAAGAATCCTCATAAAATATCATATACTGGAAACCCTTACCCCTACCCGATTTTGGTTCTTCTTCTTCTAAAAGAACGTCAAAGAGCTAGCCAGATTTATAGGAATCAACACTTTTTGGCGACTAGAGGTTATTTTGAATGAGAGTATAAACCGAGATCTAGTCTGTGCACGCACGCATTCCATCGCATGGACTTTAATGAAGATCCTGACGCTCATGTCCTAGACGGATGACTACCGACTACACAAATAACCTCAGCACGCACTAAGTCCCTTCTACGCATCCCCGGTCTCTCAGGATTCTGCTCAGTCGTCTGGGCGTCAGACTATGCGCCCAAAGGTTGCAAGTGGGCGCCTCGGGCGGCTTGCGTTAGATCCTGTATCCTTGAGCAGCTCTTGAGCTTGAAAAGTGCTATGTAAGACTGATTGAATGAATAAATAAATAAATAAATAAATGAAAAGGAAAGAGTAAATCAGTGGGCGGAAAAAAGACTAAACAGGCATCGACCGCCCTTACGAAGCAGGATCCAAGAAAAGAGAGCTTCCTAAATTCTTCTTTCTCTTCTCTTTCATGCACAATTACAGAAGACGGGCATCGATCGCCCTTGCGAAGCAGGCTCCGATAAAAGAGAGCTCCATAACGCCTCTTTCTTTCATGCACAGACGAGTCTACGTGATAAGGTACGGAAAAGGTTGTTTATGAGCCAATGAAATGAGTCTTGGTTATTTTCAGGAAAATTTTGTGGTTTGTTAGTACCCAAAAAATTAATCTAAGCTATTTCTGGTGGACCACAATGGGTGACATAATCTTGGCACAATGGCTGGGCGTCCAAGGCTTTCTCAAAATAGAAATAAATAAATAAATAAATAAATAAATAAATAAATAAATAAATAAATAAATAAATAAATAAATAAATTTAAAAAAAAAATTAATATTCCGTCGCTTGTATCATTGCAGTGCTTCTCCTCCTTACTGCCTCTCTCTCTCTCTCTCTCTCTCTCTCTCTCTCTCTCTCTCTCTCTCTCTCTCTCTCGCTCCTTCTAGATTTTAGATGTATTTATAAAACTGTTCGACTGTCAGGTGCAACCGATTTTGCAATATGGTTCTGAAGTTTGGGGTTTTGAAAAGGCTGCAAATCTTTGTGAGAAAGTACATTTGTGTGGCTTAAAAAAATTCTTAAATGTAAATTTACGTACTCCAAACGATTTTGTTTATAAAGAATTGAACAGGTATCCAATAGTTATTAACTCTGTTGTTAATTGTCTTCGATACTGGATAAAATTGCTGCAAATGTCTGTTGACAGAATCCCAAAGAAGGCTTACCTAATGCTAAAAGATCTTGACTCTCGAGGAAAGAAAACTTGGGTTTCTAATGTAAGAACTTGTTTATATGAAAATGGTTTTGGTTTTGTATGGCAAGAACAAGGTGTTGGTTGTGATAAAGCTTTTTTACGTCTGTTCAAACAGCGTTTAGTTGATTGTAGATGGCAAAACGTAACCGCTCATCTGAATGAAAGTGAACGGTTCTATACTTATAGATCCTTTTGTTGTCCACCAAATCAAATTCCCACGTATCTGTTTTGTGATATTAACCGCCATTTAAAATATATTATGAGCAAGTTTCGCTTCGGCGTTTCTGATCTTAGAGTCCATTATTATAGATATAGATATAATCGCCTGCAGGATTTGATTTGTCCATTATGTAATGTTAGAACTGAAGACGAAATACATATCCTTTTTTGTTGTCCTTTCTATGAATGTTTAAGGATGGAATTGATTCCTAGAAAGTATTATAGAAATCCCAGTGCATTTCATATGCATCTACTTTTGTCTTCAACAAACATGAATGTAATTAAAAATGTCTGTATTTATTTGTATACAGCTTTCAAGGCAAGGGAAATAGCGCTTTCTTGATTATTATGATATTGTGACCATTTATTTGTAAATTTTTTTATATTTTGTTTGTTATAAATTATGATGTACATTTTGTTTGTTTCACACATCCCTTCCTGATGGGGTGTGTCCTATGGAATAAATCACGTATCACGTATCACGTATCACGTATCTCTCTCCTTCTTTCTTTCTCTTTCCCTCTCTTTCCCTCTCCCTATGTCACCCTTTCAAAAATCAGTTGTGTGGAATAGAGAGTGTGTGCAGCAAGATAGTTGGCAAGAAGCAGGCGACTCTGGAACAACTGTTCCACAAAAGAGCCCTCAGCAAGGCAGTCAGAATTCAGAGAGACCCTACCCACCCACTTTCCTGTCTGTTTGAACTTCTTCCATCTAATCGCAGATTCCGCTGTGCACTAATGCGTACACAGCGCTACAAAAACACCTTCATCCCTACTGCCATATCAATGCTAAATGAGGCCAATGCCAGACCCTCAAACACAAGACTGTCTTGATGCAGGAGTCTCCCAACTATCTCGCTGAGTGTATGTGCATGTTTTTATGAAGACATGCGCGTGTGCATGTGTGTGTTTGTGAGTGTGTGTATAATATGTGTGTGTTTACTATGAATGTCTGTAAACCAACTTTTAAAATACCATCTACGTGCTTTACCTGTATTTTTTGACAACTGTTATAATCAGTCAACAGTATTATTGCTTATGTTGATCATAGTTTCATACAGTTATATATTGTTGACCTACTAAGACTCATATTAAACTGAGATTATTTATCTAACACTGTTGCAACAAAATACTTTTTTATAAGTCCAGAGTGGTAAACTATCATATACACTATGTTTGTATGTATTTTTATTATATTTTAACTGTCTAAAAAGGGCATTGACATACGTGTAATAGAACCAGAGTGCGTGGATAGGTGTTTGAAGGAAAAGATGAAGTGTAAGAGTACGCAAGTGATTAGATTTATAGGATGTATATAAATTTAGTATTGATTTTGTAGCTTTGTTAAATGTTATAACATGACTGTTTTTAATTATATGTTTTATATGCCTGACATACATTGCTGTGAAGTTCCTTATGGGATAATAAAGATTTGTTGTATTGTATTGTATTGTTTCTCTCTTTCTCTCTCTGTCTCTCTCTCCTTCTTTCTTTCTCTCTCTTCCACTCTCTCACCCTCTCTCTCTCTCTCCCTCTCTCTCTCTTTCCCTCTCTCTCTTCCACTCTCTCACCCTCTCTCTCTCTTCCTCTCTCATTCTATCTCTCCCTTCCTCCCCCCTCTCTCTACCTCTCCCTCTCACGTATTTGTGGGAGGAGATTCCAACGGGAAAAGGCCATACTCTTTGGACTCATTTTTCGCCACCTCACCCATACTAAACGATTAAGGCAAGCGTCGACATTCACAATACTCTGACACAATCTCCAACGTTGCAGAGAGGCTCAGATCCTATTTTATTAATTAATTTCTTTATTTATTTATTTTTATCATTCTTATATAGCGCTTTTCCAACTCAAAAGCTGCTCAAGGCGCTGATCGATACAGAAGGATCTCACTTAAGTAGACTTTGGAACTTTGTCCTGTTATTATTACCCATACATCAAACAACAACATATTGAACTAGGCTCCTAGGCCAGAGGGCAGCATAGCCAGAAGAGGGAGGGGGGGATGGGGGTTTATAATATGCTAAAGACAACAATGACGCCATGAGATAACATATAGAGACAGCATTGACGCCATGAGGTAACATACAGAGACAGCAATGACGTCATGAGATAAGATATAGAGACAACACTGACGCCATGAGATAACATATAGAGACAGCTATGACGCCATGAGATAACATATAGAGACAGCAATGACGCCATGAGGAAACATATAGAGACAACAATGACGCCATGAGGCAACATATAGAGACAGCATTGACGCCATGAGGTAACATACAGAGACAGCAATGACGTCATGAGATAACATATAGAGACAGCAATGACGCCATGAGGTAACATATAGAGACAGCATTGACGCCATGAGGTAACATACAGAGACAGCAATGACGTCATGAGATAACATATAGAGACAGCAATGACGCCATGAGGTAACATATAGAGACAGCAATGACGCCATGAGGTAACATACAGAGACAGCAATGACGTCATGAGATAACATATAGAGACAGCATTGACGCCATGAGGTAACATATAGAGACAGCATTGACGCCATGAGGTAACATATAGAGACAGCAATGACGCCATGAGGTAACATATAGAGACAGCAATGACGTCATGAAATATACGAGCTTTGCAGCGCATGACAACGGTAAGTAACAATGGCAGGACATGAAAAAACAAGATCCAGCTATTAATGTCAGCAGTCCATACAGTAATAGTGACAAAAGACAATCACAACGAGTACAATGGGCAAATGGAAGGCAAACAAAAAGCAAGCCACGTGCACAATGCGAAAAATATTATAATTATGGAAAATTTATTTTTTTAAAAAGGTCAAAAAACAAAAGTGGACCGAGGCACCTATGTGCTGCCTTTAAGCGCATTTTCTGACGCTCTACACCACTCAGCACAATCCGGGGCAGCCGGGGATGGGAGGAAGGGACCTAGTGCTTACTGGATGTTATGTTTCTGGCAACTACCCGTCTAGGACATGAGCGTTGGGATCTTTAAAATCCGTGCAAAGAAATGCGTGCGCGGATAAGACCTCGGTTTATACTATCCTCCTAAGGAGTAGTGGGCGCTTTACTTGTGTATAGTAATAATAATAATAATAATAATAATAATAATAATAATAATAATAATAATAATAATAATAATAATAATAATAATAATAATAAAAGGATATCTATTAGGCGCTTTTCCTACTAAAGAACAGTTCAAGGCGCTCCCTCACGCATTCACACACCTACTGAACATTAGTACAGTAGTCTACATACACATACATGGCTGGGAGCAGGCCATATCATAGCGGACTGGGGGAGAGGAATTAATAAACAAAGTATTTCCCCACACATGCACACACACCCAGGCACACACACCCCCCCCCCCCCCCCACACACACACACACACACACACGAGTGCACGCGCATGCACGCACCAAAAGGATGAGGCAATATGGAAGAGACAGTTTGAAGACAGAACAGTTCAGAAGACTTTAGAGAAGAAATTAGATTTAGATTTGAGGTTTGCTTTGAAGGTGTTGATATTCTGTATGCTGCGAAGAGAAAGTGGTCATGCATTCCAGGCAGTTAGTCCAAAGACAGAAAAAGATCTAAAACCAACAGAGGACAGTTTTTGGCAGGGTATCCTGAGAAGGAGTGTGTCGGAAGAAGAGCGCAGGTTGCGAGAGGGAGTGTAGAGTTGGATATCATCGGAAAGGTTTGAAGGAGCGGAGCCATGGAGACACTTGTAACAGAAAAGATAGGTTTTGTACATAATTCTTTGCCAGTGAAGTAAACGCAGAAGTGGAGTGATGTGGTTAGATTTTCTTTTCTTTTTGAGAATGATGCGAGCGATCGTGTTTTGAACACGTTGCAGATGGTGGGATGGAAGAAGTAGGCAGACGAGAAAAGAAGAGAGCTGCAATAGTCAAGTCGAGAGAGAATGAAAGACGTCACAAGTTTAGAAGTTGCGTCGATTGTCAGGTATTTACAGACAAGTCCGATGCGGCGGAGTTGGTAGTGGCAGACTTGACATGTTTTGCGGATAAAATCTGACATTTCAAGGGTATTGTCCAGGACAACACCCAGGTTCTTTGCAGTAGTTGAAAGAGAGATGGTGTTGTGACCTAGAGCTATTGTGTAGGTGAGGGTGGAAGACAGTTTAGGCTTAGCGCCAATGAGCATGATTTCTGTTTTGTCTGTATTGAGTTGTAATTTGTTTGTTGTCATCCAATTCTGGATGTCTGAGATGAGGTTTTCATAATGGAAGGGAGATTTTCAAGAGTATCACTGTTGCTAAGCTGGGCGTCATCGGAATAAAAGTGATGGTCAACACTATGATCCTGAATGATCTGACACAGTTGTGATGTGTACAGAGTAAAAAGAATGGGTCCTAAAACTGAGCCTTGTGGTAAGCTTTGATCGAGCAGAAAGGTTGTTGTTGACAGAGACAGTTTGAAAGCGATCAGTGAGGTAGGAGCGGAGCCAGCTGAGAGCAGCATCTTTGATGCCAAAACTGTTTTCAAGCCGACGACGGAGAATGGAATGGTCTGTTGTATTGAAAGCGGCAGAAATTACAACATACGGTACCTTTCATATGAAAATTGTCAAGATGTTGGTAAAACAGTCTTTCTTTTTCTCTCTCTCTCTCTCTCTCTCTCTCTCTCTCTCTCTCTCTCTCTCTCTCTCTCTCTCTCTCTCTCTCTCTCTCTCTCTCTCTCTCTCTCTTTCACACACACACACACACCTACATGCACATACACACACAGAAAGGTAACTCAAAACATGTTTAAAGAATTCATATTACATTAAACGATACCATGAAAAAACAAGAAACGCGCACATGAATAATAGCAGGAAAACAAAAAAACTAGTACGTTCTGTTTCTAGACGCAGCCTCAGATAAGCTGTATGATCTTTGCTTAATTCTATAATCTGCCAGTAGTTGGGGGGTTCGAGATAAAACAAAGCGTAACATTAAAACACAGAACTCCTTACTCGACGCGGGGCAACGTAGGTGTTGGATAACGATAGAACGCGCGTCTTGTCACAGAGCATGCGGTTCCTATGGAGCACTGGACGTGTGTGTGTGAGTAAAATTTACGTCCACGCACACCGAGGCATATACAGTACTCCTCTTTTAACGTCACTACCGTTTAAGGTCACAACGCGGATAAGATCAATCAGGTTGTTTGTCCCGGCCAAACACCTTCTTTGTACCATTTAGAATTCCTCGCTTAGCGTCACCTCCCATAAGGGAAAACCTCGGATAACGTCAACCCCGTTTTGGTTCATAAATGGAGGAGACTACTGCTTAAGAGAAATTGATGTCACAGATGACGTCATGTATGAGGTCACTTCCTGTTTTGAGATGATGTCACATATTCCTTATGTCATTTACTGTTCACATAGCTTGGGAGGCTGTGCTGTTAAGTCTGTCACATTTTTCTTTTGAATTCATGTTGGATGGAATTTTTGTGACTGAGTTCCACCTAACCTTTATTATAATAATACTGAAAATAAAAAAAATGGGAGTGGGGGGTGGGGTGGGGTGGGGGGTGATTGCATCTGTAAAAAATAGCAGTACGTCAGCCATGAAAAAAAAATGTTGTTGGTCAAATTTTGTGATCCAATGTTCACACTTCTTCTTCTCCTTCTTCTTCTTCTTCTTCTTCTTCTTCTTCTTCTTCTTCTTCTTCTTCTTCTTCTTCTTCTTCTTCTTCTTATTTATTTATTTATTTATTTTTGTTGTTGTTGTTGTTGTTTTGTTTCCAGTGAGTCAAATCGAGAAGATTTCGGACAATGGCAAAAGCGGGACGTATTGCCACAGTGGACCTTACCCTGAATTGACTTCATTCACTAGCGATAAAGCATGTGCCGTGGCGTAGACAAAGCGAACAATTCGTTAAACTTGTGTAAGGTTTTCTGCAAATACAACCAGTAACTGTCTTGGTGCATACTTTTTATTTTTTATTCTCATTTGCGTGCGTGCGCGTCAATGTGTTTGTGTGTGTGTGTGTGTGAGTGTGTGTATGTGTATGCATGCTTGCATCCGTTCGTTTGAGTGTTTGAGTGTGTGCTTATGCATCATACACACTCACAAAAAATACATATACAGTAATGCATACATGCATATGCGCGCACCAACGTGCACACATGTACACACACACACACACACACACACACACACACGCAAACACACACACCCACTTTCACACGACACAAAAATTTAGCACCTCGTATAAGATCAAGTTTTTTTTACTGGTAGTTGATCTTATCAGAGGACTGTTTAGGGTGCCCCTCGGATAAGATCAAACAAAAATTTGGTCCCGTGGGGGGTCACCTTAAGAGAGGAGTACTGTAGGGGAATCGAACGTGAACTGAAAAGGGTAGGTATAGGTGGGTGTAATTAAGGGTAGGGGTAGGAAAAGGGCGAGGTGGCGTGTGTGGAGGGATAGGGTGTGAGAGAGAAATTGTGGAGAGGGCAACGTAGGCCTAAAGTGACGCTAAGTTGTATGTGGTCTGTTAGATGCATTTCTAAGACGCTTTACTCCCGTTTCCTACTCCTTCGCATGAGAGTATAAACCGAGGTCTAGTCCGTGTGTCGCATACATTCCATCATAACGGACTTTAAAGATCCTGACGCTCATGTCCTAGACGGGTGAGTGCCGGTGGCAAGAACACACCCAGCATGCACTTGGTCCTTCTCCCCCATCCCTGGCTGCCCAGGATTGTGCTCAGTTGTCCGGGCTTCAGACCATGCGCTCAAAGGCTGCGGGTGGGCGTCTCGAGCGGTTTGTGTTAGATCCTGTATCTGCCAGCGCTTTGAGCGGCTCTTGAGTTGGTAAAGCGCTATATAAAAAGTGATTTAAAAAAAAGTAGGTAAATATGGTTACAAAAATGGTTAAAGGAATTTATATCACACGCTTATATAGTTCATCGATCTCTTATTAAACACATTTACAAATTTAGAAAAGAAAAAAGATACTACGGATGGCGTCTTATAAAATCAAGCCATTTATATCTATTATATTTCTAATTTCGTGATATAAAATGCATCAAATTCCTCAACAAACAGAGCCGTTTATCAGCTTTAAGCGTCATAGGGGGTACTCTCTCTCTCTCCCTCTCCAGTGATAGAAAGAGAAACGTCCTTTTCCTAGTCTCAGCCGGGCCCTAAGCATGAAACGCTTTAGTGCATTACAGCGTGGACAGGCAAAGCAACCTGGATTATTTCAAATTTAAAGAGAATGAATCAGTGCAGTTTTCGGGATGTTATATTTAGTATTGTTATATATATAAACTGTCTTTTTTTTCTCTTTCGTCCATGCAGTTGGTCTGTTTTAAAGCTCCGGGGTCAGTCTTACTAACCTAACACCCAAGGTGTTTCAAATCTCAAACATCATACAGGGTGGCTGAGATAAGACAAGGTCCTGCTCCCTCTCTCAATTATCTGAGAGAAAAACGAACGCCTCTTTAATATCAGCTACGCCGTATTTCTGTATGAAAGCTAAGACAAAATGTAAGTTGATGTGGAAAATGCATTCCTTGTTTGTTTGTTTGTTTGTTTGTTTGTTTGTTTTTTTTTAATAGCTCAATTTTGTCATGTGACAGAGCTTGCTCACGGTACTGGCTAAAATCGGTGTCGACCCTATCGATCCGCCCAAGATGCAAATTTGCTGCAATGCGCGCGCTTTCTCGCTCCGCGGACCACTGTCATCACCACCCTGGTCAACTTCAGGGTGAGTTTGATAACTTGACTCTTGAATCTACCTGGTTCCAAGCTCACAACTTTTCGCGTTGCAGATCCTTTTTGAAATTCATTGTGAGTGTAGCCCCGCCGAAAATAAAATCTTTTTAAAAAAACTGATTTAATCTCAACCGATACATTCAGTCGTTTATACGTGCTTATAAATAGCATTAAGGTGGATTCTTTAAAATAGCAATCGCTGCGAAATCGTGTATGGTAAGAAGGCACTGTGTAGAGTCTCAATAACAACGACGAGACGTCTGCAGATTCACAGCTTAGAGGTTGCTTTGAGTTGGAGCGACGATTACCCATTAAAGTATCTTTTAAAATGCAATAGATATATATGTTCCGCGCTTTTTTGGAATCTGGGCATTTTTGGAATTAGTAGTATTATAGAAGGGGCTGCCCATTGTTTTAATGAAAACATTGGCCGCCAGGGTTAGGGTTAAGGTTAGGGTTAGGGAAAGGGTTAGGGACCTAACCCCTAACATTTCCGTAACCCTAACCCTAACCCGAACCCGAACCCTAACCAATGTTGGAATTCCAAAAATGGGCAGGCCAATTCTAGAATTGCGCAGGCCAATTCTAGAATTGCCCAGATTCCAAAAAAGCGCGGTACATATACACGCGGAAATTTGCCTTTGGCATTGAGCGCAAAGCTTGTTTAAAATAGTACATGAAAACAAATTAAAATGTTTTTACGTACAACAGTGTAATTTCATGTAACTTGCCAAGCAAAATCTCATTGTCACAAAAAAATGAACAAAACATCCTGAGATATCCTGGCCATTTAAATTTGCCCCCTCCCCCACCCCCAACCCCACCCACAAAAAAAGAAATAAAGAGATATAAGGCATATGAAAGTATATTAACCAAGTGAACCTGTTTAACTTTTTTTGTTTGCAAAATGTGCTAGTAGATATTTAAAGACAATAGGATTATGTTGGAACTCCTCGGTGGAGACCTACACTTGATTTATTGGCACCGGGCTTTCTTGAAGTTCTGTTATGGGTGTCGAAAACGATTACGAGGCTGTATTGAGATTATTTTTTATTGGATTCAAATGGTTGGATATTGAGAGAGAGAGAGAGAGAGAGAGAGAGAGAGAGAGAGAGAGAGAGAGAGAGAGAGAGAGGTCGACGTCGAAACCTTTAATAGGATAATATCATTAGGTCCTGTGGAGCTGTCTTACAGCTAGTCCTTAGTAAACAATGCAGAAAAAATGGAATCAAACATATTCCTTAACTACGGTAACAAATCACTAAGCAAATTAATGCATTTTAATACACATACTCACACCCTTCTCCCTTTTCCCATCCCTCCCCTCATCCCTGTGATAGGTAATACAGATTTGTTGATTTGAATGTAACTGAATTTTTGAATCACTTAACAGCCATATTCTTGGAATACCATAATGTATTATAACACTATCAGTTCCCAAAGATGGATTGTAACTAGGGATTGTTGAGATTTAAAAAAAAAAAACAGAATAAGGGAAGAAAGTCGCAGATTGAAGTTGCCTGCCGACGACAATACAATAAAACATCTCCAAAAGGAAATGCAGCAGGCGCAGAATCACAGTTTAAATTCGTACAATAACAAAAATAATAAATTTAAAAAAGAATAATATTAATAATAATAATAATAATAATAATAATAATAATAATAATAATAATAATAATAATAATAATAATAATAATAATAATAATTGGGCGCATCGTAATAACGCTCCAGACAACTGAGCACAATCCTGGGCAGCCAGTGATGGGGGAGAAGGACCTAGGTGCATGCTGTTTGTGTTCTTGTCACCGGCACTCACCCGTCTAGGACATGAGCGTCAGGATCTTTAAAGTCCGTTATGATGGAATGTATGCGACACAGACTAGACCTCGGTTTATACACTCATCCGAAGGAGTAGGAAACGGGAGTAAAGTGTCTTTCCCAAGGAAGGACACAACACAATGCCCCGGCCTGGGCTCGAACCCGGGATATTCAGATCCGCAAGCCAAAGCTCTACCATTAGGCCACCGAGCCTCCCTATAATGATGATGATGATGATGATGATGATGATGATGATGATGATGATGATGATGATGATGATGATGATGATGATGATGATGATGATAATAATAATAATAATAATAATAATAATAATAATAATAATAATAATAATAATAATAATAATAATAATAATAATAATAGTAATAATAATAAGGATATTTATATTGCGCTTTTTCCTAATGAACAATATCTGTTCAAAGCGCAGTACTCACGCATTCATTCTATACATTAACATCCGGCTACTTACAAAATGAAATCAATGAAAAACAAATTACGCAAGGACACTAATGTACAAAGTGGACAAACAACATTTACAAGTGAAACATAAGACAGGAGAGAAGGAGGGAGGGGGAGCGACGATGGAGTGATGGGGTAGGTGGTGGCGGTGGTGGTCTGAATCAGAAAAGAGGAATGACGACGATGATGATAGGAGAAAAGAATCAGAAACATTTAAGGAAGCGATGACTTTTAAGTGGGATTTAAAAGTAGCTGTGTTCAGAGAGCTTCGAAGAGAGAGAGGAAGAGAGTTCCAAGTTGAAGGGCCAAGCACTGAGAAAGATTGACAGCCAGCAGAAGAAAGTTTGTAGCGGGCTGTGTAAAGCATAAGGGTGTCAGAGGAAGAACGAAGATTTCTAGAGGGCTTGTAGAATACATTAGGAATACACACAAATACGCTTTCATCTACATCACACTCGACGTAAACCTGATTCCAACTTTCTCTCTCTCTCTCTCTCTCTCTCTCTCTCTCTCTCTCTCTCTCTCTCTCTCTCTCTCTCTCTCTCTCTCTCTCTCTCTCTCTCTCTCTCTCTGTTCCTCTCTCCCTCTCTCTCCCACACACACAATGACTGCAGAAGACAACCCTACCAGACGCACAGTCTATCCTAATTTCACGACACAAATGATAACGTAGCTACATCCCTTCTACGCCGCCGCATTTTCAGATATACATTTTAGTTCTTCCATTTATAATTTAATTTTATAGTCACGAGATCTGAAACATGACACTAAATTGCAAGATTTATTCATCATAGGCGGTAGAAGCCATTATTTCGTGGTAATAAACTTTCATTTTAACAGAACGTAGGTTACTTCTGTCAGTAGATTACAAACCGCATTCTCTAACTCAATTTCTCTTTGGATGGATCTTTCCCGAAACTGGCATACAATCCATGGAGTTGGTATGTAGCTTCATGCAAAACCCAAAGCTGGAGGAAGAGCACAAAATAATTTGTTTGTTTGTTTGTAATGGGTCAGGATCCTGGACTGCCTTTACTCCGAAACATTGATAGGCATATTGGTTTCTTGCATTGCCAAGTGGTAAGATCAATGGGTAGGTATCGATCGCACGGACTTTCAAGATCCTGACGCTCATGTCCTAGACGGGTTACACAAATACACCCGGCAAGGACTAGGTGCCTGGCTTCTCTCCCCGATCTGGTCGAACAGGATTGAGCTCAGTCGTCTGGGCGTCAGACTATGCGCCCAAAGGCTGCAAATGGGCTTCTCGGGGGGCTTGAGTTAGATCCTGTGTCGGCCAGCGCCTTGAGCAGCTCTTGAGCTGGGGAAGCGCTCTATAAGAATGGTTACAGTAAATTAAATTGAACCTCACAAAACAGTTGGATTGTGAAGAGCCAAACAAGCAAAACAAAACCTTCCCAGCGGCCATCTCATACAACAGTTCCTCTGTGAAGGAAGATTGCAAAGACGGCGTGATTATGCTGATATATACACACCTTTAACTGCTGGTGTTTAACTTATAACAACAACATCCAAAAAAAATAAAAGAAAAGGGTCGCTAAAATGAAAATCTTCACGCATAATTCACCGGTGACTTTCTGCACACCTCTGGCCCTCACGTCGTCCTCTCTTCCTTCTCTGCCTGCCTCTCCCCCTTCACTCTCCTTCCCCTACATCCTGCTTACTTCCTTTTCCTCCTAAAAGGACAGGAATAATCCGTGTATGTTCTGCAACATCCGGGATCCACAGCTTCGTTGTGATGTCGGAGGCGCGTGTGATGCACGTGGCGAGGACAAACATTGTCTGCTGTCTTGGTGTTTGCTATTGTAACGCAGTCAGGATTTAACGTACAGCACATTTTTCCTTACACGTCTCTAGGGGGTGGGGGTGCAGAAAACAGGTATGCTATGGAACATAATCCTTCTCTGATTTTATTTCGATGGGAGCAAAATAAAACGCTGTTATTATAACTCCGATCCTAGTTCATCTGTACCCGAGATGGCCTAAATTTAATAGATCGTTTTCTTTGTGAATTTATATAGCAAAATAAAACCTTGTTATCCTTACTAGGACATCTCACTAAATACGAGAAGGGGGTAGGTGTAGGGGTGGGTAAACGATGGGAGCGGGGAGGGATTGGGTAGACTGGCTCCGTGGTAAATACAATGATAATCTAGTGTGCAGGTGCCTCTGGTTCGCATCTCGACGTTGAGGGAGATTCGTTCTCACAAACACCGACTTACAATACAATGCAATACAACTTTATTTATCTCAACCTGAGCAATTACAGTAGCAGCATACACACAGAACAATCACAGTTAATAAATAAAAGTAGGCTTACAATTAAAAGCAATCTGTTAATTAATTTATGAGGTCGAGGTTATAACAATTACAAACTGCCCCAAAGGGTATGTGGATCGAACCTAGAACTTTGCTGGACACAGGACCTCTAGCTCTACCTACTGAGCTATTCCCAGAAAGATTTTTTTTTGGAGGGAGGGGGGGTGGCGGGGGGATATGTTAAGGGATGCCTCTGCTGGAGATGGATGATGCGTATGGTCGGTGGCGCCGCCAAATGGAACAGCAGCCTTCTGAGTGATAAATCTTTCAGCCCCACCACGACTGTTTATACAACATGATGATGATCGCGCCAAACTAGCAATCCATCTGTAATGGCTACCACTGTACATTACACACGGCTACTAACAGAGTGGATTCCCTCTCTGTGGTTTTGTCTTTCTGTCTAGTCTGTCTGTCTGTCTGTCTCTCTTTGTCTCTGTCTTTTTCTCTTTTCTCTCCTCCCTCTCTCTCTCGCTTACTTTCTATCTCTCTCTCAAAATAGCAATAAATAAATAAATAAATAAATAAATAAATAAATAATAAAATATAAATTAATATTCCGTCGCTTGTATCCTTGCAGTGCTTCTCCTCCTTACTGCCTCTCTCGCTCTTTCTCTCTTTCTTTCTCTCTCTGTTGCTCTCTCTCCGTCTCTGTCTCTGTCTTTCTCTCTGTCTCTGTCTCTGTCTCTGTCTCTCTCTGTCTCTGTCTCTCTCTCTCTCTCTCTCTCTCTCTCTCTCTCTCTCTCTCTCTCTTCACTTCCTTTAATTGTCATAAGAACGAAGGCTTGATGAATAGAACGTGTGTATAGCTTAGGCCAGAATTAGCTGATATGATCGATGATCATTCGAACACAGTAACGACTGCAGCACTCTATCTAGAATGAATTGACCAACTCGCCTAAGTGTAGGGTGGTTGAAAAGTAAATCCCCATGGGAAATTGCAGACCGTGTTTGTAAACAGCACTGCATTTGCATGAATCACAAAGTATTGTAATTTATACAATGGTAGAATGCCATTGCTGATCTCTGATTTTTATCTAACAAGGACGGGAAGTAGTGCATGCTGGCCCGTTGCCTGACGTGACACTAAGTGAGCGAGTTCCATTGACGTAGGACTCAGACGACATAAAAACAAGTGTTAAGCGACAGGCCGATCTGGTCACTGTGAGATCAAATCAGAGATAGCAGTTCAATTCACCTATTCTGAGGATCCCAATCCTTTTTGGTTCATGCAAATACAGTCCTATTTACAAAAGGTATAAGCAATTTTCAATAGGGAGTTACTATTTAATTTCCACCACTGTCTATCACTCTGGGGCCATATTCAGAAAGCCTCCGATAAGGGGTTTTGTCGGTCCGATAAACAGAAAGCTTCCCATAACCCTCTATCGTGGAATTCATGGCGCTGTCAGTGGCACTGTCGTACGATAAAGTTAGAGGTGCCTATCCGTGCCCATAGCCACTGTTCTCGGTACGATAACTTTGATTTCAAGATGGCAGCCGTCATTCTGATTCGCTATAACGGGTGAAGGTCTGTGACAACGGTAGCGTGGATGGACAGAGACATAAAACAATATATTTCTGGACACAATCGCCATTTTATACACTGTTGTGTTCACAAACAATGACGCAATGTACGTGAATTTTAAAAAAAAAAGAAATTCTCAATGACGCACTTTCTTATGTGACGGCATCACAAGGAAGGCTAGCTCGCGGGAGTGCGATAGTAGCAGCGGGAAGAATTCACTTAGAACCAGTTGGTGTGTATTGTAGGATAGACAATGGGGCATGAAAATGACGGATTTTTTATCTTTGAACTGGAGAGGAAACGTGCACTATGGCAAGTGTCGCCATTTTAAAGGTGTGCACTCCATAAACGCGGTTTGATTGGCCTCTGTCAGGTGATTAGCTAAAAGATTAGGTCTGCTGGAAATACAAGAGACAAACCGAGTAGGCAGAGAATGTCGGTAATTAAATATTATAAGGATCGTATGGGAGCCACGCTTCCATGGTATACAATTCCGTGGGATAATTCAGCGTTCAGAGCAAGAGCAGATGGACCGAAAACTTCAGGATTCCTTTCACCTAAAAGTAACTACCCCCGCTAGCTATCGGTGAGGCTGTCCGGTGCTTGTGAGCAGAGAGAAAGGAATATATATATATAAATATTCCTGGTCTATGTTGTGAGTAGCAGCAGACGACAAGAATTATCGGACGGAGAGGTTATTAGACCCCGAGGTGCATGTCGTGCGACCAGCAGTCGCACAGTCTTGCATATGGCCCCTGTTGTATTGTAGTATATAATCCTACCCACTCCAATACCCACTTGCATAGCGCACAACTCCATGTCGCAGAGACATGCTATAAGTGTAAAGGCCAAAGTGTCCCGGTAACCTTTCGGTCGTTGGAGGAAAAAAAGCGTTTGGGGTCTCCTTTTTTCTCTAGGCCAGCCTAATGAGGGCGGTGCCAGAGCATCTCCTCTCCCTCACAATTTTTTCCAGGGTTCTAAAGAGATCCAGATACCCATTCACAGCTCAGTGGACTGGAGTGCGTCGGTGCGCTTGTTTTCCCTCACATGCTTACCATGAATCATTGCTAGAGTGTCCTTAACATGAATCATTGCTAGCGTGTGCTTAACATGAATCATTGCTAGAGTGTCCTTAACATGAATCATTGCTAGAGTGTCCTTAACATGAATCATTGCTAGCGTGTGCTTAACATGAATCATTGCTAGAGTGTCCTTAACATGAATCATTGCTAGCGTGTGCTTAACATGAATCATTGCTAGCGTGTGCTTAACATGAATCATTGCTAGCGTGTGCTTAACATGAATCATTGCTAGCGTGTGCTTAACATGAATCATTGCTAGCGTGTGCTTAACATGAATCATTGCTAGCGTTTGCTTAAAGCACTAAGTACTGCGCCACCCGTGGCATATAATTAGTTAGTTATTCATTGCTTACAGGGTACAGCTGACTGCAAAGAGCCGAATCAGGACCACAAAATCCAGACCACAACTTCGCTGAAAGAGGACTCACCCCTGATCCGCATAAATGATCTGCCGAAACAGCGCTAGGGGTAAAACTGAAGGCACTTCACCAGCCGGTCACTTTATAATAAAGACATCCCACGAAGGACGCTGAGGCTATACTCTAATTTATCGAACCCCCGTTTCCAAAAACAAAAAAAAAATACAAACATTATTATAAATTATCAACAAAACACATACTTATAAATTGCCTACATTGCCAAATAATAACATATACTGTAGGAAGCCCCAGTGACCATCTGGCAGAAAGCGCCCTATATTCCCAAGCTGATCCAACAGACAAATGAGAGTTTTGTCCCAAAAGATATTTTAAGAAAAAAGGTAGGTGACCGGTCTAGCGATGAAGAAGATATTATGTTTGATAGAACAGAGTGGGAATGAGAAAGAACATAGGAGAAAGACAGCGACAGTGGGAATTTAAAGCACTAAATTTCCAGAAAGCGGGGATACTATTTATACTGAAACCACCGGCACCGCCACGGGGAGGGGGGGGGGGGGAGCATATAATTATAGAGAACAACATTATTAATAGGCTTCGGCATCGGTTTACTTTGAGAAACGGGCACTTGTGGTTCGTTGTTTCTCCATAACGATGCAGACATTGCTAGGAAGGATGTGATGTATTCGCACGACTGTTTTAAAATCGTGCATTTAATTTTTTTTTTTTTTAAAGTCGTTTCGCTTTGTATGTGTGTGTGTGACGGAGTAGAACAAAACGCAAAAGTTTGTTCTGTTGTTGGTTTTTTTCCCCGCGGGATTTATTCTGACGATCCCGAACGTTTAACTGGCTGTCAACATTAGCCATCTTACTGCCGGAATCAACATAATGGGTTGCCATTTCCATGCGTGGCGCCTTTAAAGAAAGAGATAGGGGAGAGAGAGAGAGAGAGAGAGAGAGAGAGAGAGAGAGAGAGAGAGAGAGAGAGAGAGAGGGAGAGAGAGACATGGAGAGAGAGAGACATGGAGAGAGAGAGAGAGAGAGAGAGAGAGAGAGAGAGAGAGAGAGAGAGAGAGAGAGAGAGACGTGCATTACATTACATTACATAATAGTTGCTTTAGGTCCAGCGGACTCTTCCGAGCCAAATCAGGACCGGACAACCCCCAATCCGCATAAAAAATCTGCTGAAACAACCCTAGTGGGAAAACCGAATGCCCTCCACCAGCCAGTCACTTTACAATAAAGACATCCCACGCAGGGGACGCTGAGGCTGCACTCTAATTTATCGAACCCCCGTTTACAAAAACAAAATAGAATACAAACATCATTATAAATTATCAACAAAACATAATATATACAATGCCTACATTGCTAAATAATAACATCATAGGAAGCCCTAGTGACCACCTGGCAGAAAGCGTCCAATATTCCCAAGCTGATCCAACAGACCTCATACACAAACAAGGAGTCTTGTCCCGGAAGAGTTTTCAAGAAAAAAAGGTAGGTGACTGGTCTAGCGAAGAAGAAGATAGTATAGCAGATTGATAGAACAGAGCAGGACTGAGAAAGAGCGAATGAGAAAGACAGCGACAGTGGGAATTTAAAGCACTAAATTTCCAGAAAGTGGGGATACTATTTATACTGAAACCCCCGGCACCCCAACGGGAGAGAGAGACGTGCAACCGCATCAAACATTTTGCCGGAGCCGATCGTGTTTTGGAACCTACTGAGCCGGCGAGGAGTATGGAATACATTATTTTACACAATATGCCGGGTGCCAGAGTTGCGCCTATTGTGGTGTTGTGGATAAAAAACAAATTCTGTACTCTCCCCATCTGTCATCGCTGTGTTGAGGGGAGGGGTATCTATGTTGAAAGGCTTGGCAGTCAAAAGAAAAGGTGCTGATGCTACCGATGAGGTGTATATTTATCGTCTGTACAACAGCCGTCAATAGACAGTAGTATACCATAGTTTTAACATTCTCAAAGGTTACTTACTACAGATCGAGGAAGGCAAAAAAGTTCGTGATCCACATATGTAGTACTTTCTCGCCTAACGAGAAGGGGACTGCACATTTAATGACGGCATGCATCTTGGGTATAAAATATAATTTATAATAAAATTATAGTTAAAATATCCCTTAACTGCATTTCGATGAATAGACGTTAAATGAAATAAACGAACACACGTAATTCACAAGCCTAATTAGAAGATATCCTACGGGAAAGTAATGAAATGCTAGGACATATCTGTCTGCCTTTCTGTGTTGTAGATGGTTTTGAGTTGTGTGGAATTGTGCTATTGATACAAACACAAATATAGTCTAGGCACGGTCGCCATCTGACATTTTGTTAGGGTACATTCTAACGAGTGGTAAGAAACATAGGACCCAAGGACAGCTGAACATGGACATAATACAAAAAGGTTCACGATCTTTGACAGACGAACACTGCCGATTATTCTGACAGAGAGTTCAAGATGTTTCATGGGATAACAATAACAGCTGTCAAAGAGTGAATAAGAACGACAGGGGAAAAAAAAAACTGTCAAGAAAACTGTGGATTTGGGTCGTAGTGACTTCGTTCCCCCTTCAATGTTACATCACGATGAAGTCATTTTGCTATTAATGAGGTGACAGGTGAAGATGAAGATGCAGCTCTCTCTCTCTCTCTCGCTCTCTCTCTTTCTTTCTCTCTCTTTCTTTTTCTTTCTCTCTCTCACACACGCACAGAAATATGCATTTGCACACACATGCCCACACCCACACACCCACACACACTTGCACTCACTCACACACTACCCGCGCGCACGCACACACACTTGCTCTCTCACACACACACACACACACACACACACACACACACATACTTGCACACTCAGTTCCACGCACCTACATCCGCACATACATAAGCAGTTCATGTTTGAACGACATCGAGATCAAATGGTGCACTGTAAATAAAAAAATGTGTTAAAAGGAAAGTCGAATAGAGCACGCCCAACACATTCCATCCTAACACAGTCGGAAGGCACTGTGGTTGGTCCTTTACATTTTGCACCTGCAGAATTGGCCACTTCGCTGTTATTTATGTCTGTTGTTTTGTATTGTTTTGTCATTTTCGTCTGCTTTCGCCTGTAAACCTATTACCTGTCAACGTGTTAGCCCACTGAAGGAGTTTCCTTCCAAGGCCACTGACTGGTCTAACCATATCAACAACAAATTATTTCAAATTCTTCCCGATTTGTCAGCTTCTTTGCCTAACTTTGCATCCACTCGCAAAGAAGAAACAGTTTTGTCTCGCTTTCGTATTGGGCATACTTATGTAACCCACAGTTTCCTGTTAAAAGGAGAAGAACCACCATGGTGCTTTGCATGTGATAAACCCTTTTCCGTTCGCCATTTCATGTCTGAATGTGCTGACCTGCTTGATAAAAGAGAAACATTATTTTGGTTCAATACCTTTCAAAGAGATTTTTAAAATATGCAATGGTCAAGACTTGTTTCAATTTTTACATGATGTTGGTTTGTTTTATCGCATATAAACCATATCGTCTTGTTTTGGATTTTATTGATAAGACCGAATTTAGTGATTTGATTGAGGAAAGAGAAAGTATTTTTATTACATCAGTTTTAAAGAAGACTTTTTAAGAGGTGTCTTGTGAAAGTTTGTTTGAGTATTTAAGAGTAACAGGTCTATTTTTTAAGATTTGAACCACTTTATAACATTTTAAGATAATGTCTCTCTGGTCCTGATTTGGCTCGGAAGAGTCCGCTGGACCTAAAGCAATAACCATGTAATGTAATGTTCTTCCAAGGCCAGGTTTTATCCACTTTCATCAAGCCGTTTTGACGCGTCATCACCTTTTCAAGGTACCCGTTTTATTCGTCTGTTTGAGAGTTAACTGTTAATGTTATCATCAATTATTAAAGAATTTGAATAAAATTTCAGAGGGTGCCAATGGAGGTGAGGTTGGTCCATCCATCCCTCCTGCTTCATTCCCCCTCCATCTTCTACAATATTCCCCCCCCCCCCCACTCTCCCCTTCCCAGCGAAAGTACAACAGCTGCAATGCAGCCACCGCCAGGACAAGGAGGAAGTAGATTCACCAACCATTTTTACACGGAGGGGTAAGTTGTAAATGCGAATAATGTAGCTGTCTACTGCCTTTGAAAAAAACTGGGGAAAAAATACTAATTCACTGTGATCAGAACTCAATGCAAAAAATATTTAAACTGAAGCAAAAAAAAAAAAGCAATATCATCCCTCCCTCTTTCTACCCCCACCTCCATCTTGCCCCATCTCCCTGCCTCTCTCCCATCCTCTCCCTCCTTCCTCTCCAACCCCCCTTTCCTCCCCTCCCCCCTCCCCACGATCCTTGCCCTGTCCCTAGTTTACGATGTTCTTTCTTTAGCACTAGCAGTTCCATTTCCCATGCCCAATACTCCCAGACCATGCATCGTGGCTGAGGTCTTCTGCCTCTCTCTCTCCTTCTGTCGAGGGAGGGAGGAGGTCTGGCCTAGTCCCAGCTACGCTTCGTGTTGTGAGAGTTGGGAAGTTTTCAACTCTGTTAATCCCAGTCTGTGAGTGTGAGTGCGATCTTCTTTCTGATATCAGCTTGATGTAAAGGTGGCGGCTTCGCAAGTGCCTTCGCTTGTGGACTGTCTGTCTGTTTGTGTGTGATTCTTTCTTTGCCTGTCTGTGTCTAATTGTGTGTCTATCTTTCCTCATTTCTTCTGCATCGGTGTGTCTGTCTATATCACTTTAATTCACTGTCTTTATGTCTCTCTCTCTCTCTCTCAAATATTAGTTTTTCCTTCTCTCTCTGTGCCTTTCTCTGTCTCTGTCACTGTCTGTCTCTCTCAAGTGTTATTTTTTTCCTGTTTTTCTTGCCAGTGCTGTTTTTTTCTTCTGCATTCAGTGATGGCGACTCGTTCTCCTGAGATTGCATCACTTACGTCTCTTTTTAATCTTTCCCCTCTTTGGTGCTTTTTTTCCCCCTTTTGTTTTTAGTCGCGTTCGTGACATTGCTTCTTTCGTTCTCGCTCTGTCTATCTTTGACTGTTGCAATCCTTTTTTGTTTGTATGCCTGTCTGTGTGTCTCGTTTGCGCTCTTTGAACATGGTTACTTTACTAACGTTATATGTAATGTTATTGTTCCTATCGACTGATTAGAAGATTAGGCTGTGCGTACAGCCTTTATTAGCCTACATTACAGCTTCCACTTCAACTTCTCTCTCTCTCTCTCTCTCTCTCTCTCTCTCTCGCTCTCTCTCTCTCTCTCTCGCTATCTCTCTGTCTCTCTCTCTGTCTCTGTCTCTCTCTCCCGTATCCAATGACTGTTTTGTTTCTCTTCGGTTCTTTTCTCTCGCTCATCTCATTCTGACTTTTTTTTTTACTTTCAGCGACAGTTTTCCCTCCCGTCTTTTTTCCTTCGGTCGCCAGAGGCTAAGTAATCCACAGTTACAAGAGAGAGAGAGAGAGAGAGAGAGAGAGAGAGAGAGAGAGAGAGAGAGAGAGAGAGAGAGAGAGAGATTACTGCAAAGATGGAGAATTTAGACTGTTAGCTTAATCTTACAAGTCTTTTTGCATAATTTTCTCTCAGAGGCACAGTATTATAAATATCACAGTATTCTCATTTGAGATGGGGTGCAGTAACACAGAGAGAGAGAGAGAGAGAGAGAGAGAGAGAGAGAGAGAGAGAGAGAGAGAGAGAGAGAGAGAGAGAGAGAGAGATTACTGCAAAGATGGAGAAGTTAGACTATTAGCCTAATCTTACAACCAGTCTTTTTGCATCATTTACTCTCACAAGCGCAGTATTATAAATATTACAGTATTCTCATTTGAGATGGGGTACAGTGACAGAGAGAGAGAGAGAGGGAGAGAGAGAGAGAGAGAGAGAGAGAGAGAGAGAGAGAGAGAGAGAGAGAGAGAGAGAGAGAGAGAGAGAGAGAGAGAGAGAGAGAGAGAGACCTATACACTGAGCTTGGGGTGTTCTAGAGTGGAACTTCTGCGGCTTCTCCGCCAAACCGCCGTCCTCTCTCTCTCTCTCTCTCTCTCTCTCTCTCATGCCGATAGCGGGCCGCGGCGCAAGTAAACAGTGGAGTCACGCGAGACACGAGCGGAACAATCCGTTTTGACGGCGAGAGAGTAGATATCTGCAACAGAATAGTTTGAACGAACATAGGCCTACAACGTGTGTTTTGCGACAATCTCTCCAAAATTTATTTGGTGTGTGACTGTTTGTTTTTTTCAAAGTGAGTAAGAGATTTTGAGGTATTGAATTGAAATATATAATTTTTGTTATACTTTTTTTTTTACAGTCCACTTTTATTTAGTAAAACATTTCTTGTGATGCCTAAAGTGGTGTAAAAAGAATCGCCTATAGTATTGTTCAACTTTTAAAAGATCGGATAATCTAAACAGACACGTGAGTTCAAGCGACATTATTTTGTGAGTGTGTGCTTGTGTGAATGGGGGGTGGGGCGGGTGAGGAGTGGGTGTGTGTGGGTGTGAAGTGAGTAATATTTCTGTTATTTGAGAAATGTCAGTTTATGATTCCTCGGAATAAAAAAAACTTGTATCGGGGTGCTTGCTGGTTGGATCCTGTATACATCGCGCATCGTCCATGCCTTGAGCACGGCTCTTGAGCTGGAAAAGCGCTATGGATGAACGACGAAATCAATAAATTGTGGAATTTACGAGAGAAAACAACACTTCGCTGTATTGAAATGATTATAGAGGATTTGGTATAAAATGTGCGTTATGTTTTTAAAACATTGTGCCGAAATCCCATTCGCTTTTGATTCGCGGCGAAGTACTCAGCTTTCTTTTAAATCGTGTGTATGTACGCGCGCGCGTGTTTGTGTTAGAGTGTGTGCGTGCATGCGTGTGGGTGTGTTTGTGTGTTTGTTTGTGTGTTTGTGTTTGCAAGCGGGTACGGTTTGTGATTGATTATATATTTAGACACATTGGTCGTTTATTTTCTTTCTTTTCGTCCTGTTTTTTCCGAGCCATTGTTGTGCAAGAAAGAACTCAAATTTGCAGGCGAATATGCACAAAACTGTTTTGACGCCGATATAACAAATGCCACGATTTGTCGAACATGATTATCTGTTTAGGTACATGTGTGTGTGTGTGTGTGTGTGTAGGTGTGTGTGTATGTGGGTGTGTGTGTTTGTGTGTGTGTGATATTTTTTTTTAGAGCAATTGTTTGTTTAGATTTGTTTTTAATTTATATAGGTACATTTGGTTTCAATTACAAAAATAACTAAGGAATTACAAGATAAGTGGAAAGTAAAATTAGAAAAACTTTTGACTTTAATAAACAATACGAAAAACACCGTGGGGTTTCCAGATCAGTTGTAACAATGGCCTACAGAAAAGTTTTGAATTCTATAAGAACTAAATATTGCAGTAATGTGAATTGTTCATTAATAACACCGTTTCTCTGAGTTATGTATTATTTGATTGCAACTATACACGTGGATATTTGCCTGTCAGCTTTCAGTCCTTAACGTCTATAGATAACGTTGGCTTTGATTTATGTCTTGATTAGGCCAAATCATTGATTGTTTCTCCTTTTGGGCAGTTTCCTTGAGGTGGTTTGATTGTAAACCTATGTGTGTATATGTGTGAGCTTGCTACCGCTGCATGGTGAGGATCTTCCCTCTAACATACGCGTAGCTGTCACACTCATCATTGTGTAGTTTTAATAGATGTGTGTGTGCGTGTGTGTGCGCGCGCTTGTGCGTGTGGTTTCATTGTCTTATCATTTCGATGGAAAAGACATGCAATTATATTGGTTTCTTTTTTTAGAGCAATTATTTAGTTTGATTTTTATTATTATTTATTATTTATTAAGGGACATTTGGGTTTCTTTTTCGAGCAGTTGTTGAGGAGAAAGCATAACACGTGTTCACGCGAAATGGCACAATGGTCAATTTGTTTTGACGCGGACATGAGGGGCAGCACGATTTGTCGTAACGCAACACTTCATTACAGCTGACGGATCGACTGCCGACCTTCCTATAGTTGTCAGCGTTATTGTCCGTGTATAAATAGTTATGTCCTGCGCATAAAATAGTGATCAGAGTCTCCTCTCTGAAAATCCTTACGGGAAGAGAGGGGACTATAAACTGATAAACATAACATAACATAACATAAAATAGTGTCTTGCAGCATTCTAGGCCCGTCGCTTCACGTTGTGTGTAGGAGCTCAGCTGTCGTAAGACATAAGAAGACATACTGTAAGACCCAATGTCAGGCGACGAGCCCATTTATGAGCAGGGCTCGTCTCTGTGAGATGAAATCTGAGATCGTCCTATCGTTTTCCTGTTGTCTTAAGACAGTTAATGTCGTTCACGCATCGTCAAAACGACAGACCATTATAGACTGCTCCCGTCATTGTACGATGAGATCGAAGACTAGCGGTTACGTTCTACGACTAAAAGGAATTACAATATATCTGGTTTCATGCAAATGCAGTACCACTTTCGAGAGTTATAAGCGATGTCTAATATTGGACTTACTTTTCTACCATCCTGCCTCTTCGACGTTTCGGGTGCTCGCCCTTTCTTCTTTTATGAGTTCCCGTATACGTGACTAAACAATGGCGATCAAGTCATTGGTGTTTGCATGTTATGCATGAAAGTGTCCCAGGCAGAATCACTTTAAGAAAGACCCTTTGTTACGGCTGATTGAACTAAGCTGCGAAACTGTGAATGTTGATTGCCAACAATGACGAGAATCTTCCTTTCAGACGCTCGTGTGATTGCAGGTTAGGAGAAGTGAAGGGGTAGGGTTGGAGGGGGGCGACAGCAAATGGCTTACTTTTGATCTCGTCGTGACAGGCAGATGTCTTTTTGACATTTGTGCAAGCCATTCAACATGCTCCGATCACGCTCACCTCGCAGTCTTGTTATAGAATCAATCAAATTGGTCTGTGCACGTCCGTTTGTATTCACGACATGGAGTTATGCGGATATTGAATGAAGGATTGGACTGCATTGTCGGTGTTGTTGATGATGTTATGTGTGTGTGTGTGTGTGTGTGGGTGTGTGTGTGCGCGTGTGTGTGTGTATTTGCGTGTGTGTGTGCATGTGTGTGTGTGCGTGTGTACGTGTGTGTATGTTTTGTGTTTTACCCCCGCAACAGTATTCTTGTTTGTGATTTTAAGTGTCTGATGATGTTGATGATGATGACGATGACGATGGTGAAAACAACGACGATGACGCTGCTCTGTACTGCTGCTGCTGCTGCTGCTGCTGCTGCTGCTGATGATGATGATGATGATGATGATGATGATGATGATGATGATGATGATGATGATGATGATGATGATGATGGAGGTCTTAATGTTCACACACCTCTACTATCTTTTACTAAGAAATGAAGGAATGAACGAAAGGACGGAATTTGATTTCAAACGGAAACTCTGGGTCTAAGCTAGGATCCCATGGTCTGGGATTGTAACAATGAAACTTGGAAATGCTGCGTCTGCTTAGCGAAGTGCGAAACTTGATTCCACAGAACTAAAAGCTTCAGCAGTTGTGCCCCCGCGTGTCGGGAAGACGCTTGTAATTTGTACAGTAATAGAAGCGGCTTTAGTGAGTGAGTGCCTTGAGCACGGTCTTGTGACTTCATCGCGTGCGCTATTATAAAGAAAAACGCAAAGCTGGTATTGGTGTAACGATGGTATGGCAAGCAGTCAAATCTATTATTTTTACAAACAAACAAAAAAATTGTATTTCCTTTCCGTGCGATGTTATAACGTAAAACGCAAAAGTTATTAAGGTGTCTTGATGGTATCGGATGCAGTCAAATATTTTTGTTAAAGTCTGAAATTATATATATGTTTCCTTTCCGTCTTGTAACAATGGCTTGCCCGTTTTAGTGGTATAAATGGTATCGGAGGCAGTCACTTTTTATTTTTTAAAATTTCAGAAATTAAAAAAACCCAACATTTTCTGTCATTCTCCTAACCGCGACTTACATTTTCACCGCATGTTTTGAGTGATGAATATGTGTTTGCTGTGTATGTAGGAGCACTTGTAACATGTGAGCGGGTAATGTTGGTTACAGATCGCCGCGCTTTGAATCTGATTTAAGGATAAGGCGCGAATTGCTTCTATTATTATTATTATTATTATTATTATTATTATTATTATTATTATTATTATTATTATTTGATGTGCTAGAACAATGTCGGTACATCCAAAAATGTGAAAGTTTGATTCACTTCTTTTACCGTTCGCATAGGGACCTATCGTTTCTCCAGTTCAAGAGGCGCTCAAGGCGGTGGCCAGGCAGGATGTTACTGACGCCGCTCATGCGCCCACTTGATTTGTTTGTTAATGTAGATCTACCTGTTTTTCTCAGCATCACAAGTTTTTGTTGTTGTCTTTGTAGTGTGTGAGAGAGCCTGGGTAGCGACAGCGCTCACTATACATGTAGCTGCTTCAATATTTCGCTAGGAATTGGATAAGTGGACATTTGTTTACCTAGTGAACAGTGTCTGAACAATAACAGACGGTTTTTTTCAGTGAGTGAGAGCCTAAAGTATGCGTTAGTGACCTTAACGTCGTGCGCTGTTAAAAAAAGAGAAGAAAAAAGTACGTCTTTTAAGTTGAATGTGAGCTGGCTTTCCCCAATTAACAGAACGTTTTGTTTTTAGCGAGCGTGTGCCTTGAGCGTGGTTTATGACTACAATGCGTGCGCTATTCGAATGCAGCAATTGTAATTTATTGATTCCATCCTGATTTGCATTCAACATAAAGCTAGGGTGATTTAAAACATTGTAATTGCTCTGTGTGAGACAAAGTCGTGTTGTATTGTATTGTATTGTTCTGTATTGTACTGTATTGTATTGTATTGTATTGTATTGTATTGTATTGTATTGTATTGCAATGCATTGCATTGCATTGTATTGTATTGCATTGTATTGCATTGTATTGCATTGTATTGTAGTGTATTGTATTGTATTGTAGTGTATTGCATGATATTGTGTTGCATTGAATTGTATGGTATTGTGTTGTGTTGTATTGTATTGTACTGCTTTGCATTGTATTGTATGGTGTTGTGTTGTATTGTATTGTACTGCTTTGCAATGTATTGTATTGCGTTGTATTGTATTGTATTGTATTGTATTGTATTGTATTGTATTGTATTGTATTGTATTGTATTGTATTGTATTGTATTGTATTGTATTACCGCAGTGTTTCAGTTCGCCTGAGGTCGAGGTCAAAATTGCCAGAGAGAAAACAAAAAACCCACTTGATTCACGCTTTAAAAAATGACTGTTTGCAATTATGTTTCAAGTCAAGTTAGGAAATGACTATTTGCAATTATATTCAAGTTAACATAAAGAATGACTATTTGCTATTATATACAAGTCAAGTTAAGAAATGACTATTTGCTATTATATTCAAGTCAAGTCAATGAATGAAAATTTGCTATTATACAAGTGAAGTTAAGAAATTACTATTTGCTATTATATTCAAGTCAAGTTAAGAAATGACTATTTGCTATTATATTCAAGTCAAGTTAGGAAATGGCTATTTGCTATTAAATTCTAGTCAAGTCAGGAAATGACTATATACTATTATATTCAAGTCAAGAAATACCCCCGTTGGGGTACCGGGGGTTTCAGTATAAATAGTATCCCCACTTTCTGGAAATTTAGTGCTTTAAATTCCCACTGTCGCTGTCTTTCTCATTTGCTCTTTCTCATTCCTGCTCTGTTCTATCAATCTGCTATACTATCGTCTTCTTCGCTAGACCAATCTCCTACCTTTTTTCTTGAACACTCTTCCGGGACAAGACTCCTTATTTGTGTATGAGGTCTGTTGGATCAGCTTGGGAATATTGGACGCTTTCTGCCAGGTGGTCACTAGGGCTTCCTATGATGTTATTATTTAGCAATGTAGGCATTTTATATGTATGTGTTTTGTTGATAATTTATAATGATGTTTGTATTCTATTTTGTTTTTGTAAACAGGGGTTCGATAAGTTGTGGTGAAGCCTCAGCCGTCCGCTGCGTGGGATGTCTTTATTGTAAAGTGACTGGCTGGTGGAGACCTTTCGGTTTTACCACTAGGGTTGTTTCGGCAGATCTTTTTTGCGGATTGGGGGGTTGTCCGGTCCTGATTTCGCTGGACCTAAAGCAACAATAATGTAATGTAATGTAAGTCAAGAAATTACTATTTGCAATTATCTTCAAGTCAAGTTAAGAAATGACTAGTTGCAATTATATTCAAGTCAAGTTAAGAAATGACTAGTTGCAAATATATTCAAGTCAAGTAAAGAAATGACTATTTGCAATTATATTCAAGTCAAGTTAAGAAATGACTATTTGCTATTATATTCAAGTCAAGTTAAGAAATGACTAGTTGCTATTATATTCAAGTCAAGTCAAGCTATGACTGTTTGCTGTTATATTCAAGTCAAATCAAAAAATAACTTTTGGCAATTATATTCAAGTCAAGTTAAGAAATGGCTATTTGCTATTATATTGAAGTCGTCAAGAAATGACTGCTATTTTATTGAAGTCAAGTCAAGAAATGACTATTTGCTGTTATATTCAAGTCAACTCAAGGAATGACTATTTTGAAATGATTCAAGTCACGCCACGACTTTATTCACCAAAAATGAAGTGCAGGGAAAATTTGGCGTGTGGCTTATAATGCGCAACGAATACACATATGCGCTCAAGAGCTGTACAGCTACAGGCAGTACAACTATATTCATACATGACACAGTTTTTTTGTGTGTATCTGATGTTTACGACATTTTGGATCTAATCTGTCTGAGCGTTCCAAAGGTCGTCTGTTTTACGGAGGCATTAATTTATCTCTGTTACACTCGTTGTTGATTTTTATTAGTAGTTGATTCAGCCCCAATGCTTGAATCCTCCTAATAAGTGTAACTTGGATTCATTTATCCACGCAACCCGTTCACTCACCAACAAGGCAGGAGTCGTATGAAGTTTTCCAATTTTATTCAGCGCAACAACAACTGCATACAATCGCTCAATCGCTTTCCACTTTTCTTTACAACTTTCCTCTTTCTCTTTTGAAACAGTGCGGCAAATATATAGTCTCTCTATACTCCAGAAAAATTTAGAACACTCCAGCGTGACGCACCACAACCAATCAAATCAAACTTCGTCATCACTGTCTCACCTCACATAACCATATTTAGGCTAAAAGAATCTCTCAGCTGTTACTACACCCATCGCGAAACTTCGATCGATAGTAAACAACCAACTCTAGAAAATTCTCAAATAATATCGAGCAACGAAAATTATCAACATTATACTAAGCTTCTTCTAACAACAAAGCAAAATCAAATCAAAGGTAAATACACTCAGTTATTGAATGCTTTGCAAAGCAAAACGATCAGATCTATCGTGCGCGTCTCACACTCACCACCATGCGCGTATCAACGTAACAGTCTCCCTTTACTTATCTCTCATAGATTTTTTTTTTTACTAGTGCGTTTATTACCGATTGTTGTTTTTAGGATTGCATGTTTTTGATTTATGTATGACACTTCGTATTTTGGCAAAGTAATTTTTCTTAAAGTAAACTTTGTAAATCTGCTTCGTGTAAAGCGCTCGGAGCTTGCCTTTGAGGGACAAGCGTGCTTCTTAAATGAATTAAATTAAATTATTAGAATTTCTGTACACAGGCGCTCAAAATGGGATGAGACCCACTGTCGTGATAACCGTTGTGTCACAGGCGCCCGTATGAGAAAATGAGATGCGCTGAAGCCTCTATGTACTTCACAGGTGCCTGTATCTAGAGGTCTCCCTGCATAGCGGCCGGCTATGTTTACTAGAATACAAAGTTTATAAACGTAGGGCAGCGGGGCCGGTGCTTCCATTGGCAGGTCATTGATACGGGCCGCTGTGGTAAACTTGAATATAAAGAGAGATGAACGCGATCTTTAGACAGACCATAGTTACCGAAGAACACCTGACGTTTTTAATCCACTCTCACCTGGCTTCGTCGCCCAGTGAAAATGTTATGAAAATATTGACTTAGACACCAGCGACTTCTTTAGTTAAATAAAGGTGTTTCCTAATATCACAAATATTGGTATTATGTACGTAGGCTTGCAACCACAGTACTGGATTCTTGGCTGTACTAAACGCATTCTTTAGTTTAGGGACACAGAACGTTTGCGTAAAATACAAGGGAATGGGTAGTCTCGCCACAAGAAGAGGGAACTGGAGTTAATGTAAAAATATCCTGGACGCACTAATGCACTCCTCAGGTAAGGAGACCGTTTGTGTAAAATACACTGGGACTTGATAGCCTCGCCAAAACGAAAGGTGCTGAGCGCATGGCCTGACTCCTCAGACAACTGAGCACAACACACAAGCCCTACTCATTAGTCCTCATCGTAATGAATCAATACGTGTACACGAAGAGAAACGTTTACGTTGTAATGTGTAATTTTCAATTAAATAATGCGTTTTTCTAATATGATTTTTTTTTTCATCGTGCACCAAATGATTTTCTGTGCGAATGGGACTGTCTGACTGTCCCTGAAGTTCTTTTGCTTATAACCATAAAATAAAATAATTGTATTTATGTATTTGTTATTTCATCGTTTTTATATAGCGCTTTTTCCAGCTCAAGCGCTGCTCAAGGCAATGGCCGATACTAGGATCTAACCCAAGCCGCAAAGGGGAGGTGCCCACTGGTAGCTTTGGGGCGCATCGTTTTGACGTCTAAACAACTGAGCGCGATCCTTGGGGGCTAGGCATTATTTCCCCTCTTAGTCCTTGGGGGCTAGGCAATAATCCCTCTCTTAGTCCTTGGGGGCGAGGCAATAATTCGCCTCCTAACAGCGCTGTCTTCGAAACAATCGCCTCCGCTCCGCGCGTTTTTCTCCGCTGTGTGGATACCCAGTCTTAAAGTCAAATGGGTGTTTTCCTCAAGTGCAGGCTTTGCCCAGTGATGTTGACATGTTTGACACTTGCTGAGAGAATGCAAACATGCAGCTGAACCGCTGTAAGCATACGTAGCGTAAGTTTTTGATTAGAAGCAGAGGTCTTATACGCGAACGTTCTACCCTTTAGCGTTGATATCATCATTTTCCGCAGCATTTTTCAATGGGTTGTACTGTACTGTGCTTCCAAAAGTGCCCCAAATTATACATTTCACATACCACATCCATTTTTTTTGTCAGATTCACAGCGAATGTTGCCCCATTTGTAAAAAAGTAGGATTAAACCTAAAAATAGAACCTTTCAAAGGTACGGGTTTGATATAATTTTAACACCATGATTTCATTCATTTTTGTGTCGAGGGAGATCTTACAGATAGCTCTGTTCCTCAGCGAAAGTGTGTACAGTAGACACAGCTGTTTGTTTGCATAGCAAGGGAGAGGCGCTAGAAAAAAAGCAATGATTTATGTGGTCGCCTTGAGGAACAATTACCAACTATATTCTCTTTTAAGGAACACACACACACACAAACACACACCTACGAACACACACACACACGAAAATCCTTGATAAAGTGACCCTTTAAGAGAGAGAGAGAGAGAGAGAGAGAGAGAGAGAGAGAGAGAGAGAGAGAGAGAGGGTAGGAAGAGAGTGAAAGAGAGGGTAGGGAGAGAGTGAGTGAGAGAAAGAGAGAGAAGGAAAGAGAGAGAAAAAAAAAAGAGAGAGGGAGAAGGCACCTAGTGCGTGCTGGGTGTATTTGTGTAGCCGGCACTCACCCGCCTAGGACATGAGCGTCAGGGTCTTTAAAATAAATGCGATGGAATGCGTGCGTGCACAGACTAGAACTCGGTTTATACTCACGTCCGACGGAATAGGGGCGAATTGTCCCTAGGTACTTTTTGTTTGTTTGTTATTTTAACCCCAGGCATTTTACGGGCTTTGAACCACTGACATGTACAGGATGCAATGCTATCGATTGACATTCCAGTACGCTGCGTACACCATTGAGCCAGCTGTGCTCCCCAATAAATATAATATAATATAATATAATATAATATAATATAATATAATATAATATAATATAATATAATATAATATAATATAATATCATATCATATCATATCATACCACATCATATCATATCATATCATATCATATCATATCATATCATATCATTCCCACATCATATATAAATATTTAATAATAATCATGATAGTATCAAGCAGAACCCATGCAGGAATTAGTCGACTTTCACCAGGTCATGTCAAACCGCTTGTGAAGCATTGTCCGTTGGACATGACACCGTAATGTGGACAGATGTACGTTGGCAGTGGCGGTAAAAGGAGTTACGATGTCAAACTTTGCAACAACTGATATGACTGACAGGGACATAAACGGCTTTTCGCGCGGCAGTTTCTCTGTCCGTCTGTCTGTCTATCTGTCTCTCTCTGTCTCTGTCTCGGTCTCTGTCTCGGTCTCTGTCTGTCTGTCTGTCTGTCTCTGTCTCTGTCTCTGTCTCTCTCTCTCTCTCTCTCTCTCTCTCTCTCTCTCTCTCTCTCTCTCTATCACTCTCTCTCTCACTCTCTGTGGTACGATTTCCAGTTTAACGTAAAAGGTTCGCTCTGCTTGAAATTAAAAAGTTAAGAGACATATTGGAAGATGAGACCTTCTTCTTCTTCTTCTTCTTCTTCTTCTTCTTCTTCTTCCTCCTCCTCCTCCTATTATTATTATTATTATTATTATTATTATTATTATTATTATTATTATTATTATTATTATTATTATTATTATTATTATTATTATTATTATTATTAATTGCTTTAATATACATAGATTATTAATTGCTTATTATTAATTGCTTTAATATAGCCCGATTCATCAATAAAATGAATTCAAGGCGCTTTATTTAGGCTTTGCAAGAGAATTCGTTTAATCCAATGGAAAATTGAAGTTGTTGATTAACTTCAAGTTCGCCCTAATTTGAAGGCTGGGTTTTTGACAATGAGGTATTCAGCAATGGGTTTCTATAATTTATTTATTTCTTAATTAATTAATTAATTTATTTATTTTTATGTAAGTAAATATTTATGTAAGTGAATATGGATTTATTTAGCTATTTATAAATAACCTATAGATTAGTGGACATGCCGGCAAAAATAACCTCCAAACTATAGTTATCAAATATTAGACAGGGAAATGACATGTAACTACTTTTGGAACTTGTATTTACTAGTAAAGTGTTTTGAATCTAGCAACTGTCAGACTTCAGGATATCGAGATTGTTGTGCTGTTCAGACATGAAAAACAACGTCGGTAATTGCTGATAAAGCTTTGCTATATTTGCTCGTTCTATATTTTGTTCTCAAATGTCGGGAATCCTCTCGCGCTGCTGTTTTAATGTTACTACATGGAGAGTGTAAAAAACAAGGCTTCATATTTGGCTTTGTTTGAAGGGACGTTCCAATCAATGACAATGTCGATAAAATACGGCTGGCCTACGACGGACATACATACACACGCGTACGACGTCAATTTCCAATGTTTGTGTGCGTGTGTGTGTGTGCGTGTGTGTGTGTTTGTCTGTCTGAGTGTCCGTGCGTGCTGCGCTTGTTTCAATCTGTGTGTGTCGTTTAGTGATTGCCTTACACCTATGGTCACCCATCCAAGTACTGACCCTTCCAAACCTTGCTTATTATGAAACATTGCTAGCCTGTACTCTAACCACTACACTATTGCGGGCGGAAAACATGACAATCAACACCGGAGTTTCCAATGAATAATAATAATAATAATAATAATAATAATAATAATAATAATAATAATAATAATAATAATTGAATTTTTATTCGGGCTTCTGTAATAGCGATCTCTTCAGATCACCGCGCTTTAAGTTCGATTGACGAAAAAGTGCATGAGTAATAGCCTCCTGTATTATTATTATTATTATTATTATTATTATTATTATTATTATTATTATTATTATTATTATTATTAACAACAATTATTGGAGTACAGCGCCTAATTTATTTAAACCTGTATTATAATGCATGATATCCGTTAAAGACTTTATCGTTTTGACTGTAGGAAATGAAGGACAGTAGTCTCTTTTTATAACATGACGATGTTACAAATTAAATTGCACAACACAACAAAAAACCTCTGCTGGAAATGCAGATTTATGTGGTAGTTTCGCCCCGCTGTTGATAAAAAAAGGAATTTATTTATGTATGTCACATCCTTAACAGTGGGAATACACACGAAAAACAACCACCCAATAAAAGCTAACCCATCAACCATCAATGGGGTGGGGTGAGGGGGGTGGGGGGGAATTTTTATTCACACAAAAACTAAGAAACCGCGTCGCAAGTTCGTCACAGCAGGACGACACTCTGCTTGAGATAGGCGGCTAATAAAGAAACAACGCCCGCACTATCCCCCCTTTGAAAACACTGCTGGCACTGGAGAACTTAACTATACCAGTACCTCTCTGTGCGTTACACTCGTTGTTGGTTTTTATCAGTAGTTGATTCAGCCCCAATGCTTGTATCCTGATAAGTGTAACTCGGATTCGTTTATCCACCGAACCTGTTCACTCAGCAACAAGGCAGGAGTCGTCGTATGAAGTTTTCCAACTTTATTCAGCGTACATCAACAACTGCATACAATCGCTTTTTTCACTTTCTCTCTTTTCTTCAGACACAGTGCATCAATTATATAGCTTTTCTAGACTCCAGATAACGTCAGAACATTCCAGCGTGACGCATAACAACCAATCAAAATAAACTTTGTCATCACTGTCTTACGTCATACAACTTTCCAAAGGGTCCAAGAATTTCTCAGCTGTTACTACATTTATCGCGAAGCTTCGACCGATAGTAAACAAGCAACTCTAGAGAATTCTCCAATAATATCGACCAACGAAAATTATCAACGTTATACAAAACTTCTTCTAACAACAATGCAAACTCATATCAAAGGTAAATACACTCTATTATTGCATTCTTTGTAAAACAACACGGTCGGATCTATCGTGCGTGTCTCACACGTACTATCGGGCGCGTTTCAACGTAACACTGTGACTGACCAATTTGGCCCAGCCCAATAGTTTTATTTTTTGCACCCTCTAATTCGGTGCGCACATCGCTCACTGCAAAAACTTTCACGGCCCGTGATAATGCACGCCTGCACGTATACCCATATAGCGGCAATCATGAGGCCAAGCTTATAGGCTCCGCACACGAGCGTCAAACGTCATGATGCTCGAGCGTCGTTCGACGTGACGCGAGCAGCGAGCAGCAAGCCGTATGGATCGACCAATGAGAAGACTCCTGTTGCCGAGTAAACCAACCTCCTTTGCTTCTTCTTTGCTCAACTATGGCCCGATTCAGTGATTGATTTATTGTTTATCGACTGATTGATTTGATGATTGATCGAAATTCTTACCTTATATTCTTACCTTCATGTTTTTATTTAATTTAACTGTCAGTGGTGAGTATGTGTGTGTGTGTGGATGCCATGGGACAGAGGTATCAAAACCACTGACCTATATTTACATGTAGTATCAAAACTGAAGCGGCACGCTGCGTGTGTGCGAGCTGACAACGCACGCAGCAAACTTTGCGCGCTTGTAGTACGACGCTGATGCAACGAAATTGGCGCTCGTGTGCGGCAGGCTTAAGGGAGGCGAAGCAACATTGCCATTACTATTCACGTGTTCTAGTTACACTATTTGCAAACTTAGCACTAAACATTCATTTATTTTCTCGCCGTCAAATTCTGCCATCTATAACAGGCTTATAAACTCTACTATCACAGGTTTAGAAAACCCGAGTCATGACAATATAATATTTATTTCAACTATTAATGTATTGTTGCTTTTGCTTGTTTGTTCCGTTATATATAGGTTGTGGTAATGTTGCTGAAAATTGTATTTATTATTTATTTATTTATTTATTTATTGCTTTAACAACGATGTTGTAAAGCTTACTGTTCATTTTGTGTGTTGTGAAATTCGTAAATATTTCAGATGTGTTGCCGCCATGGTAATTTGCTCCTTAAGATACCTTTTTTATGTCGTATTGTATTGTATTGTATTGTATTGTATTGTATTGTATTGTATTGTATTGTATTGTATTGTATTGTAAGTATTTGTTAACTTATTTATTACGGATAATTTCAGAAAAATTAGGAACTGCAGTACTAATTATGCATTTTGTTTAAAAGTATTGGGTTCTTAGGGTGAGCTGATTGTGATACTTTTCCCCTGACAATGAGAATGACAAATGACAAAGAGTTTGCCTATGAATTGCTTTTTGTCATAATAAAACGTGATATAGTAGCCAACGTATGAAAAAAATAGCACTTTTGATGACAATGCATTATTGACGTGTTGCTTTGTAACGGCGCTACAGTTTGAGATCGTTTTACAAGTAACAGATGTTATGAATGTGTGTTTTCATGTTAGTTTTCCTGGTGGTACGGACATCGGACTGATTCTAGTTTGAGTCCTTGGCGAAACGGAAAATACCTAAAAGAGGAGACACCTAACTTATTTACGTGAACGGGAAGAACTGCGACATCTTCGCACTATTTGAACCAATTGTATATTGGGAATATAACTTACTTAATTGTGCGTCATACATATTTAACTGGATTGGATTATGTGGGCCGGGCTGGAATATGGATTTAATGTGATGAGTGAATCGGTGTTCATTGAGTCTTAAGAAAGAGTGGGATACTTTAGTGTTTTAATGTGAAAATCACCGCCACAAACAAAGAACCCCAACAACACTATCACAGACAAGTGGTTAAAAATGTTGGAGTGGATTCTGATTGGTTAGGATCCATCATCGTGCTGTAGAAGTGGATTTTGGATTGGTTGTTTAAAAATGGAGCTTGAAGTGGATTTAGGTGGATTCATTCTATAAATGGTGGTGCGCTCGCCTCATCTGGAAGTGTTACACGTGTGTGCTGTGTGTAAAGAACACCTCATCTGGAAAGTGTTACACATTTGTGCTGTGTGTAAAGAACATCTAATTTATGTCGCTTCGTTTGTGGAAAATCAAAATTATGATTCATGGCTACAGCGTCGAAAGAACGTCTACTGAAAACGCGCCGGAGGAGAGAGATAGAGAGCTGTGAGAAGAGAGAGAGCTGAGCGCTGCTAGTACGGTACTGTCTCAGCATATTTAACTTGGACATTTGAGAGTGCATCCTACCTCATTGATGCTAAACACCTAATAGGCTACAAGCGACCAAAAATCAACATCAACATAAAACATAAAAATCATCAAAAAGTTGAGTTTTTTTTAACAATTTATATTTGATTTTTGATTTTTCTGTAATCGAAATTTGGGGTTTCTCCACCATTTGGCGGAAAATTTTCCATTTGGACATTCGGAATATCTTCGAGAAACCTATAAGCTGCTTCATCACTTATTAATATAGTTACACACTGGATAGCTGGATAAAGTGTTTGTGGCCATTCTTTTCTGTGGTACTATCTACGTAGCAGCTTACACGCCGCGGTTTACCCACACAGGAACGTTGCTGACTACATGTTAATATGCACGGATCATTGGACAAGTTTTAGTGGCAATTCTGCTCATCGGTACTACCGACGTAGCAACTTACACGCCGTGGTTCATCTACGTGTGCTTATTAGATCTAGTCCTTGACTACAATTTGAAAGATACCGATTGTGCGACAATTGCTTGTCACGTTAAGGTAACATTACATACAGCTACACAAGCAATTTATCCTACATTTCCCACAATATGTTGGTGACTTTTCATGCTAATAAGTTGCTTAGTAGCATCGTTTTGATATACACAGATAGCTGGACCAGTGTTTGTTGGTAGTTGTGTTCTTTGGTACACCTTCCGGAGAAGCATGTGTATATATTATATAGATAGATAGATAGTTAGACAGATAGATAGACAGACAGACAGACAGATAGATAGATAGATAGATAGATAGATAGATAGATAGATAGATAGATAGATAGATAGATAGATAGATAGATAGATAGATAGATAGATAGATAGATAGATAGATAGATAGATAGATAGATAGATAGATAGATAGATAGATAGATAGATAGATAGATAGATAGATAGATAGATAGATAGATAGATAGATAGATAGATAGATAGATAGATAGATAGATAGATAGATAGATAGATAGATAGATAGATAGATAGATAGATAGATAGATAGATAGATAGATAGATAGATAGATAGATAGATAGATAGATAGATAGATAGATAGATAGATAGATAGATAGATAGATAGATAGATAGATAGATAGATAGATAGATAGATAGATAGATAGATAGATAGATAGATAGATAGATAGATAGATAGATAGATAGATAGATAGATAGATAGATAGAGAATGTTTAGTATACTTAGTAACTTATGCACCTATATATCATGAAAGAAAGAAATAGATTTCTCTTATATAGCGCACTTACAATTATGGCTTAATAAATCGTTCACAGTGGATTTATGGTTAATACAGTGACTAAACAACCCGTATATAAAAACACAAGTTTTTACCTTTATTACCAACTCAGCTGCATCAGTACATAGACGCACAGCAGGAAAATCGTGTGTCCATTTCTTATCACGTCAAATTGCTGCTTTCTTCTATACAGTCCAAGCCATCGTCCATTTCTACAACCAGGATAACACTCCCCAGCGCCATTTTCCAGCTACAATTCTTCAGCATCGTTTTCTGTGCAGGATTCATCGACAGCGTCAGTTTCACTAGCGTCATTTTCCAAGTGCGATTCGCCAAGCACGACTCGTCATGTCACTGTCATGTTCTATAGCCGGATTCTTTCAGCGACATTTACTTTAAAAGGATTCAGCGCTTTTTTGAAATACTTCTGGATATTACATTACAACTTCCTTCTAGAACTGGACAACTAATGCACCACCACAACTAAAAAGTCGTAAGTACTTTTTTGGGTTGGTTATTCTCATTGCAGGACGATTTTAAGTGATATTTCTTTATGATTTAAGTGTATTTTTTTGTTTCTCTTTTATTATAATTTTTTTGTTGGCTCTCTCTTTTTTTCTCGTAGTTTTGTGCTGTTTTCTGCTTTTTCCCCCCGTCTTCTTTTTTTTCTTGTTTTCTTTCTTTCTTTCTTTCTTTCCTTCTTTCTTTCTTTCTTTCTTTCTTTCTTTCTTTCTTTCTTTCTTTCTTTCTCTCTATTTTTCTATCTCTTTCTTTCTTTAGGAGACCAACTGGTATTTAAATGTCGCCCGATAGATTCTAACCTTTAATATGTTGTTGTTTTTTTAATTCTGTGAACAATGTGATTGTTTATTATGTGGTGTGTCAACGCTAAGCGCTTTGTGATAAGCATGGAGATGTGGCGCATTACTACTACCACTATTACTACTACTACTATTACTACTGCTACTACTACTACTGTTTAGTAGTAGCAGTATTAGTAGTAGCAGCAGTGGCAGTAAAGATTTTCCTCTGCAGCACGCCAACATTCCAAACTCTCAAACTTTCAGAGTGTTACTGTCCTTCTAATATGGGTTTGAAAATATGACTCCGTCGTATTTGTTAGCTCTATTGACATGACAGCTGTTTCTACTCTGTCGAGTGTCTTGGGGAATCGCGGGCTGGTGAGACACAGAAATCTTGGCTAACGTGTTTCCACCACTACAAAACTCTCTCGACGCATTCTGAAACGGCCGAGAGAGTTTGCGCGACAAAGTCTTTCTTTCTTACTTAGCTTAATTACCTTTAAATTTCAATATCTCTTTCTTGTTCTGTTTTTTTCCCCTTACATTTTATACTAACACTATTAACAGTACATGTTTTTCTAGCTTTTTTTTCTTTTTCTTTTGTTCTTTCTTTCGTAAAATGTATCTTTCTTTCTTAATTATTTCTTTGTTAATAATACTTTTTTTCCTCATCCCTCTCTCTCTCTCTCTCTCTCTCTCTCTCTCTCTCTCTCTCTCTCTCTCTCTCTCTCTCTCTTCTTTCTCTCGATTGTAAACGTTGCTTCATGTCCGTACTCTTTTGGCAGTCTTTGTCTTTTTTTTAAATTTTGTTTCCGTCCATTGATTAAAACTGCAATCTTCTTCTTCTTCTTCGTCTTCCAACTACAAGGCATGTATTTAGTGTTCGTTTTTGTTTTAGACGCCTGCATCTTCCCGCGAGCTTATTCATTTCATTTTTAGTGAGATTGCCTGTTTGTGATATCGACTGTTTATTTAACTTGCCTACCAGCTAATAGAGCTGCGAAAGGCGTTACTACCAAGCGATCCATTATTCCCATAACAAAGCCTACTTTGCTGTTTCAAAGCAATTAGAGCTCACTTCGTCCTTTGAAGTTGTTGTGGGTGGCCTCGTTACACAGTGCGTTAACCACCCGTTTCAAATGCCGAAAATCGCGGTTTCAATTCCCGCAAGGGCGAACTTACGTGTCTTAGGTATGAAACTATTGAGGTCATCGAGGGTTTTCATCGGGCACTCCGTGTTCCTTCCTCCCTTCAAAAACGATATTGGATGCCTGACATTTTAAACATAAACATGTTGATTTTTAATCCGACTTCTGTAGTAGCGATTCTCTTCAGATCGCCGCCATTCGAGTTCCACTTCGACCATTTAAAACAATGCTGTTGTTGTTGTTGTTGTTGTTGTTGTTGTTTTAATATAAAATAGCTTCCTTGGGAAATCGAAAGTGTGTACAATTTACACCTCGAAAATTAAATTCGCGTCATCCTTAGAACATTTTTTAATTACAGAAAAAAAATCTTACCTGGGGAATTGAAAAGTGTATAGTTCTAAATATTACACCTCAGAATCCAACCCCGCTATATAAGAATGATGATTATATAAATAAATAAAAACTACAACAACAACAACAACGACAACGACTACTACTACTACTACTACTACTACTACTACTACTACTACTACTACTACTACGATTTATATAGCGCACATATCTCACGGAACATAATTATTTTGAGAATATCTACTACTACTACTACTACTACTACTACTACTACTACTACTACTACGATTTATATAGCGCACACATCTCACGTTCTCACGGAACATAGTTTGAGCAAATCTGGCTCGAACCACGGGTCGCCCGAGACATAAAATCCTGCGCCATAGACCATAGGGCCACATTGCTTGCGAAAGCCCAGGCAGCAGGTGCTGGAGGGGATAGATCGCAGCTTAGCTGGAGAAAAATTAACACATTCCTGACTTAACTTGATACTGTGTTATCAGCCTCTTGCGTGGATGCCGTTATTTGTATCCTGTGCCGTTCATTTTAAAGACTCCCACTGACACAAGATGATGCCTTGTTCGCCTCTTGAACCACATACTTAGCAGTCGCCGGCTTACCGATACCAAATGGATTCCGTCTCTTTCTTTCTGGATTAAAAAAACAAAACAAACAAGCCTGTCTGTCTGTCTGTCTGTCTGTCTGTCTGTCTGTCTGTCTGTCTCTCTCTCTGTCTCTCTCTCTCTCTCTCTCTCTCTCTCTCTCTCACTCTCTCTCTCTCTCTCTCTCTCTCTCTCTCTCTCTCTCTCTCTCTCTCTCTCTCTCTCTCTTGTTGCTCTGTATATATGTATTCCGTCTGGTTTTTTTTATGTTTTATTCAATCTCTTGCTTTATCTTTTTTTCTAAAATTCTATGTTTTCTTTCTTTTGTCTGAATCTCTCTCTCTCTTTCTCTCTCTCATTCATCTTTCCCTCCTCTATTTCAAACATAGATAGCAGGGCCTATTTTGCAGTGGGCGTGTCCGGACAAGTGTTTGTAAACTCTTTCCCCCTTCGTGTTTTCTTCATTCATTTGTTCGTCTTCCACATCATTATTTCGGGTAAAGATAGTTCGTCCTATCTAACTGGGTGTGCTTTCGGAAGCAGCGCTTTCATTAACCCTTCCTTTTCTTTTCCCTCCCTCTCTCCTCCTCACCCACCTCCCTTTCCACACTCCTATACTCCTTCATCACCCTCTTTTCCGTATCTCTCCTCCCTCCCTACTCAACCCCCCCCCCCTCATCTCGCACCACTCCCGCCTCCCCATTCCCACCGACCCTACTGTATCAGAGTATGACTATGGAGGACCCTGGTGATTATAATAGTACTTTAACTTATCGCTAATGGTGGGGAGTAGACTTTAAACTTTAAAATTCGTTCATTCATTTCATAATAGTAGCTTTACTCTGTTTGGTCCCACCGCCGTAGCTCAGATGGTAGAGCGTTCGCCTGGCACACCGATGACCCAGGTTCGAATCCCGTGGTGGGCGATATAAAATGTGGCCATTTTCACTGTCCATTTTAGCAGTATGATTGCTCTTGTGGTTCAGTGTTGATTTAGGTCCCTATACCCCTCTTTCCCTGGGATGGTTATCCCCGTCTGCCATATCGCCAATGGTGGGTGTAGACGTTAAACCTCAATGTTCATTTATTAATTCATCTTTACTTAAAGAACCCACTTTGCCTTTGGAAAATAACTCGCGTGTTTGTGTGTGTGTGTGTGTGTGTGTGTGTGTGCGGACTGCAAAGAGCCGAATCATGACCACAACTTGGTTACTCTGTATTTCCTATGTAATTCGTACTTATTGATGTATGGTCTGTGGTCTGCACTGCATAGTTAATGTAACGTGGGGTTTCGGTGTTGCTGGGCTCTGCACAATGGAATGCTGTAACCCTCACGCTTTATTCTATGGGAACTGCTAGTTAGTCACCTGGTGAATTACTTTAATACATTTATTTATTTAGCTCGGTCTGTGTTAAGGCTGGGGTACAGAGATAGATAGAAAAATGGTAAAAGATCACTGTCACACTAGCTTTCACACGGCTATGGATCATATGTAGTCCAGCCACTTGATAACAGTTAAAATCACACATTTATTTCTTCTACTCTATACGAGATCTTCGATGTACTAATCTACCTTAAAAAAGTCATACGTCACTGCAAATGATTCGATTGCTGATAGTCTAGGCAGCCGTTATGTCTTCATAGGGCACTGGCTACTAGAGTTCATGAAGATTGGACTACTGTGGTCCTCTTTACTATAGTTTCTGAAGAGTGGACTACTGTGGTCCTTTTGCTATCAGTTTTAGTGCACTTTTTCCTATGCACTTAACTTCTGTGTAGCGGGTTTGAAGCCCTTCGTTGAGGTAGCTTCTGGTACACGCTGGGTCGTCGTGTAGTTTGGTTCCTTGACACGCTGTGATGTCTTGGAAAGTGTTTTCCAGGGTTGCTCTCTCAGTCCTGTGCTGTAGAGGCTAAACAGCCAACTCGTTGTTTCTGTTGAGTTGGGCGCACGCTATATCTCGCCTGCTCGTCTGTTTGACAAAGTCAGGCCCGTGGCCACTTGATTGAATTAGAACTAAGATTCAAAAGTCCTGCTTCCTGGTCTGGTCAGGAGAAATATTACTGCTAACTGTGTAGCTGCTTACTGCTCCTCGTTCCAAACTCAACTGCCGTTCTATCTCTCTATTTGATTGTTTGTTTGTTTGTAGATTATAGTCACACGACACTCTCGCATATAGGTGACTACTGGACCGATTTATACTGACACCAGCGGGCCAGTTGTTGGTAAAGGGGAAAATAATATGATCACACGTTGACCAATCCGGGATTCGAACCAGCGACCTTTCGGTTACTAGCAAGACGCTCTTACCAACTGAGCTACCCGGCCCCTCGTCTATTTGAATCAGCCAGACCTGGTTGATTCCATTCTAAACTGTGTTCTCATTGGCTGGTAATCGACTCGCCTAACGTAGCTACGATGATGTCATTGCCTGCGCTCGTCAAGCTACCACTGTGTTTAACCGGCAGTATACCATTGCTACGCTTGATTACTTCCATCGTCTGCTGCAGCCTAACATTAACATTCTAAGATTACAATGACTAAACAAGGCTACAGGGTAAAACTAGTCCGTTTGTCACAGTTAAGCTGGGAAGACATTATTATGATTAAGTTGGTATTAATTGAATTGCCTTGCTACTTAGCATAATTTTATGTTCTAAAAATATATATTCTTACAATGACAATTATGTGATGTGTGTGTGTGAGTGTGTGTGAGTGTTTAGTTTAGTTTAGTTATTCATTGCTTACAGGACCCAGCGGACTGCACACAAAATATAGCAGAAAGCGTCCAATATTCCTAAGTTGACCCAACAGACCTCATCCACGAATGAGGAGTTTTGGAAGAGTGTTAGTAAATAGGATGGTAGATTAAATAGCACGAAATTGGGTTTTGGGGGCCAAACATAGAAGCACGCTTGTCCAGCTCAGGAGGTGCTGGAGGCGCTGGCCGATACAGGATCTAGCTCACGACGACCGAGCCGCCCGCTTGCTGCTATAGCCACATCCTCTAACGTCCCACACAACTTAGCACGCTCCTGGACAATCGGGGATGAGGGAGAAAAGACGTAGTGCTTGCTGGGAGTGGGTCGATGTGTGTAGCTTACACTCATCCCTCTAGGACATGAGCGTCATGGTCTCTAAACTCCGTCCTTTGGAATGCGTGCGCGCACAGATGAACTTGGGCAGCTGCAAGCAAAATTAGTTTCCTAGCTCCTGGAACCAGGGGTAAGATCTTTGGATGAGATGTTATTACAGTTTATTTCACTCATTGTAAAGCACTAAAATGTATCACATGGAATGGAAACCTCTATCCTATCCTATCCTATCCTATCCTATCCTATCCTATCCTATCCTATCCTATCCTATCCTATCCTATCCTATCCTATCCCATAACTCGGAGGTCGTAGGGGCACCACAGATGATCGTTTAACCAGCGTACTCCATCTTTCCCTGTTCTCAGCAACCCTGATTGTTTCGCTCAGTGTCAAACCAGTCCATTCTCGAATGTTGTCCTCCCCCCTCCTTTTCTGTCTCCGTCTGCTTCTACCTCCTTGCACTGTTCCTTGCAGGATGGTCTTTGCAAGACCTGATGATGTGGTGACGTGGCCATACCATCGGAGTTTCCGTTTTTTCACCACTGTGAGCAAGGTCATCGTGTTGTCCAATGGCTTGTGTGATGGTCTGTCGGACTTCGTCGTTGGTGATGTGCTGGGTATAGGAAATGCCCAGAAGTCTTCTGTAGCATCTCATCTCCATGCTTTGTATTCTTCGTTGGAGATCTGCTGTGAGGGTCCATGTTTCGCAAGCATATAGGATGATGGGAGATGACAAGGGAGCGCAACAGCCTTACCTGAATGGAAAGCATGTATGCATTTCCATGAAGTTGGCTGTGACGTTAATGATTGCAAGTGCGCGCCTCGGGCGGGTTGAGTTAGACCTTGTATAGATACCGCGCTATATAAGAACGATAAACAAATACGAGCTGCGAAAATTTCGCACTTACATTGACATGCATACTTAATTGGTCACCCGCCAACATACATTCATCTGCCACGCACAGGAGGAGGACAAAAAGAAGAACACATAGAGGAGGAGAAGAGAAAGTATAAGGAGGAGGAGAGAAAGACAGAGATACAGACTGGCAGACAGAGAGAGAGAAAGATGTTATCTGTATGCATGGATTACCAATTACCCTAAATGTGGACATTATTTTAATACCATTCTAATTTTATTGCTATTCGAAACTCGAAACTGGGTATGAAGTATCTTTCTTTCTCCATACACAAAGCGAGTTCAAAACGAACTAAAAGTCATAAAACCCGAATGGCGATACCTACCCGATCAATAAAAAGAAGAGAAGAAGAAGAAGAAGAAGAAGAAGAAGAAGAAGAAGAAGAAGAAGAAGAAGAAGAAGAAGAAGAAAGAAAGAAACAAAGAAACAAAGAGACGAGAGAGAGAGAGAGAGATGATGATGATGATGATGATGATGATGATGATGATGATGATGATGATGATGATGATGATGATGATGATGAGGAAAGATGAAGAGTAGAAGAAAGAGGGAATGAGAGATGAACAGAAGCTTGTGACAAAGTACAGAAGAATATTTTTAAAGGAAATACGTGGGTTTTTTTTCCCTTGCCTCCCACAATGTCAAGCAAAAAAAAAAACGATCAAAGTGGAATGGCGAGTTCCATCAGATGGGTAAAAATGAAGGAAAATTGCCACTCCAAAGACTAAGTCCCCAGTGTATTGACGCTCTGAGGAGCCAGAGTCATCCAGCTCTGTAATTATCTGCCATGGAGCCAGAAAGTAGCGACATCGCTGACTGAAGTCGCGTTACAACATGGCGACCACAAGTACGAGGACTGGTGATGGAAAGACCGAACGTTTTGAGAGGAGAAAGCGGTAGAGTTGGGTGGGGAGTGAGAGAGAGAGAGAGAGAGAGAGAGAGAGAGAGAGAGAGAGAGAGAGAGAGAGAGAGAGAGAGAGAGAAAGGAAAAAAAGATAAAGTAAGAAGAGGAAGAGGGTAAACAAATAAAATATATTTATTTAGTTGTTTTTAGTTAATTGTTGGTTGGTTAAATTTTTAAAATACCTTTTTAAAAGCGCAAGGGCTGTTTAAAGCGCTGGTCGATAGAGGATCTAACTCAAACCTACTCAAGTATGAAGCCGTTACATCGGCGAAGGGGTCGGCGTGTAGAAGATTAGAGACACTGAGACAGACACGGTAATATAAGGTTTCAAGCAGAGACGCTGCAAGTTTGGTGTCTCGTGTTAAAGTCTCCGTTCGATCACCCGAAAGTATGTGTTTGTTATGTAAATGAAAAACTAAACCAACACAGTTCACTGTACTACACAAATAAGCACACGTAAGTAAACAAGCCAACAGCATACTCACCTTCCGTCACATACTATCGGGGTTCCTTGGTGGCGCAGTGGTTAAGTCGTCGGTTCCCTAGGCCGAAAGTCGCGGGTTCGATTCCCGCTAAGGGCACCTTTATGTGACTTTGGTACGAGACTGTTGACGGCAGCGAGGATTTTCTTCAGAATTCACATTTATGAGGTGAAAGACAGTTCTCAAATAAACGCGCACGCGCCTTAAAAATACATTTCGGTCCCTCGATAGAATCACCTCGATCGCGAGTCTAGCAAAGAGCGTCATCGATACAGGCATTGCTCGTCACCCGATACAACAGGCCCAGAACCCATCGCATTCAAACACCCCCTGCTAGCGTTGGGTAGCGCCTGTATAGGAATTCCAAGGGAAACAATTCACACAGCGCCTATAGCAGACGACCTTTTTGAGTGGTCGGACACAAGGTTTAGATTCTTTTTTGTCAAATAGTAGACACACACACACTCTCTCACACACACACAAATACACACACACACAATGTCTAAATATCTTAGCAAATAGTCGTCTCTTAGCGTGGATTACACATTTTATTATTTTGGGGTCGCAATTCTGATCTCAAAGGCACTTTAAACTTTTGCATGTTGGGCTTGCGTTGTTTTGCCATGACACCAAAGTAAGGAAGCGGGATTATGCTAGGTATAAGGGCGCAATCCGAGTGGGGCGAGGAATACTCTGTTAATTAGGTGTAATGTATAGTACACTGTAATTCACAATATAATCGCAACAGAGACTCTCGAGAACTTCCTGTTCCCTATTGAAAGCAACAAAACAAGCTAACTTGGACTCCGATCGTCTATAATTCGCAACTTAGAACTCAAAATGTAAATTGGAAATGTTTGGTGTGTGTGTGTGGGGGGGGGGGGAGAGAGAGAAAGATGGTGGGGGTATGCGTTACAAGGTTATAGCTGATTCAGCCCCGATGCTTGAATCTTGATAAGTGTAACTCGAATTCGCTTATCCACGCAGCCTGTTCACTCAGCAACAAGGCAGGAGTCGTCATATAACGTTTTCCAACTTCATTAAGCAAACATCAAAAACTGCATACAAGAATCCCTTTCCGAAAATCACTACAATAATCATTTTAAAAAATCATCATACATCCCTCCTACAAACAGACTGCATTACTTATATAGTCTCTCTGCAATCGAGAAAAGGTTCGAACATTCCAGCAAAACGCAATAATATCCAATCAAAATAAAACTCGTCACCGGAACAATGCACTGTCTTACGTCATGGAACATGCTTTAGGTTAGAACAGTCGCTTAGCTATTACAAGATCTATCTCGAAGCTTCGGTCGATAATAAACAAGTAAT
>CM072511.1:8178838-8198838 GCA_036898135.1 Oncomelania hupensis | reverse complement strand
GTTTACTATCGACCGAAGTTTCGAGATAGAACTGGTAATAATAGCTAAGCAACTCTCCTAACCTAATGACGTTTCATTTTGATTAGGTGTTATTGCGTCATGCTGGAATGTTCGAACCTTTTCTCGATTGCAGAGAGACTATATACGTAATGACCGTCAGCTTGTGGAGTGATTGAAGGAGATTTATAATGATTTTTCATGATGATCTTTGCAGTGATTTTCGGAAAGCGATCTTGTATGCAGTTGTTGATGTTTGCTGAATACATTTTGGAAAACTTTATACGACGACTCCTGCCTTGTTGCTGAATAAACAGGCTGCGTGGATAAACGAATCTGAGTTACACTTATCAAGAATCATGATTTGGGGCTGTATCAACCATTGATAAATAACAACTTGTAACAGTGTCGCCACGCCAGTTGTTAAAAGATCTCGGCCATGCCAAGAAAGTCTAGAGGGTATGAACCGCCAAGTGCGTTGTCATGCGTCTTTAATAGTCTGTGAATGTGGGCGGTCTGCCATCAGAGGTATCTGAGTGCGCTTCGACAGTTGGTAAAAGATCCCGGGTATTCCACTGACAGTTTAGAAGACAGTGTATTTTCACAAGCGTTATTAGTCAGTTGGAGTGTTATCTGTCATCGGGGGCTACCCTAATGTGATGATTAAGACACTTACTGGATGTGCCAGAAGCGACTGCAACATAGAAGTCTTAGAATTTTTACTTGCCCTAACAGAGTACATCGCTGCAGGCGTTCAAATATTATTATCACAGTTCCTGGAGATGTTGAGAAATAATGTCCTTGTCATTGGACAAAATAAATGTCCCACTGACTGTATAAGCCAAACAATCATGCTGTTTATGGGGAATTGGACATTTAAAAAAACAACTAATTCCTGAATTTTGACTTCGACTTCAGACGTAGACGCACTTGAATCAAAAGTTTCGTACTTAAAGGCGTGATCCACTCCACTTGAAACACAGACCACGCATTAAAGCCCCAAAAGTAATAAGGTAAAATGTGTTGAGAAAGTTGCCGAACAGCTTTCAATCTTGGAATCTCGGAGGTGCAGTGTCTGCATTATGCATAACACACACACATACGCACACACCCACACACGCATACACACACATACGCACACACACTCCACAGCATTGCAATCCCTGGTCTGACTAATGGACACACGATTCACTCAAATCTCTAATGATGCCCTAATGACACAGTTAGCCGTGGCGCGCAATGACGCAGTTCGTGACATGATTCAACAAACCTTGTGACTTTTCGTGAGGCGCATTATAGCATGAAACGTGGAGTGGTTCCCCATCACACTATGACGTGAACTGAGCCATCGTATGACGTTACCTTGGCCTGTAATAAAGTGGCCCGTGACACCTTATGACGAGTACCTCACGCCTCGCAGTTCTCGTGGGGAGCGTGCAGCATAAGGAAGCACAGTGCGACTCCCATGACAGCGATGCTTTTTCTAGATCGATGGCCGAGGTTGCACAGGCCAGGGAATACTGCTGGCATGTTTCTGCATGTAGATGTCCACGGAGCGCCAAGTCAGCGATTTGTTATTTTATTTTTTAAATCATAAAAAAACAAAACTCTTTGCGAAATGAAAAGAGAACAATTGAATGAAACAGTGAGCGCTGTGGCTGGTCTGTTATAAGTAGTACGCTTCACCAGTGTATTGGACGTGTGTGTGTGTGTGGGGGGGGGGGGGGGGCATGTAGAAACGATGTTACTCTGACATACACTTGAAACTCTACATACTTTCTTTTGACTTTTTTTGGACGGCCCCGTTATTTTGACGTCAAAATAGTGTTCCGGTAGAGTTAGGCTACAGCTGTTTTAGGCTTAGGGTTAGGTTAAGGGTTAGGGGTAGTGGTAGGAATAGCTTCAAAACATTGAAAATGTCAAAATAAAATTTAAAAAAAAGGGAAGTGTGTCAAAATAATGTATGTAGAGTTTCACAACAGTCATCACAACGTCGTTTCTATGTGTGTGTTTGTGTGCGTGCGCGCGCGTGTGTGCGTGGGTTTGTGTGTGTATGTGTGTGTGTGTGTTTGTGAGTGACGGGCGGGATAGAAAGCCGTAAGGTGGGGTAGAAGAATGGAAAAATAGACAAAAGAAAAGAACAGTGGTTACTCAGTGACAGTTTTGTAAGGGTGGAGTGTACTGCGGGTAGCGGAGAGAAGGTAGAAGGGGGGGGAAGGAAGAACCCGAGGGTCAGAGAGAGTGAGAAAGAACGAAAGATAAGCCCATAGAGTGAGAAGAGAGGCAGAGGGAAGGAGAGCGAGAGGAATGGAGAGAGAGATTACATTACATGATTATTGCTTTGGGTCCAGCGGACTCTTCCGAGCCAAATCAGGACCGGACAACCCCCGATCCGCATAAAAGATCTGCTGAAACAACCCTAGTGGTAAAACTGAAAGCTCTCCACCAGCCAGTCACTTTACAATAAAGACATCCCACGCAGGGGACGCTGAGGCTGTACTCTAATTTATCGAACCCCCGTTTACAAAAACAAAATAAAATACAAACATCATTATAAATGATCAACAAAACACATACATATAAAATGTCTACATTGCTAAATAATAACATCATAGGAAGCCCTAGTGACCACATGGCAGAAAGCGTCCAATATTCCCAAGCTGATCCAACAGACCTCACACACAAACAAGGAGTTTTGCCCCGGAAGAGTTTTCAAGAAAAAAGGTAGTTGACTGGTCTAGCGAAGAAGAAGATAGTATAGCAGATTGATAGAACAGAGCATGAATTAGAAAGAGCAAATGAGAAATACAGCGACAGTGGGAGTTTAAAGCACTAAATTTCCAGAAAGTGGGGATACTATTTCTACTGAAACCCCCGGCACCCCAACGGGGGTAATTGAGGAAGAGTGAGTATGTGAGTGATCTGTAGATAGAAAGTGTTTGTGGATGTGTGTACGCGCGCGTGTGTTTGTGTGAGTGATAGAGAGAGGGGGGGAGCGAGTGAGTGTAGGTGAGCAGACTAAAAATATGGGTATGCATCCGAATTTAGTTGCTCCAAGATAGAAAAAGGCTAGGAATAGCGAAACTATACGGGAACATTAATTGCGGAAGTAGTGCGGACCCAAACATGACAGAAAGACGCGAGCCTGTGGCTGAGACAAATGAAATTAGTGGCGATGTCGCACGCCCTTATCGGCCGGTGCATTTCGTGAGAGAGAGAAAGAGAGAGAGAGAGAGAGAGAGAGAGAGAGAGAGAGAGGGAGGGAGGGAGGGAGAGAGAGAGGAAGAGTCTTTTATGGATTTTCAAAGGCTATGTTTGAGAGGGGAATGGGGGGAGGGGGAGGGACAGGAACATTGCGTAAGATGTTGTGCCATGCTTACCTCCATTTGCTTTCTTTAGAAGTGGAGGCCTTAACATGTCTGGGTCCTCAGTGACGACTTGATTAAAAGTATCCCAGGATTACCAACGCCGGAGGGATCGATCTTAGCGCTAAAAATGGATGGGTGGTGGTTGTTCTTACACTTTAGCGGTTTTCTGGCTCAAAGAGTTGCTCATCATCTGAGTTTCGGCGAACATCAGACTACACTGTTTGGCACCCGGCTCAGAAAGAGAAGAAGGTGTAAATGGAGTAATCACGAAAATGAATGAGAACGTATTACAAAAACCAACGAGAAAATAAAATTCTCCTACTCGAACCCGGGTTTTCCCCGATAGCTAATGTCCCATGGGCACTCATGATGGCAAAGGATCATGCTCGAATGTTCTGCACAATCTCACATCTAACGTGCTAGCTTATATCTCATCAGCGTGAAAGTACTTCGTCCCGTCTGTACCAAATCCCCGATCATGATAGGGACAGACACCTACACAGTTTGCTCGTAGTTGCAGACTCGTCTTTGATAGATCTTTCCTATCATTCATTCCCTTCTTCCCCCCCCCCCTCCTCCCCCGCTCCTCCCCCATGGAGATAGCAACTAATGAGGATTATCTATCCAAAACGCTATCATCAAACTCCAGCTCTCTCTCTCTCTCTCTCTCTCTCTCTCTCTCTCTCTCTCTCTCTCTCTCTCTCTCTCTCTCTGTCTCTCTCATCAGGGGAGACAACCACTACGTGTTGTACACAAACGTTTTTTGTCTCCCTTGTTTGATCCTCTTCAGCATTCGCTGTCTTCGCTGAAACTGCGATTTGAGCTCAGTTTTATTGATGAATCGCGCTATATAAAATACTTTTTAATGTTATTATTATTATTATTGATGGTAAAACTCTGATTAACGTCATCCAATACCCTTCATTATTAAGGAATGATGGAAACTGGAATACCCAGATAAAAACAACTACAACAACAACAAACAAACAAACTCGATCACCTGGAATGTTTCGTACTTTATTAAAACACAGGTCGTCCTAGATGGAGTCGAACTCACACATTTCGACATCGGAAACGAGCATTATAACTTATAAACGAAACCAACGGGCCCCACAGGCTATTATATTCCATTTTCCAAGGTGCCCATTGGCATTGCCGATGCATACAGTTTGCTTATCCGTGGCATCTGCATGAAGGGCGTTGAAAGGATTTAATTAATAGCAAACAAATGTAATCCGGGCATCGCACACATGACTTACGCGATACAGTCTTGTGAGTTTGTGTGAGTTGTTTGGCTGCTGCACAGCAGTATCAATCCGACAGAAAGATAATGATGTATAGCTATTGATTGCAATTGGTGGTAGTGGTGATGGTGGAGGTGATGATGATGATGATGATAATGACGACGATAATGATGATGATTATGATGATGGTGATGATTATGGTGGTGATGATGATGATGATGATTATGGTGGTGATGATGATGATTATGGTGGTGGTGATGATGATGATGATGATGATGATGATGATGATGATGATGATGATGATGACGGTAATGCTGATGATGATGGTGGTGGTTATGATGGTGATGATGATGACGACGATAATGATGATGATGACGATGGTGATGATGATGGTGATGATGATGATGACGATGCTGATGATAATGGTGATGATGACGACGACGACGATGATGATGATGATGATGATGATGATGATGATGATGATGATGATGATGATGATGATGATGATGATGATGATGATGATGATGATGATGACGACGATGATGATGGTGGTACGTTTTTTTATGCTTTATTTGTTTTGTCAACTGATTGATTGGTTGATGTTAATGTGGTTGTATAGCACAGTTTTCCTCTCGCTCAAGGCGGTGGCCCATGCAGAGGTCTAACGCAAGCCGCCAACTTGTATAACGACTTGGGACATGATGCTTTTGTGCGTTTGTTGGCATCATGTGCTCCTGTAGGAGCTTAACAATAAGAGCAGGAGCTCAAAACTATGAGCCCTAGGATTATACCTGGTCCATGCCATGCCTGGATCGGATGTTTAATTAAATAAAAATACCACGGAGTAGCTTTCTACGCGTCATTAAGGGTACGTGTTCTTTATCGAACCATTGTTGCCACTCATAGTGCCTTAACCCATTTTCTACCAACGCTTAAATGTTATTAATTTCGTGAAAGTTTTAAAAGTTAAAAAAAAAAAAAAACATCAACAAACAAAGAAGAACAGCACAGTGTAAGTAAATCAAATGAATACGTAACTGATACAGCAACAAATGCATATCGAGGTTGATTGCGGTTTGTGCAGCCATCTTAGGACACTGCCGACGAAGATCGACTCATGTCGGTTGGTGGTAACACGTGGGTTAAGCTCACAACTCCTCTATTGTTTACACAGATGATTCAATGTGCAAATCTCTCGATCTCGCGACATTGTCTAGTGCCGGAAATGGGTTCAAATGGTCGTCTGCGCTGATGCGATTTTAATCCCTTTGTGATGATAAATGGCGCTTTGGCCAACTGTAATTTTAGCAGATAATCCTAGATCGTTCGGTATGCATCGATTTTAAGTTTTTGTCCGATGGGTGCGATGATGAGAATATCGTGTGACAGCATGCAGCCGAGATAGTCCAGTGACACCGAAGCATTTGTCGCACACAGAGTGGTTGAGACTTGCCAAGGCTTAGGTTACTAGCAAGAGGTTTAGCATAAGCCTCAAAAAGTCTTACGGTCTTTGTGTGAGTTTGCGTGATGTGCCAATTGTCTGCATGATTTAGAAAGAACTGTATTATAAAATAGTATCTTCCTCCCTCCCACTCTCTCTCTCTCTCTTTTTGTATATCTCCCTCCCTCTCTCTCTCTCTCTCTCTCTCTCTCTCTCTCTCTCTCGCTCTCCTTCTCTCATTCCGAATCACAACATCGTCCAGAAAATGAGCACTTTTGAAACTCAAAACAGTTACGACTTTTCTATAGTCCACGACCTTTGGCTTAAAAAATCGACAACTAACCCACTGTGCCACCAAACCACCCCAGAAGAAGAAGGAGGAGGAGGAAGATAATAAAAAGAAGAAGTAGGAGAAGAAGGAGGAGTAAAAGAGGAATGAGGAGGAGGAGGAGAAGAAGAAGGAGAAAGAGGAGGAGGAGAAGAAAAGAAGAAGGAGGAGGAGGAGGAGGAGGAGAATAAGAAGAAGAAGTAAAAGAAGGAGGAGGAGAAGAAGGAGAAAAAAAGAAGAAGAAGAAGAAGAAGAAGAAGAAGAAGAAGAAGAAGAAGAAGAAGAAGAAGAAGAAGAAGAAGAAGAAGAAGAAGAAGAAGAAGAAGAAGGAGGAGGAGGAGGAGAAGGAGGAGAAGAAGAAGACCAAGAAGAAGAAGAAGAAGAAGAAGGTGATTAATGTGTTTGTAGCTGTGTGGCCTAGTGCGGAAAGTGACATTGGATTATGTTACATTTTGGCAGGATGTGAATAACAATTGTTACTCTAATGTGTTATGCATTATCTGCGAAATAACGGATCTGGACGGGGAGAGAAAATGAAGAAGAATGAGGCCATTGTGTGTGTGGGGGGGGGGGGAGATGAATTGGGGATGGGGATGGGGATGGATGTGGTACAGAGAGAGAGAGAGAGAGAGAGAGAGAGAGAGAGAGAGAGAGAGAGAGAGAGAGAGAGAGAGAGAGGCGCGTGCATGAACTGCACGCGAAACTGAATGCAATTTGTTAACGAAAAGGTTTTGACGGTACTACTATTGCAAATAGACCATCCTGCGAAGAACGGTGCAAGGAGGCAGAAGAAGAGGGAGACCGAAAAAGAGGTGAGAGGACAACATTCGAGAATGGACTGGCTTGACTCTGAGCGAAGCCATGAGGGTTGCTGAGGACAGAGAAAGATGGAGTACGCTGGTTAAACGATCATCTGTGGTCCCCAACGACCTTCGAGTTACGACAAGGATAGGATAGGATAGGGGATAAGACTGACATCTCGGCCGGCTTGAGTGGGATCCTGTTTCGTTCAGCGCCTTGAGCAGCACTTGAGCTGGAAAAGCGCTGTACAAGGACGATTAATATTAATCCACCATTACATTACATTATTATTCCAGCGGACTCTTCCGAGCCAAATCAGGACCGGACAACCCCCGATCCGCATAAAAGATCTGCTGAAACAACCCTAGTGGTAAAATCGAAAGCTCTCCACCAGCCAGTCACTTTACAATAAAGACATCCCACGCAGGGGACGGCTGAGGCTTCACCCCAATTTATCGAACCCCCGTTTACAAAAACAAAATAGAATACAAACATCATTATAAATTATCAACAAAACACATACATATAAAATGCCTACATTGCTAAATAATAACATCATAGGAAGCCCTAGTGACCACCTGGCAGAAAGCGTCCAATATTCCCAAGCTGATCCAACAGACCTCATACACAAATAAGGAGTCTTATCCCGGAAGAGTTTTCAAGAAAAAAGGTAGGAGACTGGTCTAGCGAAGAAGAAGATAGTATAGCAGATTGATAGAACAGAGCAGGAATGAGAAAGAGCAAATGAGAAAGACAGCGACAGTGGGAATTTAAAGCACTAAATTTTCAGAAAGTGGGGATAATATTTATACAGAAACCCCCGGCACCCCAACGGGGGTAATATTAATCCACCGATTATCTTACCGCCGTAGCTCAAGTGGTAGAGCTATCCGCCTGGAACAAAGATGACCCGGGTTCGAATCCCGTGATGGGAACAGATAAAATGTGGCCATTATTCACTGTCCGTTTTAGCAGTATGATAGCTTTGGTGGTTCAGTGTTTGATTCAGGTCCCTACCCCTTGTTCCCTGGGATGGTTATCCCCTTCGGCCATATCGCCAATGGTGGGTGTAGACGATAACCCTCAATGTTCAATCCACAGATTGGCTGCAGTGCGTGTGCTGAAAGAAAGAAGAAAGAGGACGAGTGAATTAGAGAATTGGTGACGTCAACGTGGCTCTGTCTGCAATACGACTGTGTACAATCATGTCCAAGCTCGAATATTGTCTTTGATGTCTTCATTTCTCTAAGTGCATAATTATATTCATGCAGAGAGCGTAGGGAGGGAAGTGGGGAGAGAGTGAGAGGGGAGTGGGGGGGTTGGAGTTTCTTCCCAACTTTGATTTGACACTGAGCGCAAGATATTTGGTCTTTATCAAAAGCATTTGCTATTTTTGCTCTTTTTACTAATAGATCGATCACGTCATCACATTAATTGAATAATTTATAAGAGCATTTGATGATTAAATTACATATTGACTGAGGGAATTGGTCGGTTCCAATAAAATGGCTCCCCATATCTTTGTGTAGCGTGGAGCTTTTGATGTGCGCGTGTACGTGTTTTTGTGTGTGTCTGTGTGTGTGTGTGTGCTTGGCGCGCGAGCAGTTCAAACCTAATTGATGGATTGACGAATAAACAGGTCTGTTTATTTGTTTCTTCTGAGTTCTTTAATCTTGGCCTTTGGGGGAAGGGCGGGCGGGGCAGGGAAGCTAAGTTCCGTCTTGTCCTGGGTAACGGAATCGGCGTGGTACACTCGGTGCAGGTTTGAGTTGATTGATTGATTGATTGATTAATTGTTGCTTTAGGTCCAGCGGACTCTTCCGAGCCAAATCAGGACCGGACAACCCCCGATCCTCATAAAAGATCCGCTGACACAACCCTAATGGGAAAACTGAATGCCCTCCACCGGCCAGTCACTTTACAATAAAGACATCCCACGCAGGGGACGGCTGAGGCTTTACCCCAACTACTCGAACCCCCGGTTACAAAAACAAAATAGAATACAAACATCATTATAAATTATAAACAAAACACATACATATAAAATGCCTATATTGCTAACTAATAACATCATAGGAAGCCCTAGTGACCACCCGGCAGAAAGCGTCCAATACTCCCAAGCTGATCCAACAGACCTCATACGCAAACAAGGAGTCTTGTCCAGGAAGAGTTTTCAAGAAAAAAGGTAGGTCATTGATCTAGCGAAGAAGAAGATAGTATAGCAGAGTGATAGGACAGAGCAGGAATGGGAAAGAGCAAATGAGGAAGACAGCGACAGTGGGAATTTAAAGCACTAAATTTCCAGAAAGTGGGGATACTATTTATACTGAAACCCCCGGCACTCCAACGGGGTTACTGTTGCCGCAATGAATCTGTCATGCCTATAAGGGAAAGACAGGTTTTCAACTGGGGCTTTCCCTTTTCCCTTTATAGGTTAGAACAATCTACAGTGGCAAGATTGCTCATGACCCCAAGGGGCAGCAGGTTTGAGTTTAGGATTTTAAAGATAACTAACTGATGCCTGCATGAAGGAACACGCGTAATATTATTTCATTAATTTTGTTTGACCCGGTTTTTACCCTTGACCTTCTTTGGCTGACCAGTTAGAAGCAGGTTAGGGCTTTGAAAGGTAATTGATGGATCGTCGCCCGGTGATGTGTGGGGTTATAAAATTTTTTTGCAGGTTTTGGATTTCAAAAGACAAGCAATTTACAGATGGACGAATAACAGGCATGATAATATTTTTCCAGAGTCCTGGTTCTTGTCCGTTCTCTCATGTCCTGGGTAGCGCGCTCAGTTCAATGCTGTCTTTAAAAAAAGGATTATGGATGAAAATGTTCTTTTTTGTATATGTGTAAGGAGTTGGACACATAAAGAAGTATTTTATAGTATTTTATAATATAGTATTGTATTATATTGTATTGTATTGTATTGCACGGGAGAAGTGCGTGGTGCAGTCGCGCATTGGTTTGTGAACACGCTAGATAATGTGTCGTGAAGCAACGTCGGGACCGGTTGGTGCTTGGATGGGTGGCATGCTTGGAAGGCAACTTTTGAACGAATGACAAGCAACCCCCCCCCCCCCAAAAAAAAAAATAATAAAAATAATCAAACAGGCACACAACGCACTCCAGTCCGCCCAGCTGTGAATGGGTACCTGGCTATGTTTAGAACCGGAAAGGTGAAGCAGCGATGGAGAGGAGATGAGCCCCGAACTCATTAAGCTGGATCTGAGAAAAAGAGAGGTCTCAAACGACGGGAAGGTTACGGGAACATTTGTTTGTAACCTTTACCGGTATGTGAGAACAAACAGGCACGATGTGGTCCTGATTTGGCTCAAACGAGTCCGCTGGACCTAAAGAATTAACCATGCAGTATAATGATAACGTTTCATTTGATTTTCTTAAACCCGTTGGGTTTTTTTCTTTCCTTCTTGGTCGCGTGTAACGCGGTGAATTGCTTTACGATGCGAGTGTTGCTTTAACAAGAGAATGGGTGAAAATGGAGACACTGTGTTCTGTTATTTATTTGTCTGTAAGAACAACTCGGATCAGAATATCAACCGAGGCTTAGTCTATGAACTGACACATGCCATCTCGCGCCCTTAGTTTTAAAGATCCTGACGCTCAGGTCCTAAAGGGACGAGCGTAAGCTAAAGGCTTCAATACATTCAGCATCCGCTAGGGTCCTCCCTTCTGCCTCTTATCCTCGGTTGCCCAGGATTGCGCTCAGTTGTCGGTGGAGTCAGACGAGGCGCGCCTAAGGGAGGAGGTGGCGCCTCTGGAGGCTTGAGATCCTGTTTCAGCCAGTGCCTTGAGCAGCTCTTAAGCTGGAAAAAAGCACTATTCAAGAACGAAATAAGATGTAACGCTTCTCTTTTCATTTTATTCTAGACAGAATCGGTGGAAACATTAATGAGTTTTGCGTCGAGATGGTGAGAAAATTACATTTATTTACATCTCTCTTTTTTGTGGAAATCCATTAAATTTTTTAAAGAATATATATTATGTTTTAAAAATGTGTGGCATTTAGCGGAACTTGATTTTCGGAATTGAAATGATTTGGTTTTAATAAATGAAACGGCGCTTTTCTCATGCGCACAGAATAAATCGACTACATCGCTTGCTCGCGACTTCGCTCGTCGATTACATCCTTGCAGTGCATGTTTCATTTTTACCGTCCTTTATAATCTCCCTCTCTTCCTCCTCCCCTCTCTCCCTCCCCCCCCTTCTCCTCCCCCCCTACATCATCCCCGGCTACCATCCACCTCACCCCGCTTCATTTCCCTCCCTCTCCACTTCCCTCTCCCTTCGATCTCATCCAAACCAGAGAGTGGGGGAGAGAGAGAGATAGTGGGAGAGAGAGATTGGGGGGAGAGAGAGAGTGGGAGAGAGAGAGAGTGGGGGAGAGAGAGAGTCGGGGGAGAGAGAGAGTGGGAGAGAGAAAGAGAGTAAGGGAGAGAGAGAGTGGGAGAGAGAGAGTGGGGGGAGAGAGAGTGGGGGAGAGAGAGTGGGGGATAGAGAGAGAGTGGGGGAGAGAAAGAGAGTGAGACAGAGAGTGGGAGAAAGAGAGAGAGAGAGAGAGAGAGAGAGAGAGAGAGAGAGAGAGGGGGGGGGGGTCGCACCTTCCTTCCCACCGTCATATCTTTCCCATCCCGCCGCAAACAATTTGCTGCGCCGTGCATGCTCAAAAGTGTATTTCTATTTTTAGTTCCCGAGCTTTATGATCAGCTCGGGAGCTATTGTTTTTAGGTTTGTCCGGTGTCCGTCTGTCCGTCCGTCTGGAGGTGACATTGGCGCACTTTGCTATGGAAACTAATCGAGAGTTGTCTTTGAAACTTGGCATTCGGTTAGGAAATAGTGAACCCTACCAGATGGCAAAAGGTAGGTATGCATATCGTTTGATGTCATCATGGTGACGTCATCATTTGTTGCGTTTTGTTTTTTTAAATTTTTTATCTTTTTTAAAAATTTGTATTTTTTTTTTTTAAATAATCCTTTTTTTTCCCAAGACTACTGGAGGGATTTGGTACAATTTTGGTACGTATTTCAGACTTCACCTAAGGTAAAACCAAACTTGCAACAAATGACGTCATATTTTTTTCCTTTCTAATACTATTTTCTCAAAAACCACTGGAGGGATTTGGTTCGAGCGTGATATATACTTGGACTGCCGGCAATTTGGTTTAATATCAACACGCTTCCCCCGCCTGGCAAAGCAACAATTTTGTTGTCTCTCGTAAGAGGGACAAATGACAATAACAGTTGGTGTTGAGTCGTGTTCACTAGGTGGTAGCCGAGAGGCGGGAGTGAAATACTCCGCTCCGGTAGATACTCGGTCTGTGCATCAAAAATCGGAAATTACTGGTTGTTGTTGTGGTTTTTTTTCTCTCCGTTTCTTATGCTTGTTAAAATGCTTGGTGAACGTCTTCAAGGCCTACTTTGCACTGGGTATAAAGTGCAGTCTTGTTTATTCTACTCGGAACATTTTACGAAAACTGAGCATTGCCATGTGGGTTCGGGCACTGAACAGAATAGACCCAATGTTTCCCGGCGTGTCGTAAGAGGCGACTAACAAGGGCGATGTGAGCACGGCGTCACTGGGCGAAAGTCTTATACACAAAAGTCACCGGCCAGGACTTAGCCTAGGAACCTCACGTCACTACAGGTTCAACGACCACGTGTTCGGGGCTTGCTGCGTCTATTTGAAGTAAGAAGCTCGCACTCACCCGCTTAGGACATGAGCGTCAGGATCTTTAATATCCGTGCTATGGAATTCAGTTCTTTCACAGGCTAGACCTCGGTTTATACTCTCATCCGAAGGCGTTGTTGTTGCGATCCCTGCTTTCGTTTGATAAGAACTTGCGTTGGAAGTAATCCCTTCCGATGCTGAATTCATTGCCGGTTATTTACCGCCACCGCAATGTTCCGTCCATTCGGCGTGTTTCTTTACAAAGCCACCCAACCTTTAAATTCACTTAAGAAATGGTTTCCGAATTCGGTTCTATTTTCAGGTTTCTGTGGTCTTTCTTGGCCACTATATTTTACAGCTTTGTTGCAGTTTCCCGTATGACATATTGTAGCACCAGTAATAAAAGGAAATAATTCCCCACAAATTAATAAGCGAAAATGGATTTCGTTATTTTGTTTGGTTGAACGTGCGGACATGAAGGAAAAGATCGCTTAAAGGGGCCTACGTTGACCACGCACCCTCGACGGGTCCTTTTAATATTCACGGTGAGTGTTGCACTCCTGAAAGAAGTAAAAGAAACCGGAAACATACAATTATATTTTAAATCAATAAATTCCGTACAATTCTTGTGTGCCTATTAATTGCAACCACTAGCAACGTTCTTGTGCTAAAAATAGCATCTACCAGAGCCGGTACGAGGCCGGAAGAGGCAGAACCTATCAGCAAAAGTTGCTCGGTAAGGGTTTTCGTTTTAGGTCCGTTGATACAACAGACCCTACCCTACCCTTGACCCCAAAGACCAAACGCACTGTTGAAGCGCACGGTTCATTCAGAAATTAGATTACAGGACACACCGCTATGGCATCGGTGCCCAGTAAAACAGAGGAACATTACTCCCTGCCCGAGAAGAAATGAAAATGTTCTACTTTAGCGCTTGGTTTGAGCAACGAAATCCCACGTGATCATTTCTTTAGTGTAACAACAATGTACATTATGCAAATTTTAGGGCAATCCCGTTTGGGCCAAAAGAAAATAAAGCCTTGCAATTTGGGGTTATTTAATAGGTAAAGGTAAAGGTAGTCCCGTGGCCTTGTGGCCATAGGGGAGCGTGATGTTGGAGATCACACTTATCTTGGGCCAGCGTAATGAGGGTGATGCCCATCTCTCTCCCTCGCTGCTTTACCTTCCCCACCCTTAAGAGAGTAGGTACTCAGTCACAGTTGAGTCAACTGGGGGCGTTGTTATTTGTCGCTTCACGTTTTGCGGCCACCCATCCAAGTGCTAACCGCACTGGACGGTGCTTAACTTGCGACACAGTAGCGAGTGCTCCAACCACTGCGCTATCCGACACCCCTTTAATAAAGGAAAGAAAATTTGATTTTCTGGAAAGTTTGCCAGTTTGTAGCGTAAACTGGGACCTGGGCTGTGTGTGTGTACGTGTGTGCTTGTGTGTGTGTGTGTGTGTGCGTGCTCGCGCGCACGAGAGCGCGCTTGCTCGGTAACTGGCGCATTACCAGAACGAGGGGAGGCACGGTTCGAGAAGCACGCGCGAGATATATAGATATATACGATTTAAATTACCATAACCGAAATTCGCTCCTGACACGTAAATCGTTACAATGGGGGTCGCGGGTGGTAAGACATTTCGTGCACATTTCGTCACGTATGACGTGGAAATCGGGCCAGTTGTGACGATTTATGACAGCCGGCGTCATAAAGATGTCGAGGTCTGTCTCATCTGCTCCCATTTTATGCCTAGGCATGATGATAATAGGCTCATAGAGGAGAGGCACGAAATGGAGGCTAGTGGATATTTCTACAGGAGGAGGAGGAAGACGAAGGAAGAGGAAAAGGAATATTGGTGAAGGTAAAAGGAAGGATAAGGAGAAGGAAAAAAGAAAAAGATATTTTAAACGGAGTAAGCTAGGAATCACCAATGGCGGACATTTTTTTCAGTCTACAATACTCATTGGAGCTGCCAACGTGACTATTTAAGTGTGTGTTAATTTAGTCTTCCATCTTGCATTGCTCAACATGTCTAGATGTGTATTAGTTAGTGGTAGTTCAGTTAATGTTTAGCTAAAAAGAAGCATGCGTCTGAGTGAAACACGGGTGGATGTTGACCGCATGACAGCTGCGGATGGGCGGAGGAACAGAAAAGGGGTATTTGAACAAAAGGAGGAGAAAGGGAGAAATGTGACAGAAGTCTATTGGGTACAAGGGATGAGAAGGAGCAAGAGAAAAGGGGAAGAGTTGAGAGAGCAGAGAACGGAAGAGAGAGAGAGAGAGGAAGAGAAGGAACTTGAAGTTGAAACTTTAATGGGATAAAGGTTTTAGGCATAGCCAGAGAGATTAATAATAATAATAATAATAATAATAATAATAATAATAATAATAATAATAAAAATAATAATAATAATAATAATAATAATAATAATAATAATAATAATAATAATAATAATAATAATAATAATGGATGATATCCTATCCTATCCTATCCTGTCCCGTAACCCGGAGGTCGTAGGGGCACCACAGTTGATCGTTTAACCAGCACACTCCATCTTTCTCTGTCCTCAGCAGCCCTGATGGCTTCGCTCAGTGTCAAACCAGTCCATTCTCGAATGTTGTCCTCCCACCCCTTTTTCGGTCTCCCTCTTCTTCTACCTCCTCGCACTGTGCCTTGCAGAATAGTCTTTGCAAGGCCTGATGATCTGGTGACGTGGCCATACCATCGGAGTTTCCGTTTCTTCACCACTGTGAGCAGGTCATCGTGTTGTCCAATGGCTTGTGTGATGGTCTGTCGGACTTCGTCGTTGGTGATGTGTTGGGTATAGGAAATGCCCAGAAGTCTTCTGTATCCTTGTTCTTAAATCAGACTCAATGCGCGGCGATCTGTAATCAACATACATGCTGACATGTTACCGACACTCCTACATACACAACAAACACACATTCATCACTCAAACATGTGGTGTAGAGGCATGTCGCTATTAGAAAAGGGAAAGGAAATCGAAGTTTTATTTGTGAAATTTTAGATTGGCTGCATCCAGTACTATCACTGAACGGAGGGAGGAAACCAGAGTACCCGGTGAAAACCCTCTGTGACCTTAATAGTCTCGTACCTAAGTCACAGACGTTCGCCCCTTGCGGGAATCGAACCCGCGACCTTCGGCATAGGAAACCGGCCACTAACCCGTTCCCCGTTACGAGACCACCCCATAGAAATGGAGAGAGAGAGGTGGAGGAGAGAGAAAGAGAGAGGGGGGAATGAGAGAGCGGGAGGAAGAGAGAGAGAGGAAAGGAAGAGAGAGAGGGAGAGAGAGAGGGGGGTCCTATCCTATCCTATCCTATCCCATAACTCGGAGGTCGGAGGGGCACCACAGATGATCGTTTAACCAGCGTACTCCATCTTTCCCTGTCCTCAGCAACCCTGATTGTTTCGCTCAGTGTCAATCCAGTCCATTCTCGAATGTTGTCCTCCCACCTCTTTTTCGGTCTCCCTCTTCTTCTACCTCCTTGCACTGTGCCTTTCAGGATGGTCTTTGCAAAACCTGATGATCAAGGCCAATCCCTCAACACAGTGCATAGCTTCAAATATTTAGGAGCCATTGAACCACACAATGGGTCCCGACAGGAAGTCCTCTCCAGAAGCCCATTTGGAAAGACAGGACCATCAGTCTACATTCCAAGGTAAGGCTGCTGCGCTCCCTTGTCATCTCCATCCTCCTATATGCTTGCGAAACATGGACCCTCACAGCAGATCTCCAACGAAGAATACAAAGCATGGAGATGAGGTGCTACAGAAGACTTCTGGGCATTTCCTATACCCAGCACATCACCAACGACGAAGTCCGACAGACCATCACACAAGCCATTGGACAACACGATGACCTGTTCACAGTGGTGAAAACACGGAAACTCCGATGGTATGGCCACTTCACCAGAAGGGGGTTGCTGGTCGGAAAAAAGCTATCTAGAGAAAAAAAGAAAGTGTGCCACGAAAATTGACATTGTTGTTTGTTTTTATTGCCCATCCCGGTAGGCACGGTAGCCTAATGGTAGTGCTTTGGCTTGCGGATCTGAAGGTCACGGGTTCGAGCCCAGGCCGGGGCATTGTGTTGTGTCCTTGTGAAAGGCACTTTACTCCCGTTTCTTACTCCTTCGGATGAGAGTATAAACCAAGGTCTAGTCTGTGTCGCATACATTCCATCATAACGGACTTTAAAGATCCTAACGCTCATGTCCTAGACGGGTGAGTGCCGGTGACAAGAACACACCCAGCATGCACCTAGGTCCTTCTCCCCCATCCCTGGCTGCCCAGGATTGTGCTCAGTAGTCTGGAGCGTTATTACGATGCGCCCAAAGGCGGCTTGAGTTAGATCCTATATCGGCCAGCGCCTTGAGCAGCTCTTGAGCTGGAAAAGCGCTATATAAGAACGATTAAATAAAATTTTAAAAAAATCCTTCCAAGACTATACACGATTTGCATTTTATGAACGATTTTAAAAAAATAATTGCATGGTTGATGGCTGTGTACTTGACGTCTGGGTACTCGGCTGTTTCTGGGTGTAATGCGATCTGGCGGTTTTATCTTTATATCCCTAACCCACTATTTCGATAAGGGGATGTCTGAGTATCTCTGTACCATATACTGATCGAGGATGACGTTGCCGACGACGTATTTATCGATCTTAAGTACTGGACGCGATGCGAATCGACTAACTCATGGCTGCTCAGCTTTTCTGGCTCTAATGTTCTTTTGTATAGAAGAATACAGCCGTTCGTTTCCTGGTAAGATTGTATAGTTCTGTACATTGTGTAACAATACAATGACTATAGTTGATTTATCTGTCTTTTATACCTGTTACGTTTGCTACGCGCACGATAGTACGTGTGAGACGCGCACGATAGATCCGATCGTTTTGTTTTGCGAAGCATTCAGCAACACAGTGTATTTACCTTTGATTTGATTTTCCATTGTTGTTAGAAGAAGCTTGGTATAATGTTGATAATTTTCGTTGGTCGATATTGACGAGTGACGTCAGCGACACCACGGCGACGCCAAGCGGCTGCATGGCGGAGCAGGTCAAGGGAGGTAAACAGACCACATAGGAACATGTAAATACAGACGATATTGCTTGACTATATCGGCGTATTTAAAAAAAAATATAAAATAAGTAGAATTTGACTGTTTTCATTCACCATTTCCATGTAAATTGTAAGCCCTATATCATAATGTTGACGAAAAACAAATGTGCAAAAATACCAGCGTTATTGCGGGGAGTCATTTTCCTACACATTACACAGTAATTTTGCTGACAAATATGTTCGGGATTCATCAGAAACACGCCGATACAGTCGATCAATATCGTCTGTATTTACATGTTCCTATGTGGTCTGTTTACCTCCCTTGACCTGCTCCGCCACGCAGCCGCTTGACGGCGCTGCTCCTAAAACGTCTTCAATTTTTATATAGGGAAAGCCTCGAATGATTCTTCTTTGTAGTATACCCATATTCTTTGATCTAACCCATGTGCGTTCGTTCGCCACTGGTGTAACTTGGAGACGAGCATGCTACCGCGATGCTAGCAGGCGACGGAATGGAGAGGGGAGATAACGTCCGCTGTTTTTACGTGCTAAAGAGCTGCTACTCTCCTCGCTACAAACGCGTGTTTCCGGTTTCCTTACATCACCATAAAGCTGCCTGGGAAATCCAATCACTTGTCGCTAATTAATCCGTGGCCAGGCGCAGGGCAGTGATTGATCATTAGACAAAGTGCTCCATATATCGCTCAGTTTATTTGAAACGTATAGAACATTAAGACCTACGATGTAAGACATTAAAAAATGTATTAACCAAGTAAACATGTACCAGGATTTCTTTTTTAATTCATGATAGAGCAAGAACTCCAGCTTGGCGGTTGATTATGCTGTACCATGCAGCACAGCATCTGACGTACTGGTTACAAGCGTTCTATGGAAGCTAACAGTGAAATGTTTCACCAATGCCTGTGACCGCTAACGCTTGGTCCGTCAGATGCATTTATTTATTTATTTGTTTATTTATTTATCAATCTTATAGCTGGAGAGCTGTACAAAGCGCTGGGCGATACAGGATCTAACTCTGTCCGCCTGAAGCGCCCACTACCACATCACCATTTTTCCGCCCTCGCTTTTATGCTACATCCAATAAGAGGGGATTGGGTTGTAGTGCACAGGTCAAAGGGAATGTACTAATGATAACTCTACCGCGACAAGCGTAGTTGATGATGGAATCGTTTCCTTCTGTATTGTTATAATTGTTGTTATTGTTCTTATTATGTTTCTGTATAGCGCTTTTCCAGCCCAAGAGGTGCCCAAGGCGCAGGATCTCACTCAAGCCGCCTCAAGCTGGGCACTTGCTGGCTTAGGCGCATCGTCAACTCCCCAGCCAACTGAGCACAACCCTGGGCGACCGGGGAGGGTGCAGTCCAGACTTACAGTGATTGTTGGCTGTATTTACGGTCATTGGAATGTGTATATGCACTACACTAGACCTCGGTTTATACTGTCATCGGAAGGAATGAGGAAAGAAGGGGGGGTGGTGGTGAAGGAGAAGGGGCTTGCCTGTCCTATCCTATCCTATCTTATCCCATAACTCGGAGGTCGTAGGGGCATCACAGATGATCGTTTAACCAGCGTACTCCATCTTTCCCTGACCTCAGCAACCCTGATTGTTTCGCTCAGTGTCAAACCAGTCCAATCTCGAATGTTGTCCTCCCACCTCTTTTTCGGTCTCCCTCTTCTTCTACCTCCTTGCACTGTGCCAGGATGGTCTTTGCAAGACCTAATGATCTGGTGACGTGGCCATACCATCGGAGTTTCCGTTTTTTCACCACTGTGAGCAGATCATCGTGTTGTCCAATGGCTTGTGTGATAGTCTGTCGGACTGCTGCCTCAACTTCTTCTCGGAGAATTGGGAGGTTTTCTTCTTCTTCTCTGTTCTCTGGACATGCTAGAACTGATGGGTCTCCGTTTTGTTTGTGGTTGTAAAGGTCAGAGCAGTACTCTGTCCATCTGTCCAAGACTTCTTGTTCTTCTGTAAGGCATATGCCAGACATCCTTTGGATCGTGGAGACTTTGGGCTGTTT
>CM072511.1:8103838-8176338 GCA_036898135.1 Oncomelania hupensis | reverse complement strand
ATTAGTGGTTATGTCACAGACTATTATCTGCTTTTGTTTTTCTTTTATATTGGCAGTAGCGTCTAAATCAATGAGACACAGGGTCAGAGAGGGAGAGAGAGAGAGAGAGCGAGAGAGAGATAGAGAGGTGTTGCTGTTGCTACTGATGATGATGATGCTCATGTTAGCGATAGAGGTGGTTGATGTTGTAGATGTTGTTGTTGTTGTGATGATGATGATTATGATGATGATAATGATGATGATGATGATGATGATGCAGTTGTTGTTGTTCATAAAGATGATGTTAAAATTGATGATGTTGATATTGATGATAATGATGATGATGATGATGATGATGATGATGATGATGACGATGATGATGATGATGCTGTTGTTCATAAAGATGATGTTGATATTGATGATGATGATGATGATGATGATGATGATGATGATGATGATGATGATGATGATGATGATGATGATGATGATGATGATGATGATGATGATGATGTTGATCTTGATTTTGCTGGGATGTTTCTGATGATCAAACTGGGTATCACTGTGGCAGATTATTTGATGTCAATATTGAACTATCATCTGTTTTGTATACTGCGCCAAGCTGCCCACATATATCTATTTTCATCTCTCTGTTCAAATATAATGTTTTACACTTTTACTATACGGAAGCCGTACTAATGGACAAATAATATTTTCAGCCGCCTTTCTGGCCGATCGGGGTGTCGGATAGCGCAGTGGTTGGAGCACTCTCTACTGTGTCGCAAGTTAAGCATCGTCCAGTGCGGTTAGCACTTGGATGGGTGACCGCAAAACGTGAAGCGACAAATAACAACGCCCCCAGTTGACTCAACTGTGACTGAGTACCTACTCTCTTAAGGGTGGGAAAGGTAAAGCAGCGAGGGAGAGAGATGGGCATCACCCTCATTACGCTGGCCCATGATAAGTGTGATCTCCAACATCACGCTCTCCTTCCACAGGCTATGGGACTACCTTTACCTTTTTACCTTTACCTTTCTGGCCGTGTTCAGTTTTTTTTAATGCTATTTTGGTATATCAACCAAACTCTGCCAAATCTATTCTAACAATCGAAAGTTAAAAAGTCAATTCTGTCCAAACCAAGCTGGAACAAACCGCTACTTTTTTTTTAAAAAGTAAATTTTAACCACTACAGTATTACCCAAATCTAACTCATTGTTTACCAAACCAAGATCTTAACAAACCAAACCTATCCAAACGTTACCTTTTGTTTGCTGAACCAAACCAAACCTATCGCAATCATGCCAGTTGTCCACAAGCCAATTCTTTACCTTTTGTCTAGCAACAAACCAAATGTAACCAATTCTTTACCTTTTGTCTAGCAACAAACCAAATGGAACAAATTCTTTACCTTTTGTCTAGCAACAAACCAAATGTAACCAGACCTCTCCATCTCTAATTCTGTTTGTAGCAAACTACACTTTTTCAAACTAAAAAGAGATCAACTTTATCCTAACTCTAGCCTGAAACCTTACCTGTTCATTGGTCTCGAGGAAAATAATTAGCTTACTATGTGGCTGCATCAACAATAGCTAAAAGCAGGAGATCCCTATTAGAACAGGGAAAGAAAATGGCTAGATTATTTTTAGAAAGTTTAGATAGACTGCATCCAGTAGGCCTACCCTTATTGAAGAGAGAGAGAGAAAACCGGAGTACCCGGAGAAAACCCTCGATGATCTCAATAGTCTCGTACCTAAGTCACATGTGTTCGCTCCTGCGGGAATCGAACCCGCGAATTTCCGCATTACCCCCTGCGCCACGAGATTACTGGTCACCGCGCCTTGAGTCTAATTTAGGAATAAGGCGCGTTTAAGCATCCGTTATTATTATTATTATTATTATTATTATTATTATTATTATTATTATTATTATCATCATCATCATCATCATCATCATCATCATCATCATCATCATCATCATCATCATCATCATCATCATCATCATTATTATTATTATTATTATTATTATTATTATTATTATTATTATTATTATTTCCCCCGTTTGGGGTGCCGGGGGTTTCAGTATAAATAGTATCCCCACTTTCTGGAAATTTAGTGCTTTAAATTCCCACTGTCGCTGTCTTTCTCATTTGCCCTTTCTCATTCCTGCTCTGTTCTATCAATCTGCTATACTATCGTCTTCTTCGCTACCTTTTTTCTTGAAAACTCTTCCGGGACAAGACTCCTTGTTTGTGTATGAGGTCTGTTGGATCAGCTTGGGAATATTGGACGCTTTCTGCCAGGTGGTCACTAGGGCTTCCTATGATGTTATTATTTAGCAATGTAGGCATTTTATATGTATGTGTTTTGTTGATAATTTATAATGATGTTTGTATTCTATTTTGTTTTTGTAAACGGGGGTTCGATAAGTTGGGGTGAAGCCTCAGCCGTCCCCTGCGTGGGATGTCTTTATTGTAAAGTGACTGGCTGGTGGAGGGCATTCAGTTTTCCCACTAGGGTTGTTTCAGCGGATCTTTTATGCGGATTGGGGGTTGTCCGGTCCTGATTTGGCTCGGAAGAGTCCGTAGGACCTAAAGCAACAATTATGCAATGTTATGTTATTATTATTGTTAGAGGCGGCACCCTCATAGCGCTCGCTTCGCTTGCCGTTCTGTGTATTTGGATGATTGAAATAAAATGGGAGTTTGAGCTATCGCCACTGGGTTGCCAGGCCACCGAAAATTGGTGAGGCTGTCCCTCAATGGATAACGAAATTCGGCGTCTGCTTCCCAGGAGAGCTGCTGCGTGCTGCCGGAACTGTCAGTGCGCCTCTTTCACTAACAAAGGTCCAGCGACAGAGAAATTGACGGCTGGATATTGCTGCTTGGGACTAGCCAACAGTGCTGCTTGGGACTAGCCTACTTGGCTAGCCAATTGCTCCGATCCTAATTCTATCATTCTCCGCGCTTGCTGTTCTGGGTTCTGTCTTATTTTCAACACCGTTGTCGAGTCCAAGACAACCTTCTGGTTTTTATCGTACAGTAAAGTTTGTGTCGCATTGTGTTGTGTGGTATGGTATGGTATGGTATTGTATTGGCTTTCTCTTTCTGTTTATCGAACTAAATGAGTGACCATTGGAGTTTAACGTCCACACCCCTCGTAAGCGATCAGATGAGGCAGAGAAAGAAGATGATCATCCCAGAGAGCCAGAGAGAGAAGGACATGAACGTAAAGCAACACTGAATCCCCAGAGCAATCACACTGCTAACAGGGATGTTGCTAGGAATTTTTTTCTTCGGCGATTTGGCCGAACCATCCGTGAAACTTTCGGCTTTTTACTGAAAGTTTCGGCTCTCTCTTCCAAAGCAGTCTCACGTGTTTTTTTTTTTTTTTTAACTAGATTCACTACGTTAACGTGCACCCTCCACCTCCATATATTAAAGGTGTTATGTGGATGCATATCTTTGTATTAAAACATGATTTTAAGAGTAGAAAAAGAACATTGAAATGAAATTTTATTTTCTAAAATTTTAGACACACAAAAACAATAAAAAGTTTAGACTGTCCCTTTACAGACCACAATACTGTCAGAGTTTCTGAGTTTAACCTTAGCAATTATCGAATCCTCGCCTAAACTGCAAGCGTACAGCACAGGAATATCGCAAAAATGGACAAAACCGAGCCGATTCACACGTGAAAACTTCGGCTCGGCGAGCCGACATGATCATCATCAGCCCTGAAAATGAAAAAAAGGTCCCACTAGCCTTTGGCTAGTAACTTAAAAATTTTACTAGCCAAACTAAAAATTTTACTAGCCAAACTAAAAAAAAATTCAATTTAGCGCACTCGTCAATAAGTTTTGTGCCTTTAGCTAGATATATCTTTACTCTTTTTTGTGTGTGCAGTTTTGTGTCTTTAGACACATCTTTATCTTGTTTGCAGTTTTGTGTCTTTAGTCACATCCCTTTTGTTTGTAGTTTTGTGTCTTTAGATATATCTTTATCTGTTTTGTAGTTTTGCGTCTTTAGATATATCTTATCTGTTTTGTAGTTTTGTTCTTTAGATATATCTTATCTGTTTTGTAGTTTTGTGTCTTTAGGTATATCTTATCTGTTTTGTAGTTTTGTTCTTTAGATATATCCTTTAATTACTTTTGGAGGTGTGGGGATAGGTGTTGGGGAGGGGGTGTTTGTGTATGTTATATCGATACATCTATTTTTGTAGCTAGCTATATTTTGTTTCCGCAGTTTTCTGTCTTGAGACACTTGAGGGACGAACGTCATTAGTATGTCACACACTCTGAAAATATGGTTTATGATTGTGAATTTTCATGTATCTAGATTCATCTTTATGTTTCGGCAGTTTCGTGTCTTCAGACAAATAATTATATGGAATCCCGTCATTAGTAAATAATGCACTACTCGAATCTGAAAGATCTTCATGTCGGCGCAGTTTCTTTAGACAAATGGAGGACTGCCCTCCGTTATTCACTGTAATAGTCGTTTCAGAAAATATATTTGTTTGCGCAGTTTTGTGTCTTTAGAAATTCCTGGTTTTGTGTATGCGCTGTTTTTGCATCTTTCGATAATCTTTGATTTAGTTTTCTTTTCTATCTTCAGACACTCTGTTTTATTTGTTTTCTATCTTCAGACACTCTGTTTTATTTGTTTTGTACCTTCAGACATGCTATTTTATTTGTTTTCTATCTTCAGACACTTCATTTTATTTGTTTTCTATCTTCAGACACTGTATTATATTTGTTTTCTATCTTCAGACACATACATGTACGAAGGACTTTGCGTAATTACGACGTCGTGTAAATATTCGCTTATGGAGGTGTGTTTACATTTGTGAAGTAGTGTACATGTCTGATGTATGTTTCTTCACACGGATGAGGGAGTTTCGTCATGAATATGCCTGGTTTATTTATTTATTTATTTATTTGTGTGTTTTTGTGTGTTTTTGTTTGTATGTTTTTAACAGTACGGTGGTGTGCAGTATAATGTTAGCTGTTGCACATTGTGTTGCTGAGTGCGGGAGATGCTTTGGAGGATAAGAGAGATTTCAGATTTCAGATGTTAATGCATTTCACGGCCTTGGGCCCATATGCATACCAAGGAACAGAGGGTAAGGGAGGTCATTCCTTCACCAAACTCTCGAGCAATGGTATTTTCTCAAGAGGATAAGAGAGAGAGAGAGAGAGAGAGAGAGAGAGAGAGAGAGAGAGAGAGAGAGAGAGAGAGAGAGAGAAAAGCTTATACGCAAAGAAAAAGATCTGGCAAATATAAAGGTAATCAAAGTTTTGACATTCATAAGTAACCTCAATTGTTCACACTTCAAAGTTCAAACATTATTGGAATTGGGTCTTTGGACTTACAGAGAATGTGGAATGTGTGCGTGTGTGTATGGGGGAGGGAGGGGTGAGGATGGCGGTAATTAAGGAGGTGTTGGAAACTCTATACAAAATGCTCACCCTTTCAAAATTCACTTGAACTTCAGCAACAAGTGGGATTAGAGAATTTGGTGTTTTGTGTTGGGAGGGTCAATTTTTGCTATCTCAAAACTTCAGCTAAGTTGAGCTTTCAGATAGAAAAGTGGAATTAGCGGAGTTAAGACGAATGTAGGGTAGCTATTTTGAGGTACTAGGTAGGTGTGGGTTGGAAAAAAATGGGGAAAGTCAACAAGCTACTCCAACTTCAAAATTCGCCTTTTGTAATAAAGGGAGGCAAAAAGTGGTTTTAGGCTACGATCCAAAACTTCTTGTCTCCCTTTCTTAACTCTTACAGGAGTCACTGTCTTTACGTATCACATAGGCCTACAGTTCTCGTGGATTTTGATCGCTGGGTCATTCCACAAGTATAGTGGATCGTTAGAGCGATAGCATCCCTATGCTAACTATGATACATAATTATAAGGTAGGGCTGTATCAACCGCATTGCTATGGACGATCCACAATACTACAGCTGTACTATCGACGATCCACTTGATACTTGTGTAACGCCCCTGTGATTCTGATGTAAAGGTTATAAGGGTGTGGGCGGGGGAGGTACTATTACAAAATAACTCACACTCCTCAAAACGACAGCCCTAGCTTTAGCTTAGTCCGAGGCTTGACAAGGCCTGCTCACAGTCCCGTGCTTCTGGCGCCGCCAGACAGATCTCTCGCGGGATTTCCTCTTCGTGTTCGAGTGTCATTGGCTATGGATGTTGGGGTAAGCTTGGTTTGGAATGTGTGAGTACAGACTAAATTGATTGATTGCGCTCGTAACAATATAAGCACAGTACTTCACAAGCTCAAAGGGCTGCTCAAAAAGCGCCTGGCCATCAAGATGGCGGCCATCATAGCGTTTTAGCCACCAACAAGTGCGCAAGGGGACCGATGCCGCACGTGCCGTGGGCGGATCGGGTTCAGTTCTGATTTGGCAGCTAGCTCATGGAGCTAGTTAAGTGCCGCGGTATATAACGACAATGTCCCACGTAGGTACTCGCTACTTTAGACCGAACTGACATGATTATTATATCCCTTTCCAAAAGTGGGTCAATATTGGTCGACTTTAGCTGCAGCTACTTCCCACGCCTACATTAGACCCGGTCGAACTTTAAACAGGATGACCCCTTCGTCCAAATATCGCTCCATTAGTTTACATCTAGCTCCGCCAACCACAGCAAAAATAAACTGAGCTTTCAGATTCTTGTTAGAAAATCACTCCTAACGCTTTGTTTTTGTACGGTCCAAACAAAAGAACCAAGCCAAGAAGAAGAAGAAGAACTGAGTACGTCCCTGTGAGAGAGGATGGCTTCTGCAATGATTCTATCCCAAGTAATCCAAACATCCTCATATAATCCTCACATCCCTATAATCCTCACACAGCCATGTCTGAGAACAGGCGGCAACTTGATTCCCGGTCTGTCGCTGATGCAGCTTATACGGATTTTTACTTTTTGGGGATGCTAGGAGTCAATGCGCAAGCCCCACATTTGTTTTATAACACCACGTCGGCTGTCTAGACTTTGCAGTTTGTCTTATTCATGGTACCGCTAACACCCCATAATATCCAGTCCTCTCATATTTAAATGCGGTAGAGAGCTGGAACACACGTTGTACTGTGCAAGGTGTTGAAAAGTAACTCCCTATTGGCCATTGCTTATAAATTATTGTTTAAACAGTACTGCAATAGGAGTACTTCGTAAACAGCTGTCAACATGTATTTTGTTCCGCATTTCAGGGGAAGCAACCTACTTTCGGTTTATTTAGGAGTACTTCCTAACTAGCTGTCAACATGTATTTTGTTCCGCATTTCAGGGGAAGCAACCTACTTTCGGTTTATTTATGGATAATGCCTATTGCATGATCATAACCGCATTGTGATCCTTACTGTGGTAGCATTTACCTACTGATCTCTGATTTCATCTCACGTGACCACGTGCAAGACGACGGGCCATTTTGGCCTTCTCTGCAAGTGCAAGACGACGGGCCATTTTGGCCTGCTCTGCAAGTGCAAGACGACGGGCCATTTTGGCCTGCTCTGCAAGTGCAATACGATGGGCCATTTTGGCCTGCTCTGCAAGTGCAAGACGATGGGCCATTTTGACCTTCTCTGCAAGTGCAAGACGACGGGCCATTTTGGCCTTCTCTGCAAGTGCAAGACGATGGGCCATTTTGGCCTGCTTTGCAAGTGCAAGACGATGGGCCATTTTGGCCTTCTCTGCAAGTGCAAGACGATGGGCCATTTTGGCCTGCTCTGCAAGTGCAAGACGACGGGCCATTTTGGCCTGCTCTGCAAGTGCAAGACGATGGGCCATTTTGGCCTTCTCTGCAAGTGCAAGACGATGGGCCATTTTGGCCTGCTCTGCAAGTGCAAGGCGATGGGTCATTTTGACCTGCTCTGCAAGTGCAAGACGATGAGCCATTTTGGCCTGCTCTGCAAGTGCAAGACTATGGGCCATTTTGGCCTGCTCTGCAAGTGCAAGACGATGGGTCATTGTGGCCTGCTCTGCAAGTGCAAGACGATGGGTCATTTTGGCCTTCTCTGCAATTGCAAGACGATGGGCCATTTTGGCCTTTTCTGCAAGTGCAAGACGATGGGCCATTTTGACCTTTTCTGCAAGTGCAAGACGATGGGCCATTTTGGCCTTCTCTGCAAGTGCAAGACGATGGGTCATTTTGGCCTGCTCTGCAAGTGCAAGACAATGGGCCATTTTGGCCTGCTCTGCAAGTGCAAGACGATGGGCCATTTTGGCCTGATCTGCAAGTGCAAGACGATGGGCTATTTTGGCCTTCTCTGCAAGTGCAAGACGATGGGCCATTTTGGCCTGATCTGCAAGTGCAAGACGACGGGCCATTTTGGCCTGATCTGCAAGTGCAAGACGATGGGCCATTTTGGCCTGATATGCAAGTGCAAGACGACGGGCCATTTTGGCCTGATCTGCAAGTGCAAGACGATGGGCCATTTTGGCCTGATCTGCAAGTGCAAGACGATGGGCTATTTTGGCCTTCTCTGCAAGTGCAAGACGATGGGCCATTTTGGCCTGATCTGCAAGTGCAAGACGACGGGCCATTTTGGCCTGATCTGCAAGTGCAAGACGATGGGCCATTTTGGCCTGATCTGCAAGTGCAAGACGACGGGCCATTTTGGCCTGATCTGCAAGTGCAAGACTGTTACACTCAGCTTGATGTTGGTGTTTTCTATCAGTATCTGATTCAGCCCCGATGCTTGAATTCCTGATAGGGTGTAACTCAGATTCGTTTATTCACACAGCCCGTCCAAACAGCATACAAGTCACAAAGTCGACGTATGAAGTTTTCCACTTTTATTCAGCACACATCAACAACTGCATACAATTCTCAATTCAACTCAACAACTTTCACAGCAACTCTCCAAATCACTATCAACAACTTTACTATCTCCACAACAATCTCGGCACACGATTAAATAACCTCTCTCTTTTCTGGAACAATATGGTACATGGTAGAAATGACGTACTGCCACCAATCGAACTAAAGATCGTCATCACTGGCTTACGTCATTACACATTTTCTCTACTTCCGGGAACATTCACGACCTTCGATATCCATCCGGAAATTTCTATCAAGAGTAAACACGCAGATCCAGAAACTTCGCAAATTATCAACGTTATACAAAGCCTCTCCTAACAACAATGCAAACTCAAATCAAAGGTAAATAAACTCCATTATTGAATACTTTGCAAATCGAAACGATTAGATCTATCGTACGCGCTTCAGCCATATTATCATTCGCGTTTCAACGTAACATAACCCCCCACTCAAGAAGAAATTTACCTAATTTCTTTCAACAACGTTGAAACGTAATGCACAAACAAAGTTCAGAATTAAAACTTATTTCAGACTGTCTGAACACTATCAACGTTCTCAGTTCATTCACACAGAGTCAATGATTTTCATCTTCAAATCCGTCTGGATATTGTCAATGTTCACAGTTCATTCACACGGTCAATGTTTCTCATCTGCAAGTCTTTCTGGATACTGTCAATGTTCACAGTTCATTTACCCAATCAACGTTTTTCATTTTCAAGTCTGTCATTACCAATATTTTTAGTTCATCCACACAGTCAATGTTCTTTCATTCGCAAGGAAACGACGCCCTCGTCAGTTGCAGTCGTCATCGGCCCAGGGTCAAAGACGATGATCACGTGGGCTTCCCTGGAATCAGTGCGTCCTCTGTTGTGTCCTTCTTCCATCGGATGTCCGACGCAGTCGACGTTGTCAGCTCCCAGGATGCATTCGCTGGGTCTTACGGTCAGGTTGGCTTCTGCGGGACGGTGGAACGGCTCCCTCAAGGTCTGCAGATGCTCCTTCCAGGTCTGGGTGTGGACTTCATGTTCGACTAAAGTCGTAGAGCCTGGGACATCATTGAAGTTATGGGGAAACTCGCCCATAAGGTCCTTGAGCTCCAACTTTTGACCTTCCGTCAAGCTCGGTCCTAGCTTAACATCATTGATGCCTTCTTTGCTGTGGAAGTCTCCAAGTTCCAATAGTTCTTCGCTGTCAAAGCTGTCGTCGGTCACAGCTGCTGTTGCTGCATGTACAGTCTCTGACGGCCTCTCCACGTACAGCTTAAGGAGGTTGGCGTGGTATATTTTGGAATGCTGGCCGACCTTCACCTTATAGTCGTTGATCCCCACCACGGTCTCCACTTCGTACGGGCCTTTCCACTGCATCAGCAACTTATTGTGATCAGTAGGTAGCAGCACCAGCACTTTGTTGCCAGGTTTAAACTTCCTGTTCACAGCCCTACGATCATAGTAGTGCTTTCCACGGTCCTGGGACTTCTTCAGGTTTTCTCTGGCTATCTCGAGAGTCTGCTCCAGCTTCTCCCGTAGCTCAAACACGTACTGGTAGCTGTTCTTCACCTCTGGGGTGTCTACTTCTTTCGTCCACAGTTCTTTCAGGATGTGCATCGGCCCTCGGATGGTTCTTCCGTACAGCAGCTCGAACGGAGAAAAGCCGGTGGACTCCTGCGGTACTTCTCTGTAGGCGAAAAGTAGGGCGTTGATGTAGCGATGCCATTGTCTGGGCTGCTCGCTGCACAGTTTCTTCAAGGTGGACTTCAGCGTAGCATTGAACTTCTCGACGAGCCCGTTGCACATTGGATGGTAGGGTGTCGTAGTCAAATGCCGGATGCTCAGCAGTCGGTTGACCTCCTTCATGCAGTCAGAGACGAACTGCGTCCCGAGGTCTGTCAGAATTTCTTCAGGCACTCCAAGTCTACTGAACATGTCCACCAGTGCCTCTGCTACAGTTTCAGTGTCAATCTTCTTCAGTGGCACTGCTTCTGGGTACCGAGTCGCATAGTCCACTAAAGTCAGTACCCATCGATGACCTTCTTCACTCGGAGGTCTTATTTCGCCGATTAAGTCTAAGGCCACCCTCTTGAAAGGTCGGTCGATCAGAGGCATCCTCTGCATAGGCACTTTCGGGACCCTTCCTCGAGGTATGGTCTTCTGGCAAATGTCACATGATCGGCAGAAACGGCTGACGTCCGCATGAAGCCCTGGCCAGTAGAACACCGCCTGGATTCTGTCTGACGTCTTCCTGATGCCTAGGTGACCTCCCATAATTGAGTCATGCGCTACTTCCATCACCTGGCGCCTTAAGGGTAATGGTACCAGTACTTGACGTAGTGGTTTACCTCCGTTGACCCTCGGGTGCTGGAAGATTCTGTACAGGATCTTGGCCTTCACCTCAAAATAGACCGTGCTATTGCCCTTGGTCACGTGGTCTTGGCGGTTCCTGTACTTGTTTAAAGTGCTATCAGCTTCCTGGAGCTGGATCAGCTTATCTCTGTCCACGATGGCAGCTTTGGAGTTGTCGGCGACCTTCAGTGGCGTAGACATCTTGTCTCTCTTGGCCTGGGCCCTGGTAGTAACAGCACTGACGATCTCTGGTCGGCAGGGCTGAGCCGGAGTAACCACATTGTCCCGTAGCAGCTCTGTAAGGTCTCCATCGGGAAACGGCAATGGATCCTCCTCCACAACTTCGACGCGTTGGGTTGAGGCAGGACTCCACTCTGGATCGGGGTCGTCGGGTCGTCTCGCGCCGTCGATATTCCCGATCATCAAATCATACAGCGGCTTCTTCAGGCAAACCGCTTCGACTTCGCCTATGTAGAAAGGAGTGCTGACTTGAATCTTCGCAACTGGCGCTCTCACACATTTGCTGTCGGCCATAAGTGTCCATTTAGAATCGCCAGTGAACTGTTCTTTAGCGATTAGGTCTTCTCTGACGATGACCCCACTGCAGCCAGAGTCTCTTAAAACAGTCACTTCATGATTTCCGACGCGTCCCTTCGAAACTGGCATGTTCTGGACGGTCACAGCTGCGCTGGCGACGACGGGGATGGATTTTCCGTTGGCAAGGAGAAGTTGGCCATCGGTCATGCACTCTTGCACGTCGGCAGGAGTAGCTGTGCGCTTGGTCTCACTCGGAAGAATGACGCTCCCGCCGCACACCTGATGGTCAGATCTACTGGTTTGCCGTTGATTGGAGAACCGCCTCTGCCGGTTGCCCGCCGCTGCGTTGTCCGTACTGCTCCGCTGTCCGCTACTTTTGTTTTGAGGACAATTAGCCGCCCTGTGGTCTGTAGCGTTGCAGGTGAAACAGCCTCTTGAATGCCCTTCCCTGGGAGGAGGCGTGGAGTCAGTGTGTCTCTGGCTCGTCTGGCTCCCCTGGATCTGGTTCCCATGGCTTGCCGTCTTCTGAAAGTGTTTCGTCGCGCTGGGTGGCCCCAACGTTTTCTCATGAGCGATGAGATATCTTTCAGCAGCCTCAGCAACGTCTTTTAGCGTCTGCAACTTTTGTATTTCCAAGTGGATCGCGAGGTCCTTAGGGCAGGCGTTGAGTAATTGTTCCCTCACGATCAGCTCATGGAGACTCTCGTAGGTCTTCCCTTTGCCTGATAATTCCACCCACTTGTGTAGGTATGATGACAGGCGCTCCACAAATTGCTTTGGTGTCTCGTCTGACAAAGGCCGGCATTCACGAAAGCGTTGACGGTAACCCTTTTCTGTAAAGTTGTAGCACTGCAATAGGGCCGCTTTCAAAACGTCGTAGTCTTTGGCGTCATTATTCGACAGTCTACTGTAGACATCGAGCGCCTTCCCCGTCAGTAGTGCGCTGAGTATGATCGCCCAGTCTTGACGTTGCCATTTAGCGCTTTCGGCGAACCTTTCAAACCTCGCTAGATAGCTGTCGATCTGGTCCTTTTCGTCGACGAATGCTGGCAATTTTGGAGCTTTGAAGTCGCTGATAACGTGTGGCGCGTGCTGCTGTTGTTGGATGCGCGCCATCTCTAACTGGAACTGACGCTCAGCTTCCCTTTCTTCACGCCTGCGTTCCTCTTCTCTTTCTTCACGCTGCCGCTGCTCTTCTCTTTCTTCTCGGCGACGTTGCTCTTCTAATTCTCGTTCTTCACGGCGACGCTGCTCTTCTAATTCTCGTTCTTCGCGCCGTCGCTGTTCTTCTCTTTCTTCACGCAATATTCTCTCCTGGCATTTGACGTACTCCGTCAGCTGTTTGCCTTTTAGATTTAGTTCAACCCCTTTCTGCCAGAAGTCAGCCATCTTGATGCTTCTGGAAAGTTCTTTTCTGGAATGTTCTTTTTCTGGAAAGTTCTTTTCTGGAAAGTTCTTTTTCTGGAAAGTTCTTGACTGTGCTGCACCCTTCTAGACTGTTCTAGAACAGCACGCTTTCTGCAGTAGCGCTGATGCTTGTCACTAGTCGCCTTCGCTGACGCAGGCCCCGCTGTCCTCGTCGTATGCGACGCTGCACCACGCTGGTGTTGATGTACACGTTCCTGTGCTGAAGTAGACGCGACGTCCGCTCGCCGCTCTCTGTAACACTGGCGATGTAGCTCCGAGACTGTCCCTCGACGTAGTCCTGCGGCAGCTACGTAGTCCCGCTCTGTTGTTCGCTCACGAAGCAACTCTTCGGCGACTACACGCCCTTGCAGTCAACCCGAACCTATCGGTGATGTAGTCCCAGTGTGTTGGCCCCTCTCGACGCAACTCGTTGGCGGCTACCCTCGATGACTGCCTCTCGTAACGTTGACTCGCTTGTTGTAGCAGTTGAACCCTTGGCTATGGCGTGAATCGCGGCTTGACCCCCAAAATGTTACACTCAGCTTGATGTTGGTGTTTTCTATCAGTATCTGATTCAGCCCCGATGCTTGAATTCCTGATAGGGTGTAACTCAGATTCGTTTATTCACACAGCCCGTCCAAACAGCATACAAGTCACAAAGTCGACGTATGAAGTTTTCCACTTTTATTCAGCACACATCAACAACTGCATACAATTCTCAATTCAACTCAACAACTTTCACAGCAACTCTCCAAATCACTATCAACAACTTTACTATCTCCACAACAATCTCGGCACACGATTAAATAACCTCTCTCTTTTCTGGAACAATATGGTACATGGTAGAAATGACGTACTGCCACCAATCGAACTAAAGATCGTCATCACTGGCTTACGTCATTACACATTTTCTCTACTTCCGGGAACATTCACGACCTTCGATATCCATCCGGAAATTTCTATCAAGAGTAAACACGCAGATCCAGAAACTTCGCAAATTATCAACGTTATACAAAGCCTCTCCTAACAACAATGCAAACTCAAATCAAAGGTAAATAAACTCCATTATTGAATACTTTGCAAATCGAAACGATTAGATCTATCGTACGCGCTTCAGCCATATTATCATTCGCGTTTCAACGTAACAAAGACGATGGGCCATTTTGGCCTGATCTGCAAGTGCAAGACGATGGGCCATTTTGGCCTGCTCTGCAAGTGCAAGACGATGGGCCATTTTGGCCTGCTCTCGTCAATTTGAGGTGAAATCGGAGATGAGCCACTACATTCACAATACTTTCTCGTTTTCTTCCAATAAAGTAACCTTAACCAGTTTAGTGTTGTTTTTTTTTTCAATAGGGAGTTATTTTTTTACCACACTTTATTCTTCGTATTGTTAGTGAATTGAGGATAATAATGATGATAATGATGCTGATGGTGGTGGTGGTAGTGATGATGATGATGATGATGATGATGATGATGATGATGATGATGATGATGATGACGATTAATTACATGTGTATGCACATTAACGGTGCATTATTGTGTGTGGATGATGAGAGACCAATACACATAAGACTCGAGAGTATACATATGTCTCATTTGCAATAAAACCAAAATACTTGTATGTGTGTAAACGGTCCAAGTTCCGTTTGTATCATAACACAATGGTTAGCTGTCTAGACTGGAATAACATTTTTTTCTGTTTCTTGTTCCTGATCATGAATGCCGAAGCCCTATGAAACTCGGTGTTACATGGCGACAAGGCCATTAAAACAAAACCTACGCCTACATAAATTGTGTGTGTGTATTAGGAGACTGTTAATTAATTAATTAAATAAATAAATAATTTATTATTCTATAGCGCTTGTATAGACATTGTAGATTTTCCTTTCTTCCGAATTCCGAAGCAGTTAAAAGTATGAATGAACATTGAATTTTAACGTTTACGCCTACCTACGCAAGGCAGACACCCCCGTCTGCCTTGCGTAGGTAGGCGTAAACGTTAAAATTCTAAGTTCAAATTCCTAAGTTTAAACTCAATGTTCTAAGAACCTATAGCAACAAATGAACCCAACGTAGCCTACTGATTGTGCTGCTCAACCCAAGGAGAAAACCGAATCCCTTTTGCGTGCGGGTGCTCACACCACCACGCTACTGCGCCCACCGACTGTGTGTTTGAGAAAGCCAAACCATACTTAATAACCAACGTTTACTGTTCGGGGAGATCGGAATATACCGGACCAAAGATTAGCTGGCGAAGATGTGGGAATAGAATGGAATGGAAAGGGTTTTTTGCTAGGATTTCGGTGGTGACGGAGGTGGGCAGGGAGTTTGGCAGGGAAGTTGGGGTGAAGAGAGGATGAAGGGTGTTGATTGCGGGTGGTAAGGTGAAGATGGGGAGGGGGTAGGAATATAGGATAGATGAACAAGGGAATGTAGGAATGATGTTTGTCAAGAAGTCAACCACATGCAGTGAGTCCCTAACACCGCCCGAATCTCTCTAGACACCCTTATAATAATGTTGTACGGATGGCTCTGTCTTTAACGTTAATACCCAGTGGCGGGGGAGAAAATACGCATTGACACTACGCCGCTGACACTGGCCGAGGCTTAAGTTCGACTCCCCTTACTTGTGATAGGTCCTGGAGGAGTTTCAGATACGCTGTGTGGAAAAAGTACAGTCTACCGTTGTCTTTGTGACTTCATGTCATCAGCCAGTGCAGACGCATAAAAAAACATAATAAGAATTGGAAGCTTGTGTGTGTGTGTGTTTAGATGTTGGGCGTGAGGGTGTGTTGATGCCTGTGTGTGTTTGTGTGTGTGTGAGAGAGAGGGGGGGGGAGAGAGAGGGGTGGACAGACAGACAGACACACATACAGACAGAGGAGAGAGACAGAGAGAGGGAAAGAAGAAAAACTACAAGAGGAAAGAGAAAAAAGAAGAGACAGACAAACATAACATATCCTATCCTATCCTATCCCTTAACTCGGAGGTCGTAGGGACACCACAAATGATCGTTTAACCAGCGTACTCCATCTTTCCCTGTCCTCAGCAACCCTGATTGTCTCCCTCAGTGTCAAACCAGTCCATTCTTGAATGCTGTCCTCCCACCTCTTCTTCGGTCTCCCTCTTCTTCTACCTCCTTGCACTGTGCCTCGCAAGATGGTATTTGCAAGACCTGATGATCTTATGACGTGGCCATACCATCGGAGTTTCCGTTTTTTCACCACTGTGAGCAGGTCATCGTGTTGTCCAATGGCTTGTGTGATGGTCTGTTGGACTTTGTCGTTGGTGATGTGCTGGGTATAGGAAATGCCCAGAAGTCTTCTGTAGCACCTCATCTCCATGCTTTGTATTCTTCGTTGTAGATCTGCTGTGAGGGTCCATGTTGCGCATAACATAAGAAAGAGAGAAAGAGAGAGGAGAGAGAGAGAGAGAGAGAGAGAGAGAGAGAGAGAGAGAGAGAGAGAGAGAGAGAGGGAGCATTTGGGCGATCGTTTGATTTGTATGACCAATGTGTAAAGCTCCCATCCTTGTCCGATGACGATGACGACGACGACGACAATGATGATGATGATGATGATGATGATGATGATGATGATGATGATGATGGTAATGATGATGATCGTACAAGTACATAAGCGACAGCCTTATTTACAGTTGTGCAGAGACAGAGCCGTCGAATTTTGAGGTAAATGCTAGCAGTTTTAATATTATTTTAGAAACTACCAACTGGGTACAACTTCATTCTTTTTCTCGAGCTGTTACAGCACCTTTTCGACCTCTCGTTTTACGATCGCTGTGTAAGAGTTTAAGCAATCACTACTGATAATTGTTCTGCTATCATTTACAGATTTCTAGGTACCAGAAGTATAATTATTTGGAAACAACAGATCCATTCTTCTTATAGAGAGAGCTGTCGGCATATTTTTCACTTCTGAAGAGGAAGCATTCGGCCTGGTTTGAACCACTTGCTTTGATTGTTGCTCAGTTCTACTTCAATTTCTATGCATTAGGACTTGGTTTCTCCTTTATGAAACGTCCAGAGAGGGACGGGAAGGATATGGGAGCTGCGGCTAGCTTTTATTCATCTTTTATTTGGCATTCAGAATGGCAAGAATGAGTGATGGCGGTCCGATGGACAGAGGGCAAGTGTGAAGTTCAGGATGCGAACAACTTCGATCATGATGGATTTCCTGATGTCTCCAGTGGAAGGAATGGATCAATAAATAAATAACTACACTTAGAGACAACCGAGTACCGCTAATATCCATTTTTTCCTGTTGCATGCATGCTCAGTGCGACGAAACCTATCGCATGTACATTGACCCTAGAGGACGGGGTTGCTGGGGGAAGGAGGGGTAGAAAGGGTGGGGTGGGGAAGTTTAAATATCCATTACCTAATCGTTATATTAAGTCGGCTCTTGTAGGAGAACAAAATAGTTTACACATTAAAGTTAAACTGCTTTTTCGAGGGACTAAGCAACGATCAGATTGTCACTATTTAGATGATGGCCCTGACAGCCCACATGCTCATGGATAATTACACACACACGGGCACACACACACATACACACATGCAGGAACACATTTTCACAATTTATTCAAAAATTGCGACACAGCGTTATATTACAACACATCGTCTTCGGAATAATGAAGCGTAAGCACTGAAGCCAAAAAGACATACACACCGGCGTGCACGCGCGCCCGCAAGTACACCACACACACACGCATACACACATTCCCACGCACTCACGCAAGCACACACAAACAGATATCACAACGCAATATAACAACCCAATCTCCATCTCTCTCTCTCTCTCTCTCTCTCTCTCTCTCTCTCTCTCTCTCTCTCTCTCTCTCTCTCTCTCTCTCTCTCCCTCCCCATTGTTCCACTTATGTCTCACACGTGTTAACTGCACTTTTACATGCAAAGGCGGATGCATGTGTTCATACCATCCTGCTTTAAAGGGCTGTCAGGCTTCTCTCATCCAACAGTCTAATAATAGCACAGCATCCTTTCTTGCTGAGAGGAAAGCAAAAACGACAAAGGAAAGCGGCTAGTAAAACTATCGCTTTCCTGGACAACACGCACAAAGCTATTTAAGCTATCGTGTGCGAGATATAAAAATCAGATATAATAAAGGTAAAGGTGTCCTCGTAATATTTCTGTCCATGTAAGAAAAGGAAGCATTTGAGACCTCACTTTCTCTAGGCCAGCTTAATGAGCGCGGTGCCTATCTCTCCTCTCCCACGCTGTTTTACCTTTCCCGGTTCTAAAAAGAACCAGGTACCTGTTACGTTTGAGACGAGCACGATAGATCCGATCGTTTTGTTTTGCAAGGCATGCAATACCAGAGTGTATTTACCTTTGATTTGATTTTGCGTTGTAGTTGGAAGAAGCTTTGTATAATGTTGATAATTTTTGTTGGTCGATATTATTGGAGAATTTTCTAGGGTTGCTTGCTTACTATCGATCGAAGTATCTAGACAGATCTACTAGTAGCCGAGAGATTCTTTAAACCTAAATAAAGTTATATGACGTAAGACAATGCATAGTTCCGGTAACTGGCTGTAATTGCGTCACGCTGGAATGTTCGAATATTCTCCAGAGTATAGAGAGACTATATAAGTGCCGTACTGTTTAAGAGTTGATAGTTGTGGACAAGTGAAAACAGCGATGGAGCGATTGTATGCAGTTGTTGATGTACGCTGAATAAAGTTGGAAAACTTCATACGACGACTCCTGCCTTGTTGCTGAGTGAACAGGTTGCGTGGATAAACGAATCTGAGTTATACTTATCAGGATTCAAGCATCGGGGCTGAATCAACTACTGATTTAAAAAAAACAACAACGAGTGTAACAGTACCCATTCACAGGCGGGTGGACTAGGGTGTGAGGTGCGCTTTTTGTAAACTTTTTTGTGTGGTTTGTTGGTTGCCTTCCATGTATGATCACCCATCCAAGTACTAACCCTTCCCGGCATTGCTTAACATGAAACATTGCTAGCGTGTGTCCAAACCATTACACTACTGAAACCCAAATTTAAAAAAAATGAAAATGAGTACCACTATGCATAATAGTCAGTTGACGTTTAGGTCCTGTTTCACAATTCTGCTTCAAAGTTCCTAATTGGAAGGCTTCTTGGTTTTACTTTTGACTAGGAGGGGTTTACCCTAATTTTGGCATTGTTGTTACAATACACAGTGGTGAGAAAAACGTAAACTCCGATGGTAGGGCCACGTCACCAGATCATCAGGTCTTGCAAAGACCATCCTGCAAGGCACAGTGCAAGGAGCTAGAACAAGAGGGAGACCGAAAAAGAAGTTACATTACATCACATTACATTATTATTGCTTTAGGTCCAGCGGACTCTTCCGAGCCAAATCAGGACCGGACAACCCCCGATCCGCATAAAAGATCTGCTGAAACAACCCTAGTGGGAAAACCGAAAGCTCTCCACCAGCCAGTCACTTTACAATAAGACATCCCACGCAGAGGACGTCTGAGGCTTCACCCCAACTTATCGAACCCCCGTTTACAAAAACAAAATAGAATACAAACATCATTATAAATTATCAACAAAACACATACATATAAAATGCCTACATTGCTAAATAATAACATCATGGGAAGCCCTAGTGGCCACCTGGCAGAAAGCGTCCAATATTCCCAAGCTGATCCAATAGACCTCATACACAAACAAGGAGTCTTGTCCCGGAAGAGTTTTCAAGAAAAAAGGTAGGAAACTGGTCTAGCGAAGAAGACGATAGTATAGCAGATTGATAGAAAAGAGCAAGAATGAGAAAGAGCAAATGAGAAAGACAGCGACAGTGGGAATTTAAAGCACTAAATTTCCAGAAAGTGGGGATACTATTTATACTGAAACCCCCGGCACCCCAACGGGGTGAAAAAGAAGTGGGAGGACAACATTCGAGAATGGACTGGTTTGACACTGAGCGAAACAATCAGGGTTGCTGAGGACATGGAAAGATGGAGTACGCTGGTTAAACGATCATCTGTGGTGCCCCTACGACCTCCGAGTTATGGGATAGGATAGGATAGGATAGGATAGGATAGGTTACAATACACAATGATGAAATGGGATTTTCCTTGCTCGAACCAACCGCTAACATGTACATTTTCCATTTCGGTTCTGACAGGGAGTTATTTTCTCTGTTTTAATGATATAGCCTTGTGACCTTTGACCCTATTCCTGAATGAACTCCGCGGCTTGAAGCCGGCGTCTTTGGTGTGTGGTGTAGGGGGAGGGTAGGGTCTAATTTAAAACCTAAAACGAAACCCCTTACGAGCAATTGTTTTAACGGGTTCTGTCTTTCACCGGCTTTTGGTAGTTACTATTTTTAGATCCAGAATGTGAGCTTGGCCTTGCAATTGATAGGCACAAAAACTAAAGATTTCTTCAGTGGTGCAACACTCATTGTCAATGCTAAAAGTTTCTGTCGAGGTGGAATGGTCTAAGTAGGTTCCCTTTAATGGTCGAGTTACCTACCGTTATCCCTCAAGGTGGCGCTGCCTTGCATCAGGCAGAATTATCTCCCGTCCTAATGTGGTTAAATTTACGCCCCTTCCATTTTGTCTACATCCACACCCGTGGCGCTGGCTACATGAGGGTTGAAACATCGGCAGGTTTATCTTCCGTCCGAAGTCGTTCCAGGGCTTCTTTAGCTCTTTTTTTTTTTTTTTAGTCCTTTTCACTGCTTTGGTTAGGAAGCGTTTATGTAGTGTAGAACAGTGGAGTGCGTGTTTGTACTATCGTGTAGAGTTTCCCAGTTGTTGCCTGGATGGGTGTAGTGTTACACCCCTTTGAGATGGCAGGAGTGATAGTACCGCGACTACTGTCATGCCTAGTACCACTCCACTTCGCGTGACGCACGAGCCCGACGTCGCCTTTGATCGGAACACTTGCCGGTGGAGAGTGGCGAAGGTGACGGCATGTGGCAGCCTACATCGTCTTCACCTCACTGTAATACTACTGCACTGCTCATTTCTACAGGGTATTTAGTCGTTGTGTATAGGCTCCAGCGTTGGTTGAAAAGTAACTCCCTATTGGGCAGTGCTAATAACTTTCCTAGATAATACTGCATTTAGATAAAACAACAGGCATGGAATTTCCTTTGTAAAATATTTATTTCCTCCACTTTTAGCTAAAATCATCTTTATTTTGAAGCATATTTTGTAAAGAATCATTTGTCTACAATGTAAGATTTCTCTAAATAATGTATTTTCTCCGTAAATAACTTATAATTTACCTAATTAATGTATCGAAGTATCTCGAAGTCCGAAAGACCATCACACAAGCCATTGGACAACACGATGACCTGCTCACAGTGGTGAAAAAACGGAAACTCCGATGGTATGGCCACGTCACCAGATCATCAGGTCTTGCAAAGACCATCCTGCAAGGCACAATGCAAGGAAGTAGAAGAAGAGGGAGACCGAAAAAAAGAGGTGGGAGGACAACATTCGAGAATGGACTGGTTTGACACTGAGCGAAACAATCAGGGTTGCTGAGGACATGGAAAGATGGAGTATGGTGGTTAAACGATCATCTGTGGTGCCCCTACGACCTCCGAGTTACGGGATAGGATAGGATAGGATAGGATATATTGATAAGGTAAATAAATCATAATATGGGTAAATAAAGCATTGTTGGTAAATAAGGAGTTATTTACTTCACAGATTCTTGTCCTTCCTACCTTGCTGATCTACTGACTGTCTACTCCCCTTCACGCACTTTAAGATCTTCTGCTGACACTCGCACACTCAAGGTTCCCGTCACCCGCACTAAGACATACGGCCAACGTGCATTCGCTTACTCCGCACCTAAGCAGTGGAATTCCCTTCCCTCCCATATCCACAACATACAATCAACACAAGCATTCAAAAAAGGCCCTCAAAACCCACCTCTTCAAACTGCATTATTCAGATTGATTTGTATCCCGCTGCCATTCTCTCATCTTTTGTCTATGTCTGATCCGTAAGTGTATACACGGCTGTAAATATTTATACTGTTTTTCTTCCGGGCATATAAATAGCTGTGAATAGGTTTTTGCAATTCTATTTCTGTCTTTTTTGTCATTTGTGCACATAGTTGTAAATAGTCTATTTCGGTCTTTTTTTTGTAATTTATGTACATAGTTGTAAATAGTCTGTACCTTTACTGTTCCGTCTTTGGTGTATTGTAGCAAAAGTGATGTTTTATCGAGTGCATGTATTTATATGTAATGACTAGTACAAGCTATATAAAAATCCGTTATTATTATTATACTTATATAATGCTTTATTTTGCAGATTGTGTGAAATAGTGTATTATTTAGAAATGTTTCTAAATAGTGATTAGCCTCTCTATATAGTGGTGTATTATTTAACGCAATTGCCTAAATAATGCGTTACAGAGGTAAGTAATTCCTTATTTAAAAACAATGCCTTATTTACCTATGTTATGAGTTGTTACGGAGAAGATATAGTAGAGAAATCTTACATTGTATGTAAACAAATGATAATTAGAAAAAATGCTTTTTTATATCTAAAGATTTGAGAATGGACTGGCTTGACACTGAGCGAAGCCACGAGGGTTGCTGAGGACAGAAAAGACGGAGTACGCTGGTTATAGGATCATCTATGGTGCCCCAACGACCTCCGAGTTACGGGATGTGGATAGGATAGGATAGGATATAAAGATTATATTTTACAACAAGAATTACGTGGGGCCGGGTAGCTCAGTTCGCATATAGGTGACTACTGGACCGATTTATACTGACACCAGCGGGCCAGTTGTTGGTAAAGGGGAAAATAATATGATCACACGTTGACCAATCCGGGATTCGAACCAGCGACCTTTCGGTTACTAGCAAGACGCTCTTACAAACTGAGCTATCCGGCCCCACAAACGCAGTACTATTTACAATGTTTAATAAGCAATGTTCAATAGGGAGTTACTTTTCCACCACCTAGTATGTTAAGGCCTTTGCTAGAAGAGGAAAAGATCGGTTGCTTTCCTGTTAGTAATTCCTTAACTGCTCAATAAACCAGTACCTCAGGGGAACTATAATATATTCAGTATGATCTCCGGTATAGCCCTGCATACGGACTAGAAAGAGAGCGATACATTCCGAATAAACAGACAAGATTTCGTAATGAGGATGAAGTTGTTTAGTATAGTGCGACGATCTACGTCGCAAGACAAGCTCACGAATAATTACTATAGAAATGGCATCCATTCGCAAGACACACTTGCGACACATCTCATCCATAGCTGGCGCGTCTGTCAGTTCAGTTCAGTGGGTAGATTACCGTCCCCGGGCACAATAGCGTATATGGGACTGCGTCTGTCAGTGGAACTTTGTGCCAGGAAACCGTGTTCCAGGGCCAGGGTACTACGGATGTTGTGTTTGGTTTTGTTTGGTTGTTTGTGTGTAACAATGATTTGACGTGGGAAATTGCACTGTTTTCCCATTAATAGGTCGTATAATGAGCATTGGTCTCTACAACCGACCGCTGAAGCTTCGAAATTTAGATATCTCTTCCTTTTTTTCTTTCTTTTTTTTTATTATTTTTTTTTTAAAGAAAGAAAATAAGGAAGATTATATAAAACATACAACTCTGACGACTGTATAAACACACTTTCTATTTTTAGAATCAATCTTGATGCTATTAATAGGCACACCAATAAATGATGTTTTGTATTGTGTGTATTTTTTGTTTGTTTTCTTGATTTCTTTTTTGGGCGGGGGGGGGGGGGGAGGGGGGAAGGGAGGGCGCGCGCTGGGGGGGGGGGGAAGGGTTAATTTTTTGTTGTAGCAAAACCGTACTTCCCAAAGAAGTTCTGTTCGGGTTTTAATCTTTTTTTTCCCCGGTGGGGCGACACTCATTGTGATTATAAAAGGATATTTGTGACGCTGACATGAATGGTTTGGGGGGCTCTTTAAAAGTTGGCAAGCGGCGATAACTGACAGTAGGTCTAATTAACGGCTACATTGCCAATCAATGGTTGGCGCCTTTCGCACGTCCCTGCATGCAGACTTGTGTTGGCGAGCGATGGTGCTATCATCATTTGGTTGTATGCCATTAAACAGACTGTGCAGCAAACTGAACATCAAGGTTCTGTTCCTCCTTTGTAGACTCGGTACGATCATTATGCAGTTTGAGTGTGTGTGCGTGTGTGTGTGGGGGGGGTGCGTGTGTGGATGTGTTTGAGAGTGTGTGAGCGCGCGCGCGCGTGCGTGTGGGCGTGCGGGTGTTATTATTCCTTGTGTCTGAGCTTGGCAATACGATTATTTCACTTTGACTTGTAGACTTTAAGTATTATTATTCCATCTGTGCTTTCTTAGCTCATTTACCAGCTTAAGACCGACTCAAGGCGCTGACAGAAATAGGATCTAACTCAAGCAGCCCTATTTTTGCGCACGCAGGCATTCCATCGCACGAATTTAAAGATACTGACGCCCGTGGCCAAGACTTGTGAGTGCCAGATACCAAAGATAACGTACCCTGAGCGTTGCTGTGCTTGCGGCCACCGCGAGCTCTCTGGGAAGACAACCGGAATTTTTCTCGCACGGATAACACAAAAAATATAGAAAATAAGAAAAAAAATAAAAATCCATTTTGGGGCACAGTCGCCGAATGAAACTTTAAATGTGTCCCAATTTGTCCCCATGCCTTCCGACATATTTTCTTTTAACATTCACAGTGAGTGTTGCCTCACTGAAAACAATAAGCTTACAACAAAACAGTAACTCTTTGGAAAGTATAATTGTATTTTTTTGTTTTCTTTTATTGAATACATTCTGTAGTGTCTGCGCTTGTTCATAACAGACATTCTGGAGCTATAAAAATAGCATCTGCCAAAGTCTGTATACAACCAGTAAAAACAGTTGCTCGTAAGTTTTTTTTTTTAAATCGTTTTAGAGTAATAAAATAGACCCTTCCTTACCCTACCCTAGACAGCAAAGAGGCGCATGCGCTTTAAACCGCACAGTTCACTCACAAATAGGGTCAAAGGTCACGTGGCTGCACGGTTAAAACAGGGGAAATAAATCCCTGTCAGGACCGAAATGGGAAATTAAAATTTGAGTTGTTGGTCTGAGCACCGAGAGCACACGTCATCATTATTTATTGTTTAAAAAAGACAAAAAACAAACAACAATGCGGATTTTAGGATAAACCTGTTTTCGCCAAACATAAACAAAGCCTTTGGACAATACGATGACATGCTCACAGTGGTGAACAAACGAAAACTTCGATGGTATGAACACGTCACCAGAGCATCAGGCCTTGCAAAGACCATTCTGCAAGACACGGTGCAAGGAGGCAGAAGAAGAGGGAGACAGAAAAAAAGGTGGGAGGACAACATTTGAGAATGGACTGGTTTGACACTGAACCAAGCCATGAGAGTTGCTGTGAGCAGAGAAAGATGGAATACGCTGGTTAAACGATCATCTGTGGTGACCCAACGACCTTCGAGTTACGGGATAGGATAGGATAGGATAGGATAGGACAGGAAACAAAACCTTCGAATTAGGGCCTTTTAAGGTGGCGGATTTGTTAGGTCGTGTACTGACTGTTGTTTTTTTTTACCCCGAATCAACTCAACTTCTGCTTCTGTCCGTTAGGTAAAGGTCAAAGCCTCATGTTAGACACACATTCCAGCTGCTGAATATGGAATGGAACTTTTCTCTTATCTGGCACAGTTTTGCAAATTGAAGTACACCAGACTCAGCTGTACATTTCTCCCTGAGGAAAGGTAAGTCAGTTATCCGCGTTTAAGGCGATGTCTCGACCTTTTAGCATTTAAAGTTGTTCTTTGCACCAGCATCACGCATGCACAGCACCGCCCAAAACCGCGAGACATTAACGTTAAAATAAGTGTCTGAGAGCTGCGCCACATCTTTCAGATCCATGCTCGCTGTAGAAGTATCGATCGACTAGATCTATGGCCGCTACCTATGTATGGGAGCAGGTCTGTGTTACATCAAGTTGTATATTTCCTCAGATTTTGTATTTTCACCAGATTCCCCCACCTTCCCCCTTACTCCCGCGCCCCCCTTCTTCCTCCGCTTCCTCACCCACCTCCAATCCTAACCATTCCCAGTTCTATAATCTCATAGCTTCATATGTTCTCGAGGCTCTATGTTGAAGTTCTGTTTCTGCAGACCTGTTCTCTCTCTCTCTCTCTCTCTCTCTCTCTCTCTCTCTCTCTCTCTCTCTCTCTCTCTCTCTCTCTCTCTTTCTCTCTCTCTCCGCCCCTCCCCTTCCCCGCATCTCTTTCTCTTTCCCTTTCTCTCCCTCTCTCTGTATGTTCTTCCTCCATCCAAGGTCCGTGTTACAATCAGGACCAGATATAACGACGTTGACGATTTTGATGCATTCAAATCGCTGGTGGACTGAAACGTAACTGGAATATATATGTTGTATATTTCAATTTAAATGCAACCCAAACGTTCATTTGATCCCACCTTCACCCCAATCCTCCCCGCTTTAAGTGAAAAAAAAGCCCAAACACCTTTAGTTCATATCTACGTCATGAAAGCGGTCGGTGGAAGAAAAAGTTGGGACCATGGCATACTCGTAAACCAGAAAGACTTGAGGATACATGAAAATGCACCCCACCGCCCATGTAGATCTATAACAACCTTGCTAGAGCTAATGCGGCTTCTCGGTAAGGCGCCTATGTTTCTTCTAAATGACGTGTAATGGGATTTTAACGAGACTGGTATGTCATGGGAAGTCACGCCCGAAGTTCCTTTTTTTTTTTTCTTTCTTTCTTTTTTTCCCCTGAACAATTTTCGGTTTTACCGTAGTTTTTGTCAGCGTTAACATAAAGATAGTTTCTCAGAAATAGATATTATTTTGTTGGTTTGTTTGACGCAGTAAACTCAAGACTGTTGTCTTATGACTCTTTGTGGAAAAATACGCGTCTGCATAAGCGGTCGGGGCCCGGGGCGCGACTTCTGTTTCCCTCTCTACCTCTCACCCCCCCTTCCCCCCCCCCCCCCCCCAAAAAAAAAAAAAAAAAAAAAAAAACCACACACACACAGAAAACGAAACAAAATTTTCCTGTTTAATTATTTTGTTGAGGTAACATTATAATATTGTAGGTATAACGATCGTGCTGTGGGAAAAAATAATAATTTTTTATGAAGAAATCGCTATTTCCGAGCTTATTCTTATTGTGTTGTAATGTTGCGTACAGTCACAATAAAAGGGTTTTCTGTTCTTTTTAATAACGTTAGTTTGGTTTTGGGTTAGTGGGAATTTTTTTTACAGTTTATTCCCGCTGGTAAGAACTCGCGATTGATAACAGATGAACAGCACCGTGATGTATCATCATCGTAGAATTAATTAATGAACTAATTAATTAATTAATAAACATTGAAGCGTAACGTCCACACTAACAATTGGCAAGCGAAATGGCTGACGAGGAAAATTATTCCAGAGAAAAGTGTAGAACCAGAATAAGAATTTAAAAAAAAAGGTTTTTATCTTAACAAGAGAAATTTATACATGGATTTACCGTCAGTTAAAAAGTTACAGGTAAAATACAAACTATGAAGTAAAATAAAAACTTAACGTTCAGAATATATCATTCACTGATTCCCTCGTACAATGGTATAGGTCTACAATGAAAGAAATATATTTCTCTTATATAGCGCACTTACAAGCTCAGAGAGCTTCTCAAGACGCTGGCCCGTAATATCCAGCAATCACACAATAGTTTGCAGAAGTCAGGATTCCAACCCACGTCGCCCAAGACACGCTCACACAAGTCGTGCAATGCAACATACTACGTAACACACACACTACACATTATGGACCTAAACACTGAACCATCAGAGCTATCGTACTGCTAAGACGGACAATGAAAAATGGGCACTTTGATCTCGCCCATTACGGAATTGGAACTTAGGTCATAGGCCTAGTGACGAACGCCATACCACCGAGTTAGAGCGTTGGTTCAAACGAAAAGAACTATATTGAAGGCGTAGTACCGTGGAGTAAATTAATTAAACTAATTATGAGGAAATTCACGGTAAATGCATAGGTGGGGAAAAAAAACACCCAAGGCATTAGTAATTTAATAAGCATCATCCTCATGGTAGGCGGTGGCCGAGTGGTTAGAGCGTTGGCTTGCGGATCTGAAGGTCCCGAGTTCGAGCCCAGGCCGGGGCATGGCGTTGTGTCCTTGGGAAAGACACTTTACTCCCGTTTCCTACTCCTTCGGATAAGAGTATAAGCCGGGGTCTAGTCTGTTTCGCAAGCATTCCATCATAGTCCGAGACGGGTGAGTGCCGGTGACAAGAACATACCCAGCATGTACCTTGGGTAAAGCGCTTCACTTGGGGCTGCTGTACTTTCGAAAATGAAAGTGCCCGAATTTCACCTCGGTGATGATAAAGTTGTTAAAAAAAATTTTTTTTAATAAAATACAAAACAACAACAACAACAACAAACCAAATGACAGTTACTAACTATGATAATAATGCGAGCGGCCTATATGAGTTGGGAGCGCGTCTTTAATCTTAACAGCGAGTGCAAATAAAATGTGTCCCGCAACCGTACAGTTATCGTCTTGATGGTAGATTACTGTGTACAACCATACAGTTATCGTCTTGATGGTAGATTACTGAGTACAACCATACAGTTATCGTCTTGATGGTAGATTACTGTGTACAACCATACAGTTATCGTCTTGATGGTAGATTACTGTGTACAACCATACAGTTATCGTCTTGATGGTAGTTTACTGTGTACAACCATACAGTTATCGTCTTGATGGTAGATTACTGTGTACAACCTTACAGTTATCGTCTTGATGGTAGATTACTGTGTACAACCATACAGTTATCGTCTTGATGGTAGATTACTGTGTACAACCATACAGTTATCGTCTTGATGGTAGATTACTGTGTACAACCGTACAGTTATCGTCTTGATGGTAGATTACTGTGTACAACCATACAGTTATCGTCTTGATGGTAGATTACAGTGTACAACCATACAGTTATCGTCTTGATGGTAGATTACTGTGTACAACCAAAGGAAGGTAAGTGCTGTATCCGCCCTCTCCTTAAATAGTCTTGAGCTAAAACAAAAGCGCTATGTAGGAACGATTAAATAAATAGCCCTAGCTAGTTAATTAGGATAATAAAGTTATTTGGGAAATTAGTGGTATTGCAACTTTAACATTACTGCGCGTGCGCACAACAGTCATTTGTCCGGCCTCTCTACACATCTTGCCTGTTGTGGATAGGCATTGCAAATGCCGCTTTGATCATTCACAGGTGAAGTACCTTCCTCCGCTCCCCCCTCCCCCTTCCCCGACATGTTCCGTTGAGGTAGTCTTGAGCTGAAGATTAGTCAAGAGAACAGAGTGTAGTCGGATGGGAGCAGCTAGGACTTAGATAGAACCGTCAGATGGCCACAAAGCTTAGGATTTTGGTTGGAGGCTCAAAATGGATAAAAAAAAAAAAAAAAGAATTAGCTTTGACTGAAGTGCTTGTTGAAATGGACACCTTAATTTCATTTGACAAAAAACTAATTGTGTAAAAACAAAGAGAGAGAGAGCGAGAGAGAGAGAGAGAGAGAGAGAGAGACAGACAGACAGACAGACAGACAGACAGACAGACAGAGACAGACAGAGAGAGAGAGAGAGAGAGAGGGAGACAGACAGACAGAGAGAGAGAGAGAGACAAAAACCAGATTATTATGCTTTTTATTCTTTTAATAAGGTAGGCTCTTTTGCATCGTAACATTGCCACAAGATGAAAGGCAAATTTGTTTCGGCCTCTCACGAGTCGTCGCCCTTGACGCCTTCATCGTGTTGAAATGAGTTCCAAATGGCGTTTTCGCGTTCCCGCTTCTTTCGCGTCTCGACGCCGCCATTTTTGCAGCATTTTCTGCCTTCATCAGCGCGAATTAGCAGCACGCAACGGTTAATCGAAAGAGCTGGAAGATGGTAAACACGCATTCTTATCTTATCGGACCGCTTGGCTACCTGTGGAGTGGGACGACAGACGGCATCGCGCCAATGATGCGGTTAACTTTGCCGAGAGATCCCTGTGCTACCTGGGTTGAGCCTGCTCGCTTGTTCTCTCTCTCTCTCTCTCTCTCTCTCTCTGTAACTACGCCAGAGAAAAAACAACTCACTCAGGTTTGGAAGCAACATTAGAGACTACTGGTAGGTATCTCTCTTACACTGGGCAGCCTCAGTGGGGTTCATGTGCAAAGCAACGACATTTGAGATGAACCGCAGCCTCTTCTGCAGGGTATATCTCCCTAACAAGGGACCCCTCACTGTGATTCGTGTGAGTTCGCTGATAATCTCTCTTTCTGCTGGAGCAGTTCAACATGCATCGCGAGCAAGCAATCTGCAATCAACCAGCGGTGATTGTAAGGTTCACGCTATCTGCTGAGTTTCTTAACTACTTCCACAATTTCCAATCTTGTTCGTAGTCTGCATGGTGTTGGATAGATTATCTGCTTAATTGAGCAGGCTATCAGAACCTGTATTGGTCTATACATTTTTGCTTTGGGATGAGGCGTTGGGGATGAAGAATGGGTGTAAAGGTTAGTCTGACATGAGATTGCAGCCGTGATGAAAAATAAGGTAAAATGTTAAAAAGTTTAATGAATCATATTAACTTACAGTGCAGTCATATTTTCAAACTTTTAGTGTAGATAGTATGATCATATAAGAGTGTGTAAAACCACCTTATTGAGCTGAGAGCTCTCGGATAAACATATACTTAGTTTACTCCCGTTTCCTGAGAGTATAAACCGAGGTCTAGTCTGTGTCGCATACATTCCATCATAACGGACTTTAAAGATCCTGACGCTCATGTCCTAGACGGGTGAGTGCCGGTGACAATAACACACCCAGCGTGCACCTAGGTCCTTCTCCCCCATCCCTGGCTGCCCAGGATTGTGCTCAGTTGTCGGGAGCGTTAATATGATGCGCCCAAAGGCTGCAAGTTGGCGCCTCGGGCGGCTTGAGTTAGCTCCTGTATCGGCCAGCGCCTTGAGTCGCCAAGTACGGTGAGATATGTGCGCTATAAAAATCCTCGATAAAAAAAAAGACTTGCCTCCCTATTATAACGTCAGCTCACGAGTTCCCTACTATGAAGTCATCACGCGTCCCTACTTTGAAGTCGTCAATCGTCCCTTCTATAAAGTCATCACTTGTCCCTACTAAGAAGTCGTCCGTCGTCCCTTCTATAAAGTCATCACGCGTTCCTAATAAGAAGTCATCACGCGTCCATACTATAAAGTCATCACGCGTCCCCACTATGAAGTCGTCAGTGTCCCCTTCTATAAAGTCATCACGCGTCCCTACTATAAAGTCATCACGAGTCCCTACTATGAAGTCGTCAATTGTCCCTTCTATAAAGTCATCACGCGTCCATACTATAAAGTCATCACGCGTCCATATTATTAAGTTATCACTCGTCCCTACTATAAAGTCATCACGAGTCCCTACTATGAAGTCGTCAATCGTCCCTTCTATAAAGTCATCACGCGTTTCTACTATAAAGTCATCACGCGTTCATACTATTAAGTTATCACTCGTCCCTACTATGAAGTCATCACTCGTCCAAACTATGAAGTCATCACTCGTTCCTACTATGAAGTCATCACGCGACCCTATTATGAAATCATCATGTGTTCCCACTATGAGGTCATCACACGTTCTCTCCTGTCTCTCTGTGCACGCGTTGCCGTCCTCAGGTTCTCATGAGGCCTGCAGATGTCTGTTCATTGCTGAATGTACTGGGATTACTGTTGAGCGCTGTTTCATTATTCTGTCGAATTGACTGTCATTATACTATCCTATCCTATGCAGTAACTCAAAGGTCGTTGGGGCACCACAGATGATAGTTTAACTAGCGTACTCCATCTTTCTCTGTTCTCAGCAACCCTCATGGCTTCGTTAAGACAAAAGCGACAGCATGAACCTTTAAAATTAAATCTGAATATTAATGGTTCACAGATTGAACAAGTTTCAGAGCACAAAGTATTAGGTATAATTATTGATCAAGATTTTACATGGCACTCCCATATAAATAATATATGTAAGAAGTTATCCAAAAATCTCTTTCTTCTTGCTAAACTAAAACCTTACATTGAATCTTCTGCCAGAAAAATTTTCTTCCAAGCCCATTGTCTATCACATATCAACTATGCCTCTGTGGTATGGTCTAATGCTTCAGCAAATCAACTAAAAAGACTTAATCATCTGCATAGACGTGGGGTTAGATTAATCTCAGATAATCGAGAATTAACAACAGATGAAAAATTAACAGATCTTAAAATACTGCCTTTACAAACACAATTCAAGTATAATTTAGCCATACAGATGTTTAAAGTAAAAAATAATATAGCGCCTTCTTACTTACGTGATCAACTAATGTCATTTCCTACACAATACCATTCTGAAAACTACCGACTTCCAAAACCACGAATTGACATTTTTAAATCTAGCTTCTCTTTTAAAGGCCCCCTGTTATGGAACACTCTTCCTTTAGAACTAAAAAAATGCACATCGTTAAACAGCTTCAAGTACAAGATTTACAACATATTTCTTAATAATTTCAAAAATCATACATTCTAGCATGTATCACTTGATTTTCCTCTTTCATCCCCCCCCCCTCTCTTCCCACTCAGTCCGTCTTTCTCTCTTTATTTATTAAATTAAATGGTTCCAGTTAAATATGTTATATTTAGTATTGTTAGTTTCATTGTTATGAAGTTAGCTTGTTTATTTCAAATCAATGTTTGTCTTTACATGAATGCGGATGAATGATTACAGTAAATGTGTGAGTGATTGAAAGAAGGACTGATTGTAAGACTAGCAAATTAATGCTAAAATCATTTTCTTCTTGTAATAAACTATTGAATCTGAATCTGAATCTGAATCTAAGTGTTAAGCTAGTCCATTCTTGAATGTTGTCCTCCCACCTCTTTTTCTGTCTCCCTCTTCTTCGGCCTCCTTGCACGAAGGCCCTTGCAGATCACAACATAAGGGGTCGAGCAATCTCCAATCTCCGTTTTGCGGATGACATTGATGGATTGGCTGAAATGGAAAAAGAACTTAATACAGAGGCTTGACACCACCTCCAGAACCTATGGAATGAAAGTAAGTGCAGAGAAGACTACAATGATGACCAACCACACCAAAGGCGTCAACATGGACATCAAAATTCAAGGCCAATACCTCAACAAAGTGCATATTTTGAAATATTTAGGAGCCATTGTATCAGACAATGGGTCCCGAAAGGAAGTCCTCTCCCAGATCGCACAAACAACTGCTGCCCTGACAAGGTTGAAGCCCATTTGGAAAGACAGGACCATCAGTCTACATTCCTAGGTAAGGCTGCTGCGCTCCGTTGTCATCTCCATCGTCTTATACGCTTGCGAAACATGGACCCTCACAGCAGATCTACAAAGAAGAATACAAAGCATGGAGATGAGGTGCTACTGAAGACTTCTAGGCATTTCCTATACCCATCACATCAGCAACAACGAAGTCCAACAGACCATCACACAAGCCATTGGACAACACGGTGACATGCTCACAATAGTGAAGAAACGTAAACTGCCATGGTATGGCCACGTCATCAGAGCATCAGGCCTTGCAAAGACCATCTTGCAAGGCACGGTTCAAGGAGGGCGGTCATTCCCCACCTATCAACCGGTCCTATTCAGCTATCCGGTCTCATCCAAGAACTAATTAGTCAAATTCTTGTACTAACAACTAAAGGCCATAGCGAAGTCCATTCATATACATTCAAATGTCATTCAAGTACTAACACAATCCTATTCAAGTATTTGCTTAACATTTCGACGCAAGAGTGTGTTCATTAACCATTGGGCTGTAAAGCCACCCTTTTGCTCAGTGAGGGGGTCTCAATATTCATCATAAAGAATATAACCACAAAATCCTTCCTCTTATTCTGTGCACGCGTACACGCTTACGCATGGAAACAACAAACCTTTTAATATTACCAGGAAAACGCCCATCTCTTCTCTTCTCCTCTCTCAGTTCCCTTCTCTCTCGCTACATCTCGCGACAACCCAGAGCAACCAATCAGCGGTCGTAATCCCGCGAACGCGCGTTGACGAGAACCCGCGAGATACGAACAGGTCCGAGAAATCCTCGGTCTCTTTGGAGTTGACGAGGTGGGATTTGGCCAGACTTAGCTGGGTAGCGTTGCTCCTCGTTTTGGAGTCCCGGTGGGATCATATTTTGTCCTAGTGTGGGATCACGTCTTGAGGTTTTTGAAAATTATTTTTAATGCACTACTTTTTGGTGCAGTGTGTGTGTGCGTATGTGTGTGTGCGTATGTGTGTGTGCGTATGTGTGTGTGAAAGAAAGAGAGTTAATAAACACACTGCTTCATAGCGTGGTTGCAAGGTTTCATTGCTGAACCCGTTGTTGTTGTGTGGTTCTTTTTTTTAACTGGAATGTGTAGACATACGCTAATACAACTGTTTGCTATCTTTATATCATCATAATTATGTTCGCTGATACAATGCGTGAGCTGACATTGGACAAGCCACAAGAAGATCTAAGACCAAGTGTCAGGCGACGAGTCATCGTGATCTGCTCTCTTCACTGTGAAATGAAATCGGATATCAGCAGCAGTCAAGTTCTACTATGTGAGGATCCCAAAACGTTTCGTTTCATCCAAACGCAGTATTATTGACGAAAGTTATATGCTGTGTTCAATAGAGGGTTACTTTTCAACCTCCCTTGTTACACCACTGACAAGAACGTTCAAAATCTTAAAACTTTTGATTTGATTGTTTGATTGAAGTCCAATGATGGAAAATGTTTCATTCAACGTAAGCTGATGGGAACAAGTTAGCAGTGAAAGTCATAAATTAACTTCGATTTTACCCCCCCCCCCCTCTCTCCCCCACTCCTACGCACACCACCCACAACCAAAACGTCTCGCTTTAAACTGATTGAAATATTCATGTCAAAGTCCGACTGATTAGAAAGGAACAGTGAATGTAGTAAACTTTACCACTAAACCTTTACCAGTACTTTGAACGGGTGGCGCAATGGCCGAGTGGTTCGGGCACATGGTAGAACGTGTTTCGTAAAGCAAGGTCGAGGCCGGTCATTGCTTGGATGGGTGACCATGGTTGGAAGACAAACCACTACACAATACACGGTACACACACAATGAAACAAGCTCACCACACATCTCAGTCCACCCAGCTGTGATTGGGTACATCAACCGGGGAGTGGAAGCGGGGAGAGGTAAAGCAGCGATGGAGAACAGTTAAGGCATCACCTGCCTAAAGCTAACCCAGAGCAAAGACGGGACCCAAACCCGTCTCTCTCTCTCTCTCTCTCTCTCTCTCTCTCTCTCTCTCTCTCTCTCTCTCCCTCTCTCTCTCTCTCCCTCTCCCTCTCTCTCTCTCTCTCTCTCTCTCTCTCTCTCTCTCTCTCTTTCTCCCAACGATGGAAATGTCACCGTTCCACCTTTTTTATACATTGAGCTCTGACGATCGCAAAATCCTGAAAGTCTAAAGAAGGACGGCCTGGAATATAATATGGCAGTGAAGGTAATAATAAAACGCTTTTGTCCAATCGATGACTGATGTTCTTGTATTCTTAGATATGCCCCTGAAAAGGAAAAATGATAAATGGACGGTACGATAGTCATCTTCAATCCTGGATGATAGAATCGAAAATGTCAGTGCTTTGGATGAGTTTTTGACGTCTCACCATTGCTAAATACATTGGGTCAATGTTGATGGAGATGATGAGGTGGGATGATGAGAAAGAGGGGTACTGTGAATTACGATGACGACGACGATGATGATGATGATGATGATGATGATGATGACGACGACGACGATGATGATGATGATGATGATGATGATGATGATGATGATGATGATGATGATGATGATGATGATGATGGCTTTTAATAAAAAAGGCGAGGAGGAATAATAATAATAATAAGCATATTTATATAGCGCTTTTTCCCAATAAACAATATCAGTTCAAAACGCAGTACTCACGCATTCATTCTAAACATCCGGCTTCATACAAATTAAAATAAAATCAGACACTGGCTAACAAATAAGAGACGAGGGAGTGAGGGAGGAGAGGAGAGCCAAGGATGGGTGATGGGGTGGGTTTTGGCGGTGGTCTGAATCAAAACAAACACACACACACACATACACACACACACACACACACACACACCAACCAGATGGAGGAAAGACGGCGATGATGGTGGGAGGCAAGATCAGAAACATTTAAGGAAGAGATGAGTTTTCAAGTTGGATTTGAAAGTAGCTATATTTAGAGAGCTGCGAAGAGAGAGGAGAAGAGAGTTCCATGTTGAAGGGCCAAGCACTGAAAAAGATCGACGGCCAGCAGAGGAGAGTTTGTAGCGGGGTATGTGAAGCATGAGGAAGAACGAAGATTTCTAGAAGGCTTATAGAATTGAATGTTCTGGGTGAGATAGGAAGGGGCTAAGCCATGGACGCACTTGTAACAGAAAATAGCGATTTTGTAGATAATTCTATGAGACACTGGAAGCCAGTGGAGTGAATGTAGAAGGGAAGTGATATGATCAGATTTTTTCTTTTTGAGAACCAAACGTGCAGCTGAGTTCTGAACATGTTGGAGCAGATAAATAAAAGAAGAAAGAAGTCCAGGCAGGAGAGAGTTATAGTAGTCTAAGCGTGATAAAACAAGAGAAGAAATGAGTTTGACAGTAGCGTTAGTGGTCAGATGTTTGCGGACAAGGCATTCTACGGAGATGAAAGTTGCATGTTTGACAGATTTTGCGTATGAATTCTGACATGGAGAGGGTGTTGTCAAGAACGACACCAAGGTTTTTGACAGAAGATGACATAGGAAGAATGGTCTGGCCAAGAGTGACAGTGTCTACAGAGGAAAAAGACAGGTTGTGTTTGGTACCTGTGAGCATGACTTCAGTTTTGTTTGCATTGAGTTGGAGCTTGTTGATCATGACTGTCATCCAGTTAGAAATGTCTTCAAAGCATTCAGAAGTTTTGGTAAGAATGGATGGAAGGTTTTGAGGAGTGTGACTGTTTTTTAGCCGTGTATCATCTGCGTAGAAATGGTGGAAAGTGTCATGGTTTTGGATGATGTGAAACAGAGGAGATGTGTAAAGGGTGAAAAGAACAGGGCCTAGAACTGACCCCCGAGGAACACCGAAGACAAGTCTGGACGGTTCAGAGAGGTGGTTGTTGATGCAGACAGATTGGAAGCGATCAGTTAGGTAAGAGCGGAACCAGCTGAGGGCACTATCTTATATTACAAAAGAGTTCTGGAGACGCTGAAGGAGGATGGAGTGATCGATAGTGTCAAAAGCGGCTGAGAGATCGAGAAGGGTCAACAAAGAGATTTTACCAGAGTCAGTGGCAGAGAGGAGGTTATTCACGATGTGAAGAAGAGCTGATTCAGTGGAGTGGTCAGGACGATAGGCAGACTGGAACGGGCAGAACAAGTTGTTGGAAGACAGATGATGGTTGAGCTGTTTTAGGACAACCGTCTGAAGAAGAAAAGGGATGATGCTGTTGTGGTCGTCGTTGTTTTTGTTGTTTGGTCCTCATCTTGTTAACGAAGACGTCGACGACGACGATGATGATGTTGCTGATGATGATGATGACGATGGAATCTTTTGAGTAAACCCACAATGCTTCTGTGCATTTGGATTTTTTTTTGGGCAGCAAACACCAGAACAACACATACAACAGGCGAAGCAACAACAACATCCAGAACATAAGGAATAATATACAGAACCCCACATACTATAGCGATGACCGTGCAAACGCGAACACAACTGACAATCAGCGTGATCAGCAAACGTCGACAGGCAGAAGCGCGAAGGGCAGCAGTACAGCAACTGCGTTGGTGATGACAGTGGCGACGACCGTAAGCGGCGGTTACAAGACAGGCCGCGGCGGAAGGTGGCACACAGTTCGAGGGCGAAAATGAGCCAACTTCGCTGATGGTTGGTCGAATGTGACTGCAGACAACCACGACGAAGATTGGCCAGACAGTGGTCGGTTCACGAGCGAACCCTCTGACCAGCAGGGAGTTGCAACCGCAGACGAGTCCGAGCGCAAGGAGGAGCAGGGCGACTTACCCCATGCCACGACTACGCGGGTTTGGGAGGGGCTCTCCCGGGTCCGTGGGCAGCAACAGCGCTACTGGTCCGGATGACGGTTCGAGTCATCTGAGGCGAGGTCGCGCGAGCGTGCAGCTCAGTACGAGTGAGCAACATTCCACACCATTAACACGATCGCAGAGTTCGGCGAGGGAGAGCAAGATCCCAGATCCGAGGACTTGCTGTAAATCAAATGGAGGATTAAAAAATGAATTCGTTTTCGTATGTAGACCTGGGAATTGCCTCGGCTGACTTCAGCAAGAACATTCCATTAGGGGCTGCTGCTCTCGAATATTGCTAAATAATTGACGTCATTTCTTGACGTGATCAACAATGCCTGTTTCCGTTTGAATGTCGATAAGACCGTTTTTGTGTTGTTGCTTTAATTCTTCAGCCTGGCACTGCAACGACCCAGGTTCAAATCCCCGTGGTGTGGGCAGGATAAAAAGGCATCAATTTTCGCTGTCCATGTTATCAATATGATTGCTCTGAAGGAGGCTAAATGTTGATTTTAAATCCCCCCTACCCACTCGTCCCTAGGACGGCTAATAATAATAATAATTAACATTTATATAGCGCCCTTTCTAATGAAAGCTCAGAGCGCTTTACATTCACATAAGACACTTCTAAGAACTAAGATGGTTAAGCAATAACAATATAAAACATGGTAAACAAAACATAAAAAAAAAATTCATTAGATAATATGAACACGCACACACACCCACACCCCCCCCCACACACACCCACACACACACACACATATAGAGTTCATCACAAATTTACATTGTGGTGTCATCAAAGGAACGTTTGAACAGATGGGTCTTGAGGCCAAAACGAAAGGCTGCAGATGTTTGGGAAGAATGGAGAGACATGGAAAGGGAGTTCCAGACGGTGGGAGCAGAAAATGAAAATGAGCGTTCACCAAAGGATTTGTTTGAAATGCAGAGATTTTGGGCAGAAAAAGATCGAAGGGTTCTAGAGGGTATGTAGTCTTCCGTATCACCAATGGTGGGTCACATGTAGACAGTTTAAATTTCAATGTTCATTCATTCTTAAAAGGCTCAAAGAGCTTCTCAAGGGCGCTGCCGACTTGCTCGGTGAGCTTTTACGGTTTTCTGTCAGTCTCGGAACAAATAACGGCCGCACAGGCCGGTAAAGTAATATTCAGATTTCCGAGCTTTTATCTCTTAGCTAGCTTGCGGAATTTAATGTTTTGTCGCTTTTGGCCAGCAGCGATTACATTTTTTTTCTCTTCTAAACTGTCTGTGGAAATTGCAAGGTGCTGAATTACATTGTTATCGCTTTTATCTTCACATTCATTTGCACATTTTTGAAATGTCCAGATGTTATCTCAAAACTAACTTGACAAACTCGGGAATCAGAGCTACCCAAAGGTCGGTCTGTCGATCGGTCAGTTGCACGACACATCTCAGGAACCACTCAACGGCTTGTTGACCAAATTTCGTGGGAACATTATATGAGTTAGTGGCTAGGCAGGCTCTCGTGTCGTCATTATTTGCTGTACCGCATTGGTCAAAGTCGCTGGGGTCAATGTTTAGCTAAACTATGGGAGGCGAGATATAGCAAACGCGCGAGCATTTGCACGAGCAAATGCGCGAACCTCGCGCACTTGCTCGCGCATTTGCTCGAACACTTGCTGCAGCAAATGCTCGAGCATTTGAGCGAGGTTCGCGCACTTGCTCGCGCATTTGCTCCAGCAAGTGTTCGAGGAAATGCGCGTGCGTTTGCTATATTCCGCTCCATAAACGTAAAAATTATACCCGGAAAAGAATGTGTATGTAAAAGAATTTGAGACGTGCACAAATTAAATATTTCTTGCATTTATTAGTAATAATTTTAATAATAATTAGTGAAAACTAGCACTACTGAACTTAATATCATTCATCAAATAGCCTTATCAAAATACACCGGTTTCTATATATATTTACATATTAATTATTAATACTTTAATAATATTTTAAAATAAAAGCTATCTTAAAACATATTGAGACAGTTATTTAAATTGTATTCTACTTAGAAATTAAGTTTAAGGGCCACAAATATTACGTAAATATTTAACATCAAACTAATGCGGATAAATACAAAATATCTATGTCAGAGATCTACAAAAAAAACATGTGTTCATTTTCAGTTTCTTTCCGTTGACAGTTTTCAGCAAAACCCTTATAGCAACGGGCGTAGCAACCGCTCGAGCAAATGATCGCGCACTTGCTCGCGCATTTGCTCGAACACTTGCAGGAGCAAATGCGCGAGCAAGTGCGCGAGGTTCGCGCATTTGTTCGTGCAAATGCTCGCGCAAATGCTCGGGCGTTTGCTATATCTCGCCTCCCATACTAAACACGTTTTGGCTCTACGTCTCAAAAACGGCTGAACCTATTTTGACGATTTTGTGCTATGCAAATACTTCAACTGATAACAGATAACAGATAACAGATACCAGATAACAGATAACCGAACTTTATTTCGCCAGGTGACAAGCACGAGGAATACACTTTGACCTTGGCACACATATTTATACTAAACACAATAACAAAGCCAACCACACCTTCGCGCAACCATCCACTTGCGGACAAACTCATACAAGACTAGGAATAATACTGACTGGAATTTAGTAGAAACAGAATGATCAAATCAAATCAAATCAAATCAAATCAAATAAACACACACATCCACACACACGTGCGCGCAATCTCTTCTCTCGCTCTCTCAATTCTCTTCTCTTATCTTGCACAAGCACTCTACATACATCTATAAATTCTCTCTCTATCACTTCCTCTCTCTCTCTCTCTCTCTCTCTCTCTCTCTCTCTCTCTCTCTCTTTCTCTCTCTCTCTCTCTCTCTCTCTCTCTCTCTCTCTCTCTCTCTCTCTCTCTCTCTCTCTCTCTCTCTTTCTGTCTCTACAAATGTTTTTCGGTCGCCTTGAGCACTTCTTGAGCTGGAAAAGCGCTATATAAGAACGATCGGTTAATTAAATAAAATAAATACACTGAGGGTCTGGCAATCATTCGGTGGCAGTGCGGTTGTTGGTCAGTCGATCAGTTCGTCGGTCCGTCGCTCCGAACTTCTCTTTGTTTTCAAACAAATGTGTTTGCCTTATCTCCAGAAGTCCTGAACTGATTTTGATTATTTGTTCTGTGTAGATTCTTGACCGACACTGAGTCATTGGGTCCTTGATCTTTGCTTTTCGCGCAGGGTCAAGGTCGCTGAGGTCAATTAGATAATAAAGACGTTTTGCGCTTTATCTCAAAATTGGCTGAACGGATTTTGATGACATTTGGTTTTCCTTGCAGATTGTTAAAATAATCACCCATCATTTTGTCTTGGGCTGCTTGAGTTTATCTCCAGCGCCTTCGGCAGTTGTAATACGCTTGTTTGTCGTTGTTTATTTTTCATTCAACGTGTCCTCGTGGTTTGTTTTATGTATTTTCACTCGGTGTGTTCTCGTGACGCTTCTATAGATTTTATGTTTGCGAAGAATTTCATCTGTTACTTCTTGTTCTTTTTTAAAAGTTGAAATGTCATTTTACTTGAAAATTAGATCTTAATATGCCAAGATCAGGAATGTTTTTAAAATTATTATTATTACTATTATTTATTTATTTATTTTTGGGAGGAACTACGCTCAGTAGCGGAAAAGCTGAGGATTAATTTTGATGTTTAATTTAACGGAATCGCCACGGCCAACGAATCATGAACCCCATTTTTATTTTGACACTGACACTATGCGTTTCTGCTTGTCATTTATTCCCTCTCCGACCCTTTTTCTTCTTCTTCTTCTTATTCTTCTCCAAAAAAAACCAAACCATTAACACACCTCCATAATGTTTTTCCATTTCCTTCTTTTGGAGTTAAGATATTAGTTTTCTCTTCGTTATATTCCATACACTTTGTTCCTATTTCTTCATTTTCTTTCATTTTCCTAGCTGAATATCAAGACAGGATCATAGTTAGAAAGTGTTGGATCATTATTCAGACTGTTTTGTGTTCACAAACCGCGTAAGATCGGACATATAAGCTTCCATTAGACCGAAGCGATATGGGCCTATGCTAGGGGTAACGCATATCATAAAATAGGCCTATATCAATGTTTTTCCCCCTGCAGAACTGCCTATCTGTATTAAGATATTATAGTTTAGTTTTGACCCCCCCCCCCCCCCCAACACATCCCCTCCCTCCCGTGGGGGTGCCGGGTGTTTCTGTATAAATAGTATCCCCACTTTCTGGAAATTTAGTGCTTTAAATTATCACTGTCGCTGTCTTTCTCCTTTGTTCTTTCTCATTCCTACTCTGTTCTATCAATCTGCTATACTATCTTCTTCTTCGCTAGACCAGACACCTACCTTTTTTCTTGAAAACTCTTCCGGGACAAAACTCCTCATTTGTGTGTGAGGTCTGTTGGATCATCTTGGGAATATTGGACGCTTTCTGCCAGGTGGTCACTGGGGCTTCCTATGATGTTATTATTTGGCAATGTAGGCATTTTATATGTATGTGTTTTGTTTATATTTTATAACGATGTTTGTATTCTATTTCGTTTTTGTAAACGGGGGTTCGATAAATTAGAGTATAGCCTCAGCGTCCCCTCCATGGGATGTCTTTATTGTAAAGTGACCGGCTGGTGGAGTGCCTTCAGTGGTAGTTACCACTAGGGTTGTTTCGGCAGATCTTTTATGCGGATTAAGGGTGAGTCCTCTTTCAGCGAAGTTGTGGTCTTGATTTTGTGGTCCTGATTCGGCTCTTTGCAGTCCTCTGGGCCCTGTAAGCAATGAATAACTAACTACATGTAACTACCTAGTTTAGTTCTTACGCAATTTGGTAATAAACCGTTTGTCCGTAGTATTCGCGTCACCAAAGGCACAGTGTCATTCCCACTCTTTCTATGACACATACGTGCGCTAGCTACCGCTTTGCCATCGAGGACCACTTTCAGCGAGGAGATGCCTCTGTGGGTCCCTGGAGCTACACACGCTAAACAAGATGTTGTTGTTGTTGTTGTTTTTGTTGTTGTTGTTGTTGTTGTTGTTGTTTCCAATGATGTTGCTAATAAGGATGTTATGGTTGTATTTTGTTTTGTCCTTTGTTATATTATGAGAGCTTTGACCTCACAAATGTGGATCAATAAACTCTTTCTACGAGCATGCTATGTAGCGTACAAGTTTGAAGAAAAGAAAATGGACCAAGGGCTTACTTCAAGTTAGTTTGCAAGTAAGAACCCGCCTTGTGATGTTGATGATTTCTTTGTAAAAGCCCGGGCGTGGTCAATAACCCCAAACCTCAAAGAGCCTCATATTTCAAGTTTCTTTTAACGAAGTAGATTATCTTCTAGGGGATAGCTAAAGAGAACTAAAAAGAGACTTTATTTTGATTTACATAAAATAGAATATCATTTTTATAAAGCGTATAGCTCAATGGAAATAATTTCAAACGTATAGTTTCAAGGCAGTTAACTTTGATCCTGCCTCGCTCTTCAGCTGGGAAATTGAAACCCAGGAAAAGCTAGCAGCGACCGTTGCCTGCAATGTTGCGTCATCAGCGGCGGTCTTCATTTTGTGGCCAAAATAATCAGAGGGCATTCGTGCGGACGCATCAAGCACCGACAATAATTTTCTGTTCCAAATAATTGCGGTGCCATGTTCTGCAATAATAATTACCAGTGCCTTTGCAATATTATTATGATACAATCACGTGGCCATTCAAATTGCCTTTTTATTTTATTTTTTTATGTTTTGTTTTTGTTTCCTCTGTTCAATATTTCGTTACAACGCGCGCGCTCGCACACACACACACACACACACACACACACACACACACCAACACACCCACACACACAAACACACACACACCTTCTCTAACTCCCTCCCTCTCTCTCTCTCTTCCGGAGTTTGGTTTGCTTCCTCTCTCTCTCTCCTCTCTCTCTCTCCCTCCCTCTCTCTCTCTCTCTCTTCCGAAGTTTGTTTTACTCCCTCCCCCATCCCCCATCCCTCTCTCCCTCCTTCTTCTTTCCAAATCCACCCCACGCGGTCCACCCCTCCACACTGTCAGTCTCGTTCTCTTCGTCTGCCTGCTCAACTCCCCCCCCCTACCCACCTCCTCTCTCTCTCTCTCTCTCTCTCTCTCTCTATCTCTCTCTCTCTCTCTCTCTGTCTCTCTCGACTTTAGGACATGCACAATAATTACTTTTTTTTTAAATTTTTTTGTGCACGAGGTGTGCAGTGATTGCTGTTTGTTTTTTTGTTTTAAAACCTTTGATTTGGTTCTATTTTAATGCTGGATAGGTTTGGCATTATGTTAGTTTGTTTTGGTCGGTCGATATTGTTGAAGCAACATTGATATCTTTCTGGAATTGCTTGTTTACAATCAGCGGAGGTTTCGAGGTCTATCCCGCAATAGGGTAAGTCGGGGCTCCTTGTGCCATGGGGTAGGTTATGTGTCCCTCACTCCTACACACACTCCTCACCACCCCCCAAAAATTTATTTGTATATTTTCTTTGTTTGTACACCATCTTTTTTTTAAATTTATAGATGCCTTCATTTACCTATGAGTCCATGTTGCTTGCCGCCTTTGCGGGGGAAGGGGGGAAGGGGGAGAGAGAGAGAGAGAGAGAGAGAGAGAGAGAGAGAGAGAGAGAGAGAGAGAGAGAGAGAGAGTTTTACATTTTCATTTACTTTCGGTCCAGTGTTAACGAGTTGATTATTTTCTGCATAGTTTGTTATTTAAATGTTTGGGTAATAGACAATAAATATTTGGGTAATAGACAATAAATGTTTGGGTAATAGACAATAAATGTTTGGGTAATAGACATTCAATGTTTGGGTAATAGACAGTCAATGTTTGGGTAATAGACATTCAGTGTTTGGGTAATAGACAGTCAATGTTTGGGTAATAGACAATAAATGTTTGGGTAATAGACAGCCAATGTTTGGGTAATAGACAGTCAATATTTGGGTAATAGACAGTCAATGTTTGGGTAATAGACAGTCAATATTTGGGTAATAAACAGTCAATGTTTGGGTAATAGACAGTCAATGTTTGGGTACTAGACAGTAAATGTTTGGGTAAAGGAGTAAAACGTAGCTTTACTGATTTTTAAATATTTTGCATTTGTTTAGAAATATCACTAGAACTTTTCTATTGGAATTATTTGTAGCATTTTCTTTAACCTTTGGGGATTTGAGTTCACTTTCGCTTGTAAGTATCATGATTTAATTGCAAATTTACTTAAAAGATTTTCAATGAAATTATAAAAAAATGTTTTAGAAATATATTACTTTTGTTCAGATATATCGTTAATTTTTTAATTTAATTTTTAATTTTTTTTTTCAATTCAAGATGGCGCCGACCTATGGCGACACGGTGATAGGCTCTGTGTTTATACTGATGTTTCTTGTGTGTTTGAGTGTAGAAAGAGTAGTGTGTGTGCAAGCGTACTCGAGTGAGGAACTTCTTCGCATTCGTGACAGTATGAACGGCAAGTACACTTCAGATTTGTTGATTTCCATCGCTGAATCTGACATTCTTTCCCGCGCGATGAACGAAGCCACAGGCTCCCAACGCATGACGCTATCACGCGATAAGCCTATGCGCAAGCGAGGTAAGCGCGGCGGGCTGCTTGTTCGCTTTCGCCGTCGCTCTCTACGTCCTTCTCTCCCCTGCATCCTTCTCTCCAACGTCCGTAAGCTGACCAACAAGTTCGACGAACTATTGTATCTTTTCCGTACTCAACGCAACTTCCGCGACTGTTCTGTTGTATGCCTCACTGAAACCTGGCTTCAACCCTCCCACCCCGATACTGCTTTTCAACCCCAAGGCTTCTCCATCTTCCGTGCCGACCGCAACCTCGTACTATCTGGAAAGATGGACGGAGGCGGCGTCTGCTTCATGATTAACGATCGCTGGTGCACCGACAACACTGTTCTCTTCACCTTCTGCTCCCCCCACCTTGAAACTATCTTCCTCAAGTGTCGCCCTTTTTATCTCCCCCGGGAATTCTCCTCCATTGTGCTAGTGGGAGTCTACATCCACCCCGCTGCAAACCCCACCATCGCCCTCAGTGAACTATCCAAACAAATCACTGACATTGAAAATTCAGACCCCGACGCCCATGTCATCGTCCTTGGTGATTTTAATCACATCTCCCTCAGTAAGCTCCTACCCCGCTACAAGCAGCACGTCAAATGCAAAACAAGGTATGAAACGACCCTCGACCTGTGCTACAGTACCATCAGTGGCGCCTATAGCGCCGTAGCACGCCCCCCTCTCGGCAACTCCGACCACAACTTCATCCACCTCCTCCCCGCCTACCGCCAGAAACTCAAGTCCGCCAAACCCCAGCAACGTACCATCAAGCGATGGGACCAGGACTCCATTGAACAACTGCAGGGCTGCCTGGACTGCACGGACTGGGACGCGCTGACAGACCCCTGCGCCAACTTTGACGAGCGAGCTGATGTGATAACAGCGTACATCAGCTTCTGCGAGGAATCCTGCATCCCCACCAAGCAGGTCAGGGTGTGGCCCAACGACAAGCCCTGGTTCACCGGCGCCCTCAAGGCAAAGGTGAAGGCCAAGGAGGAGGCACACAGAAGCGGAGACCAGACGGCCTACCGACAGGCCAAGCGCGAACTGGAGAAAGCAATCCGCGCGGCCAAGTGGCAGTATCGCCAGAAGCTGGAAGCACAGTTCCAGTCCGGCAGCGCTCGCGCAGTCTGGCGGGGCCTGCAGACCATCACCAACATCAACAAGAAGGCCCCTCCTGCTGACGCAGACAACAACGACCTCCCTGACCAGCTCAACGAGTTCTACGCTCGGTTCGATCGGCAGAACACCACCCCCGTCACCGTCACGCCCCCCGACCCTGCCTCTTTACTACCCCCGCCTTTCGTCATTGAAGAATCAGAGGTGCGGCGGCTGTTTAGCCGGCAGAACTGCAGGAAGGCGGCTGGCCCCGACGGGGTATCGTGCTCCACCCTCCGCCACTGCTCCCATCAACTCGCCCCCATCTTCACCTCCCTCTTCAACTCCTCTCTCGAACTGTCCACTGTCCCCCTCTGCTTCAAGACTTCTACCATCATTCCGGTCCCGAAGAAGGCCAAGGTGGCGTCCCTCAACGACTACAGACCGGTGGCGCTGACCTCCGTGGTGATGAAAGTGCTGGAACGACTAGTCCTCCGGCATCTGCAGGCTCTCACCACGGAGAAGATGGATCCCCTTCAGTTCGCCTATCGCGCCAACCGGTCTGTGGACGACGCCGTCGCCTTGGCTCTGCACTTTGTCCTCCATCACCTTGAGTCCCCCGACCGCTACGCTCGACTCCTGTTTATCGACTTCAGCAGTGCCTTCAACACTGTCATCCCCCAGAAACTCTTCGACAAGCTCTGCTCCTTCGATCTTCCTCTCTCCACCTGTCACTGGCTCTTGAACTTTCTTCTCTACCGCCCTCAGACTGTCAAGATTGGCTCCAACCTTTCCAAAACCCTAATTCTCAACACAGGCACGCCGCAAGGCTGTGTCCTTTCACCTCTCCTCTACTGCCTCTTCACCAATGACTGTGTGTCCCGTGCTGACAGTGTTCAGCTCGTGAAGTTCGCTGACGACACCACGGTCGAGGGCATCATCTCCAACGGCGACGAAACAACATACCGCCAGGAAGTCGACCACTTGGTGTCGTGGTGCGAAGACAACAACCTCGAACTGAACACCTCCAAAACAGTCGAGATGATTGTGGACTACCGCAGGAACCAGGACCCCAAAGATCCACTGCTCATCAATGGACAAGCCATCGAGACAGTAGACTCGTTCAAGTTCCTGGGTTCCCTCATCTCCGACGACCTCAGCTGGGGTGCCAACATTAACACCATCGTGAAGCGGGCCCATCAACGACTGTACTTCCTCAGACAGCTGAGGAAGTTTGGCCTTTCCAAAGACATTCTCCTCCAGTTCTACCGGGCCGTGGTGGAGAGCGTCCTAACATTTTCCATCACGGTCTGGTTCGGAACAGCAACGCAGCTCGACAAAGACCGGCTGGAGCGGGTTGTGCGCACGGCAGGCAGGATTGTCGGCTGTGAGCTCCCCTCTCTGGCCTCCATCTACTCGACCCGCTCTCTCAACAGAGCCGACAAGATCCTCTCTGACCCTTCCCACCCTGCCCACCCCCTGTTCGAACTTCTCCCCTCTGGCCGCCGCTTTCGATCCTTCAGATCCCACACTTCCCGCTTTAAAGATTCCTTTTACCCTCAAACTGTAAGATCTCTAAACGCCGCATCCTCCTCCAACCGCTGATCCCCCTGCCGTGCGCACGCCCTGCTTCTCCCTACATGCTCGTACATCTATATCTATATACTACAGTGACTACTATAATTTAGAATGTTTTTGTGATCACTTTAGACTAGTCATTTGTGTTTTACTATATCTTTCTGTTTATCTGTTATTGTTGGGTATGCTGTGCGAGTGCGTGTGGTTGTGCATACATGTGTGTATTTGTGTATGTAGGTATGTGTGCGTGTGTGTAAGAAAGAGAGAGAAAGAGTAAGAGAGAGAAAGAGAGAGAGATGTTAAATCTAAAACATTCTGCCATTGTCCAACACCAAATAATATTCCGATTGTTGTATCTATTACATGTCAATTGGCGAAATAAATTCCTGTTATCCTGTTATCCTGTTATCCTGTTATCCTGTTAGTTATTTTGAGGCAATACCATGTACATTGTTGTATTTTCTGTATTGTTTTGACAATATTACTTTTGTTCTGAATTATAAATTCATTAAAATAATTTCTTTGCTTTAGTAAATATTTCATTTTAATTTAAAGACCATTACTTTGAACTGAACTGAAAGTCACAGCGAATAGTTTCTTTAAATTTAATTATTTTACTAGTCTCTGTACACGCATGTGAAGAAAATACAAAGACAAATATGTTGTCCCAATTATTTTCTGATGACATGTTTTGTTTTGGTTATGTTACTGGTAAATTGAGATCATAATCTATCAGATCTTTCTAAATGTTTTGTTGTTGTTTTTATATTATTTAAAAAAATTTAATGGGCTTGATTATAATTAAATTAGATTCAATTAAGAAATGTGTTGATTTGCATCTGTCCTGTTCACTTCATTCGTTGCATTGTGTTGTTAAATATAAAACATTGTGCCATTGTCCAACACTAAATAATATTCCGATTGTTGCATCTATTACATGTCAATTTGCGAAATAAGTTCCTGTTATCCTGTTATCCTGTTAACCTGTTATCCTGTAGTCTATAAAAGTGTGCGTGGGTGTGTGGGTATGTAGCAAGCACGTTTTGCACAGCCAAGAATGTGAAAACAGTTACCAGTTTAATCCCATCATAAGCCTAAGTAGCACTGCACATTAAGGAAATAGAGACACTGGAAAGGTGCATTTAAGTTTCACAGTATCTGCCTTTCTGTTACACTCGATTCGATGTTGGTGTTTTCTATCAGTAGTGGATTCAGCCCCAATGCTGAAGTACTGATGAGTGTAGCTCAGATTCGTTTATTCACGCAACCCGCTCAAACAGCATACAAGTCACAGAGCTAGAGTCGACGTATAAAGTTTTCCACTTTTATTCAGCATACATCAACATCTGCATACAATCGCTCAATCGCCTTTCCACTCTCAAATTTACTTTCCAACTTACTATCAACAACTTCACTCTCCTATTTTTGAAACAGCGCGGCACTTAAATAGTCTCTTGATACTCCCGAATAACCTGGATCAATCTCGTATGACGCAATTTAACCAATCGCTTCTAACTTCGTCATTACTGTCTTACGTCATACATATTTCTTCTCCTTCCGGAACGTCCTCTTGCTTCGACATGTATCGGGAAATTTCTATCGAGAGTAAACACGCAGATCCAGAAAATTCTCCAGTAATATCGACTAACGCAAATCATCAACGTTATACAAAGCCTCTCCTAACAACAATGCAAACTCAAATCAAAGGTAAATAAACTCCATTATTGAATACTTTGCAAAACGAAACGATTAGATCTATCGTGCGCGTTTCCGACACACTTTCGTTCGCGTTTCAACGTAACACTTTCCATTTCTCAATTAACGAAATATGTTAGAAGAATGTACAAAAATAGCCATTTAAGCTAACACTGATGTGTTTTACATATGCATTTCATGCAATGAGCTGTTTTTTCATCACAACCATATTCTGCACAATTTCCATTCTTTTCTTAGCACTGGCACAAGGTGCGCCAGGGGATGACGACACATCAAGGTACCCCAAGGTTGTCACTTTTACCTCCGTTCTTACTTCTGCAATAGCATGATGAATATGCCTTGAAATGACGATTTGCTTGTTTCGATTTGTAGCTGGATGATTATTCTTTCATTTGATGCTTCTTTGGATGATGTCTGTTAAAAATTGAGTGAATGAGAGAAGCAGTTCATTTTTCAGGCACAAGGTGCCCTGTACTTCTACAAGTGGTCAAATCTGTTACGTTTGTAGAACACTCTATGACGTAAGACAGTGCGTATTTCCTGCGTGTTTTAATTGGTTATTGATGACGTCATTCTGGAATATTCTGCGATTTTCTGTACTGTACAGGGCACAGGGGCTTGTATCTGGACACGCGAGCGCCAATGCCTGCAACGCGTCTTTCTTGGGTTATCTGGACACGCGAGCGCCTATGCAGGCCCATCACATGCATAGGCGCTCGCGTGTCCAGATACAAGCGCCTGTGGTACAGGGAGTATAAATATAGCTCTGTCTGCGCGTTTGAGGTATCCTAAGTCCCCTATACGCTGACGTGTCCGGGGACGTTAATCTACTACTGAACTGAACGTTTGAGGTAGAGCTCTTGAATGCAGTGGCTGATGACTTTTGCTTCTTTTGCTGAATAAAGTTGGAAAATTTTATAACGGCGACTCTGGCCTTGTTACTGAGTAACGGGTTGCTTGGATACGAACACGAGTTAACACAGATTCAAATATCGGGGCTGGATCTATCTTTTGGCGTGTAACACTCTCATCCCGTCGCCTCTCTGCTCTTCCTGTCCATCTCTCCCGAGAATTAAAAAAATGGTAAAGGTAGTCCCATAGCCTTGTGGCCGTAGGGGAGCGTGGTGTTGAAGATCACACTTATTTTGGGCCAGCGTAATGAGGGTGATGCCCATCTCTCTCCCTCGCTGCTTTACCTTCCCCACCCTTAAGAGAGTAGGTACTCAGTCACAGTTGAGTCAACTGGGGGCGTTGTTATTTGTCGCTTCACGTTTTGCGGTCACCCATCCAAGTGCTAACCGCACTGGACGGTGCTTAACTTGCGACACAGTAGCGAGTGCTCCAACCACTGCGCTACCCGACACCTCCCGAGAATAGAAACTGTTCATTATAACCGTCTTTACGTTTAATAATTGCACCCCTTTTTTGTGAACGTTAAACTAATACTACAACGGGTTCTATGTTAGCAATAAAACGAGTCGCAAGAGAAACTCCCACAGGCAATAATATACTGCAAAGAAAGAAATGGTGTTGTAAAGAGAGTTAAGAGAAGACAAAAGAGGGGGAGTTTGAGGGGAGGGGGAAGGGAAGTTTGAGGGGAGGGGGAAGGGGAGTTTGAGTGGAGGGGGAAGACGAGAAGGAAAGGAGGAAGAATGTGAAAGAGGAATAGAAGGTGGAAGAGAAGAATAACACGAGAAAACGACGAGCAGCAGAGAGAAGAACGAAAATGAAGAACAAAGAAGGCGAAACTAACTAGCGGCCAGGAGAAGAAGAACAAGAAGCGCCAACCCAGTGGCCAGAAAGAAGAACAAAGAGGAGAATAAGAACAGCAACAAGTGAAAAAAAGAAGAGGATGAAAAATGATAATAACAGCAACAAATGAAGGAAGAAGAAGAAGAAAAATGAGAATAAGAACAACAACAAGTGAAGAAAGAAGAAGAAAAAGGAGAATGAGAACAACAACAAGTGAAGAAAGATGAAGAACGAGGAGAATAAGAACATCCACAGTTGAAGAAATGAGAAGAAAAATGAAAATAAGAACAGTAACAAGTGAAGAAATAAGAAAAAAACAAACCAGTGGTCATAAGAAGACGAAGAAGGAAAACAACAACACGATTAAAACCAGTGGATAGGAGGAGAAGACGTAGAAGAAGAAAAAGAACAACAACAACAGCAAAAACAACAACAACAACAACAACAACAACAACAATAAAATAACAGGAGGAGGAGGAGGAGGAGGAGGAAGCACAAGAAGAAGAAGAAGAAGAAGAAGAAGAAGAAGAAGAAGAAGAAGAAGAAGAAGAAGAAGAAGAAGAAGAAGAAGAAGAAGAAGAAGAAGAATTAAAAAAAACAGCAGCAACAACAACAACAACAACAGAAAGAAGATGACGATAAAAGAAGAACGACAAGGAGAAGCCAACCAATGGCCTGAAAAAAGAAGAAGAGCTTGGGGCTGTAAGGAAGGGAGGCCATTTTGTGAAGGTAGTTAGGTGTTTGGGTGAGGGTGGTAATAGTGCCAGGGCAGCTGCGGTCCACCACGCATGTCAGTGGCGACAAGATAAGAAGGAACATCGAGTGAATGATGGCCAGGCAGTATGGTCGCCAGCCAAATGACAGGACACGCTGAAGCAATCTAATCCAACGTCTACTTATAAAGTTTAGTGCACAATTCCTTTCCACGAAGGAAAGCTCAAGGCGCGCGGGGATCGTGAGTCGTTCGCTCTCTTACCCCTTTTCCCTGTCATCCCTCTCCACCCCTCCCTCTTCCCTCTCTCTCCCTCCCCCTATTACTTTTTCTCTTTCTCTCCCTCCTTCCGTCCCTCCCTCTGGCTCACTCTCCTTCTTTGTCTCTCTCTGTGTCTCTGTCTCTGTCACTCTCTGTCTGTTTGTCTGTCTATCTGTCTGTCTCTCTTTCTCTCTCTCTTCTTCTTCTTCTTCTTCTTCTTCTTCTTCTTCTTCTTCTTCTTCTTCTTCTTCTTCTTCTTCTTCGCTATAAGCACTGAATATCTATCTATCTTCTTCTTCTTCTTCTTCTTCTTCTTCTTCTTTTTCTTCTTCTTCTTCTTCTTCTTCTTCTTCTTCTTCTTCTTCTTCTTCCATTCTTTTACGAGATCTATTTTGCTTAGTGTCGTTTCAAGAAATACTATGCTGTACCCACTAGCTAGTCAACACTCCTATATAATATGTCTCTCAACTTTAGCCAAGCAATTCCGTCATACTCTTTTCGTAGCTGAAATCAAAGTGTTTGGGACCATCAAAGTATTTCTAGGCAATAATTAAAGCTCTGATACTTGCTTAGTGACTGTAATTGCAGGGAAATCTTCAGGGGAAGGCAGGAGGACGGTGGAGGATGTGTGTTTAGGGAAGAAGTGAGGGCTGAATAATTTTGGAAGGTTAGCAGCTGCAGTGCTCCTCCAGAAGTGCCAAAACTATCTGTTTTTCCATAAATAAAAGAATGTTCCTCGTTAAGTACGCTCTCCTAATTCCTCGTCGAAGTGTGAAGCATTTTGTAACTGCCTGCGTACGCTTAAGTGTGTGTGTGAGAGAGAGAGTGAGTGAGTGGAAGAGAGAGATAAAGATGGAGAGAGAGAGAGTGTGTGTGTGCGTGTGTGTACGTCGTTCGTGCATGAGTAAGAGAGAGAGTGTGTGCGTCTGTCCGTCTGTTTGATTGCCTTTCTTTCTGCTGTCATTTGTTTGTTTCTTTGTTTGTCTCCCTTCTCTCTGTGTGTATTTGTGTATATTCGTGTTCTCCAATTTCAAAAATAAAAACAAAAAATAATCGACTGTCCTAAAAACAAAATGCAAGGCGACAAGGGTGGCAACGAAGCTAGGAAATTTATTCCAATGTAAATCCAGCCATTTTCCCCATCTCATCAAAAATCTGACACGGAACATCGATTCTAAATGAATCTTGCATTCTTTGTTCCTCTTCCATTCCTATTCCTTCTCTCTCTCTCTCTCTCTCTCTCTCTCTCTCTCTCTCGCTCTCTGTCGCTCTCCCTCTCTGTCTCTATATGTCTCTCTCTCTTTCTGCCTGTCTCTCACTGTCTCCACCTCTCTGTCTTTCTCTGTCTCTTTTTCTCTGTCTGTATGTCTGTCTCTCCTCCCCCTCCTTTCTCTCTTTCCTGTCTCTCCCTCCTCCCTCCCCTCATCTCGTTCTCGTAACACCATACTCGACCTCAAACGTCTTTTAAACATTTTCTCCACGAAACTGCCGGAGCTCCGAACTATTCATACTTACGGTTTCCCTCATAGCTTAAAGGTGGATGCGCTGGAACGAACTAAAACACAGGCGCGGGCTCTTGTTGGGCGCCTGTAGTTTAATTAGGCGTGGAACTTACAGTCAGCAAGCAGTTAATACACCTTTCGAAACATCTCCAAGGCGTTAGGAAAACACGACTGTTCAGCCCCAAGTAGTTTCGAAAGCCACTTAGCGTCGTAGTGATTGACCGCTTGAAACAAGCTCTACAGGTTTGCGCCTTGTTTTACAGGTGTTGCAAAACTCGAAACCAAACTTCCTTATGCTGCAGCTCAAATCCAGGTACCGTTTCACGCAACATCTTACAGTATGAGTTTAAATTGTGATTTGTTTCCTATCCTATCCCATAACACGGAGGTCGTAGGGGCACCACAGATGATCGTTTAACCAGCGTACTCCATCTTTCCCTGTCCTCAGCAACCCTGATTGTTTCGCTCAGTGTCAAACCAGTCCATTCTCGAATGTTGTCCTCCCACCTCTTTTTCGGTCTCCCTCTTCTTCTACCTCCTTGCACTGTGCCTTGCAGGATGGTCTTTGCAAGACCTGATGATCTGGTGACGTGGCCATACCATCGAAGTTTCCGTTTCTTTACCACTGTGAGCAGATCATCGTGTTGTCCAATGGCTTGTGTGACGGTCTATCGGACTTCGTCGTTGGTGATGTGCTGGGTATAGGAAATGCCCAGAAGTCTTCTGTAGCACCTCATCTCCATGCTTTGTATTCTTCGTTGTAGATCTGCGGTGAGGGTCAATGTTTCGCAAGCATATAGGAAGATGGAGATGACAAGGGAGCGCAGCAGCCTTACCTTGGAATGTAGACTGATGGTCCTGTCTTTCCAAATTGGCTTCAACCTCACTATTTATTTTTGGAAAATCCCCAGTTCGAAGGCATTGTTTACTTTTCGCGAAAACGGGTTTACTCTAACATTCGCATTGTTATTACATTAAACAATGATAAAGTGGGCTTTCGGTGCTCAAACCAACCGCTAAAGTTTGAAGTTTCCATTTGGGTTGTGACAGGGAGTGATTTCCCATGTTTTACGGTACATCAATACTATAGCCGTGTGACCTTTGACCTTATTTCTGAGTGAATCACGCGGCTTGAAGTATGCGTCTTTTGGATTCTAAGGTAGGGTAGGGTCTATTTTATCAACCTGAAACGAAAACAACCTTACGAGCAATTTGTTTTTATGGGTTCTTTCTCTTACCGGCTTTGATGCCCTCTCTCCCTCCCGTGGCGGTGCCGGGGGTTTCAGTATAAATAGTATCCCCACTGTCTGGAAATGTAGTGCTTTAAATTACCACTGTCGCTGTCTTTCTCCTTTGTTCTTTCTCATTCCTACTCTGTTCTATCAATGTACTGTACTATCTTCTTCTTCGCTAGACCAGTCACTTACCTTTTTTTCTTGAAAAACCTTCCTGGACAAAACTCCTCATTTGTGTGTGAGGTCTGTTGGATCAGCTTGGGAATATTGGACGCTTTCTGCCAAATGGTCACTGGGGCTTCCTATATGTTATTATTTAGCAATGTAGGCATTTTATATGTACATGTATGTGTTTTGTTGATATTTTATAATAATGTTTGAATTTTATTTTGTTTTTGTAATCGGGAGTTCGATAAATTAGAGTATAGCCTCAGCGTCCCTCTGCGTGGGATTTCTTTATTGTTAAAGTGACCCCCTGGTGGAGTGCCTTCAGTGGTAATTACCACTAGGGTTGTTTCGGCAGATCTTTTATGCGGGTCAGGGGTGAGTCCTCTTTCAGCGAAGTTGTGGTCTTGATTTTGTGGTCCTGATTCCGATCTTTGCAGTCCGCTGGACCCTGTAAGCAATGAATAACTAACTAACTAAGCTTTGGTACCTATGTTATGTTATGCTCCAGAATGTCAGCTGGCTAGCCAAGGGCTATAGCTACTAATAGTAAAAAAGAAATAAAATAAAATTTCTAAAAAATACTACAGAATTTAATTATTTAGAAATGCATATGCTTTCAAAAGAGGTATTTATTTATTATTTCATCACCTTTATTTAGCGCTTTTCCAGCTTAAGGGCTGCTCAAGGCGCTGATCTATACATGATTTAGCTCTAGCCGCCACATTTATTGTTGGTTATAAGCTTGTTTTATCTGTGGGGCAGCTCTCACTGTGAATGTTTCAAGGGTCTGTAACGGGGCGTGGTCAAAGCAGGCCCCTTTAAATAACTAACAACACCAAATTTTGGGAAATTATGTCGGAGATATCAGGTGTTATACCAGCAGGGGCGGATTATGCTGTTCATGAGTGGTGGATGGGGTGGGGTAAGGAGGTCCTGATCACATTATGTGACACTATTAGACAACTAATTATTATATACCACGGCATATTGCTACAGTCCATTTTTGTTGTCCACTAAACGGCCAAATAAGACAGCCGTTAGTTTGCCCTTTTTTTAATTTAAAATTTTATTTTAAGTTTTAGTTATTGTTCAGCCGGTGTTTGAAGTCACAGCCAATCATATCAAAACTCCTTGAAAAATGGTCATGAAACAGCTAAATGAACATCTTGCTTCCAAAAGCATTCTTTGCCCATTTTAGTCTGCCTACCGTCCTGACCATTCCATGCACTGAAACTGCGCTCGTCTACTTTTTAAATGACCTCTTGCTTGCCTCTGACTCTGGGGAACTTTCTCTTTTCACTTTGCTCGACCTCTCTGTTGCCTTTGATACCATCGATCACTCTTCTTCTCCAACGTTTTGAAAACACTTTTGGGATTTCCGGCTTTTCACTCAACTGGTTCTCTTCTTATCTTTCTGACAAGTTTCAGACAGTATCTGTGAACAGTACCAATTCTCCAGTCCTACTTACCTATGATGTTCCTCATGGCTCTGTTCTTGGCCCAGTCTCTGTTCTTGGCCCAGTTCTTTTCACTCGTCATACTTCTCCTCTTTTTGACATCATCAAAAATCACCACATCAATCATCACTTCTACGATGACGATGACCAACTTCACGACAGTAAAACTGTCTTGAAAATCTTCCACACCTTTTTCAAAGAATTTCTGACTGTTTCACTGACATACAGCACTGGATGACTGCCAACAAACTTCAACTCAACGCTGACAAGACCGAAGCCATACTCATTGGAACCAAACATAAGCTTTCTTCTGTCTCTACAGATTCAACATTTCTTGGACACAGTCATAGCAAGCCTACATCACTGGTCAATGACAGTCATAGAAAGCCTTCATCACTGGTCAATGTCAGTCATAGCAAGCCTTCATTACTGGTCAATGTCAGTCATAGCAAGCCTACATCACTGGTCAATGTCAGTCATAGCAAGCCTTCATCACTGGTCAATGTCAGTCATAGCAAGCCTTCATTACTGGTCAATGTCAGTCATAGCAAGCCTACATCACTGGTCAATGTCAGTCATAGCAAGCCTACATCACTGGTCAATGTCAGTCATAGCAAGCCTACATCACTGGTCAATGTCAGTCATAGCAAGCCTACATCACTGGTCAATGTCAGTCATAGCAAGCCTACATCACTGGGCAATGTCAGTCATAGCAAGCCTACATCACTGGTCAATGTCAGTCATAGCAAGCCTACATCACTGGTCAATGTCAGTCATAGCAAGCCTACATCACTGGTCAATGTCAGTCATAGCAAGCCTACATCACTGGTCAATGTCAGTCATAGCAAGCCTATATTACTGGTCAATGTCAGTCATAGCAAGCCTATATCACTGGTCAATGTCAGTCATAGCAAGCCTATATCACTGGTCAATGTCAGTCATAGCAAGCCTATATCACTGGTCAATGTCAGTCATAGCATGTCTAGCAGCACAGTTGATAAGTTGCTGCAGGCTCCATATGCCCAAGGTCTGGGGTTCCAACCCCGTATGGGATGAACTTGTGAGACATCGGTACGACACTTTTTCAGGACACCGAGGGTTTTTCCCGGGTTCTCCGGTTTCCTCCCTTTAATAAGGGTATTGGACCTTGCCTATCTAACATTTCCAAAAGAAAATTGGAGTTCGATTGCCGTCTTCTAATAGTGACTTGCCATTAACACCACACGTTTGAGTGATCAATATGTGTTGGTAGTAGGAGTGTCGGTAATATCTGACCATGTATGTTGGTTGCAGATCGCCGCTCTTTGTGTCTGATTTAGGAATATGGCGCGTACAGCACCCATCCATTCTTCTTCTTCTTTTACTTCTAATTATTATTATTATTATTATTATTATTATTATTATTATTATTATTATTATTATTATTATTATTATTATTATTATTATTATTATTATTATTATTATTATTATTTAGTAGTAGTAGTAGTAGTAGTAGTAGTAGTAGTAGTAGTAGTAGTAGTAGTAGTAGTAGTAGTAGTAGTATCCCCTTATTCAATTCTGAACACGGACAGGGGGAAATGGCGAGGTAAGTCTGACGTATGAATGACGTCAGAATCCAATTATGTCTACGCAGGAAGTGTCAGATAACTGCCACACTGTGTCCTAAAGATGGCTGCGTCCGTGATTCATTGATGGCTTTCGAAGCAGCAGACGGAGGTAGTAATATTACAAGCATTCAAGACCAAAAACGGGAACAGGGGCTTCATCTTCACACACACACACCCACATCAACACACGCACACACACACCCAAGTACACAGAACACCAAGACTGGGTTTTACTAAGAATGTAAGAATCGGAAAGTGATTTTTTGACGGAAAGAACGCAAACTTCTTCTAGAAATGTAAGAATCTAAAGCAAAATTGGCTCTTTCCGTCTCAAAAGTTGACCTACTTCGTCTCCTATAGGCGACGAAATAGGTCGAACTTTCTTGCAAAATTTTCCGAAAATTGACTGTATTTTCTCCGTCCCCGATAGTGCACTCCCTTGCACTTAAAACACTCTCATGCACTACAACTGCACTCCCATGCACTAAAAGAGCACTCCTGCGTACTTAGAAAAAAGTGGGTGGCTGGAAAACTCACCCATTTCCTGCATAAAAAGCAAGGTTAGTCACCCATTTTAAGGCTTATGTCTCCGCACACACACGCACACACACACCCCCACACACACACCCTCACACACACACACACACAATTAGAACATCTACAATATTCTTTATAACTTCTTGCTTCCACTTTAAAAAATGGGTATTTTGCAAATGCAAATGGCTGCCTGGCCAATTGAGATGAGGGAGCCTGTTGAATAATGCAGGGCTACATTCAATTATGAAACGTGCGAGTAGTAAACTCAAGCAGCGTAGCGGAGAACCTTCTTCCTCTCTTAATATGGAGAGGGGGTGAAGACCTCGTCTAGCCTCAGTCCTGCTGTATGCAGTCAACTTAACGTAATCCCAGTTTTCGTTCACTCAACTGAGGACTCCCCTTCCACGCTTTGTAACAGAGATTCATGCAATAGGGTGAAGGCAGCTCATGGACGCCTTGGGCGGTTTGAGTTAGATCCTATCACGGCCAGCGCCTTGAGCATCCCTTGAGCTGGAAAAGCGCTGTTTAAGTACGATTTCTTTGTATCGTTACTGTATTATCTGGGACTGTTACAAATTCGACCGGTCTGTCTTAGCACCACACTAGACAGATTTATAACCAGCAGCCAGCATTTGGGGATTATTTGTGCCACGCCTGCACCATGCAAATCCATAAGAGGGTCTCTCGCAAAAGTAACGCATTAAAATAGTGTTGAAAAATGCAGGTCGTTGCAAGCGTGAAGAGAGAAAGCTGAGAGCATTACTCAATCTTAACGATGATTAGGAAGAAGTGTTTCCTGTCGCGAAAGGGCCTTTGATGTGTGCAAAGTGTGCAGCCTACAGTATGTGTAAAAAAGCAATCAAAGACTCAAGCAATGACGTAGTAACACTAATCAAATTATATTAACAACATTATTTAAAGAGACCCACTTTGACCTCGCCTCCTCCACAGATTCTTTTAACATTCACAGTGAGTGTTGCCACACTAAAAAAAAAAAAAAAAAAAAACCCCAGCTTTCAACGCAAAAAAAAGAAAAAAAAGACTTTCGAAAGTGTTGGTTTTTTTTTAAATGAATAAAGTCTCAGGGTGTTTTTTTTTCTCATATTAATAGCAACGACTAGCCAACATTCTTGGGCTAAAAATAGCACCTACTAAAGCCGGTAAGAGACAGAGCTCGTAAAAGCAATTGCTCGTAAGGTTTCTGGTTTTAGGTTGATGACATAAACTCTGCCCTACCCCACACACCTAAGACGCATTCTTCAAGCCGCGCGGGTCACTCAAAAACAGGGTCAAAGGTCACACGTCTATAGCATGGGTGTACCGTTAAAAACAGAGGGAAATCACTCCGTCAGTACCGAAAATTAATGAAAAATTCAAAGTTGAATGGTTGGTTTGAGCAACGAAAGCCCAACTTATCATTGTTTAATGTAGGCTTATTAACAATGTGAATGTTAGGGTAATAACCATGTGAATGTTAGAGTAATAACCATGTGAATGTTAGGGTAATAACAATGTGAATGTTAGGGTATTAGCAATGTGAATGTTAGGGTAATAACAATGTGAATGTTAGGGTAATAACAATGTGAATGTTAGGGTAATAACAATGTGAATGTTAGAGTAATAACAATGTGAATGTTATGGTAAACCTGTTTTCTTCAAAAGTAAACAATGCCTTCGAGTTAGGATCTTTTAAGTGATATGTCGCGAAGCGGCCGTCATGCTTTCGCTGAGAACGCATGGACCGAAATTCCATCTTAAGCTTATGGAGGACAAATAGATTTCCCAAAATGTTAGCTCTAATTGAATTTTCAGGCAGAAAGTGCAGCATGCCATATGCGTTGCTGTTTTGGAACGACATAATGATTCCATTCTCTTCACACAGCAATTTCCTTAATTTTGGGATGAGAGTATAAACCGAGGTCTAGACCCTGCACGCACGCATTTCATCGCACGGACTTTATTGATCCTGACGCTCATGTCCTAAGCGGGTGAGGGCCAGAAAAAAAAGGTCAAATTTCTCTCTTCAGTCCTTCAGGATCGCGAAAATTGTCTGAGGAGTTGGACGACGCGTATCGAGCAGCAGCGAGTTGGCCACTTGAGTTAGATCGTGGATATTGGCCCGCGCCTTGAGCAGACCTTGAGCTGGAAAAGAGCTTTGAAGGGAACAGTTCATTCGTTGATGGCGTGACCTACAACTGGGAATACGTGATTAAGATCTTCTGCTGACACTCGCACACTCAAGGTTCCCGTCACCCGCACTAAGACATACGGCCAACGTGCATTCGCTTACTCCGCACCTAAGCAGTGGAACTCCCTTCCCTCCCATATCCGCAACATACAATCAACACAAGCATTCAAAAAGGCCCTCAAAACCCACCTCTTCAAACTTCACTATTCAGAATGATCTGTATCCCGCTGCCATTCTCTCCTCTTTGTCTGTCTGATCCGTAAGTGTATACACGGCTGTACATATTTATACTGTTTTTCCTCCTGGGCCTAACCGGGCATATAAATAGCTGTAAATATGTTTTTGCTATTCTATTTGTCTTTTCTGTCAATTGTGTACATAGTTGTAAATTGTAATTTGTGTACATAAGTGTAAATAATTTGTACCCTTACTGTTCTGTCTTTTGGTGTATTGTAGCGAAAGCGATGTTTTATCGAGTGCATGTACTTATATGTAATGACTATGTAAAGCGTGGTGAGTCTGGTCATAGGCTGGAGTATCCGCTATACAAAAATCCGTTATTATTATTATTATTGTTTCGATCGTTCGCATCTCTACTTGGCTTTTTCTTCCTCTTATCCCGACTCCTGCTCTCATCCCCACTCTCGAGCGTTATTTAAAATATTAATTATGGACACGTACACAGAAGGTGGCAATAATCGCCTTTTCAAAGGATTTCAAGCTGTGAAATTCGCCACTCCAAAACCAGCGCCGCTTGAACAGTGGCGCGCCATAATTCACCGCAGACCAAGTCAAGAACTAAAGGTTGGAGAAACCTGCGGTGTGGCTAATTCCTTAAAGGGTGTTGAACTTGCGAGACTGCTTGAGATAGAGAGAAGGCCTTTAATCTCAGCAATGCTGTTTGGCAAGCTACGTCACAAATCAATGCAGTCACAGTTCTACACAATGTGTCCGAGCCTGTCTGAGTTTTACGCCGTACTGCGAAACGTATGCTGATCAATGTACAACATGATGAACAATGTACAACATGATGATCAATGTACAACATGTTGATCAATGTACATGTTCGGCCTATGCTGATCAGTGCTGATCAACAAGATGTTGTCTTTTTATATTTCCATGAAAAAGACATTAAAACAACTGAACTGAACTGATCAATGTACAACGTATTCTGATCGTTGTACGGGGCTTTTGTTGATCAATATACATCCTGATGATCAATGTACGGCGTGTGCTGATCAATGCCTGGACCTATTCTTCTGCTTAGGAACTCAACTTGTCACACTTTATGAGTAGTAATCAACAAGACCACAAAACTGAAAGCACCAAATAGCCAGCTGGGTTGGGTGTGTCTTTTCATATTCTAGCCTAGTTTCGATAGACTGTTTATTGATTATATGCTACAAATACCTCATTACAAACTCTCCTCAGCAGGTTGTCGATTCTTTTCAGTGCTTGGTCCTTCAACTTGGAACTCTCTTCTTCTCTTTCTTCGGAGCTCTCCGAACATAGCCACTTTCAAGTCCAACTTAAAACACTCGTCTCTTTCTTAAAAATGTCTGATCTCGCCTCCCATCACAAGCATCATTCCTTCTTTTCTGATTCAGACCACCGCAGTCACACCGCACGCCCTCACCTCCCCCACCCCCATCTCACTCCTTAGCTGCTCTCCTCTTCCCCCTCCCTCTCTGTCACGAGAGGCTATTTAGACCCTGCACTACGGCTTCGCGCCTTAAATAGTTCAGCCTGTTGTAGCCTTTTTAAATTAAAGTAGCTGCCTAGTAGACGACACAAGTCAGTTGTGTGCTAAGCATAGGTAGGCAGTGACCTCATCCTGTTGACGTATAGCCACCCCCGCTAGAGTGCGCCACAGGTACCGGACGAGATTTTCGCGGGCTTTGGCTGACCGCAAGGCTAGGTAGTCACTCTTTGTCTGAACGTAACAGGAGAAGGAGCTACGCTCTGAAAGATCTCTCTATCTGAAGACCAAGCAGGTGACGGATGAAAGTCATTCATCGCAGTATAGCCACAGCCTGACATTGTCAAAAAGACGAGCAGGCTAGTTGGTTCGAGGCAGGGATAGACCTCTAAGAGTCAACCCTGACATTCGGCCTGCAGTGGAGCATCTAGCACTGAGCTACGATAGCTCAATAGTCAACAACCAAGGAGGAGACACATCACCACACCTCAACAACTCAGCTAAGTGTGCAAGAAGAATTGCACACACACTGATCTAGAAGGAATGTGTGGTAGTCCACTCTCCGGAAAACAAACATTAGACCAACCAGAACAAATAGCCCAATGATGAGACAGTAGCAAATATCAAGAACAGTAACAGCATAGACCCATCAAGGAACGAACTAGTCGAAGTGAATTTGGATATTTAAGTTAATAGAGTGTTTAGAGAATTATGTATAGAGTAGAGGAAATAAATGTGTGATATTTACTGTTAACAAGTGGCTGGACTACCTATGTTTCATAGCCGTGTGAGAGCTAGTGTGTCAGTGAAGCTTTTACCATTTTCTCTCTATCTCTATAACCCTATCCGTGCACAGACCGGGCTAAACATATAAATGTATTAAGATTAGTCACAGAGTGATTATACTAGATGATCCCCGCAGACAAAGACGAGTGGGTAATAGCATTCCATTGTGCAGAGCACAGTAACAATAGACCCACGTCACACTCTCTCGTCTTTTATAGTTTACTTTTAAATATTCTTTTTTATGTTTTTTTTTTTTTTTTTTTTTTTTTTTTACACTTTTTTATTCTCCAAAACATGCATGCAAATAATATATTTTTCATTTTCAAATGCTAAATGAAGATGGACATATAAGAATAAAATGTTATAACATAAAAAGAAGAATTATTAGTTCTTTATGTCTCATGTATAAATCCATACTCTTTGGATTTCTTTTTCTCTCACAATGATATCTACATACATATTTGGTATTTTAGAAAAATTAAAACAGAAAGTAAGGTGGGGAGAAGGAAGAGAGAAGTGAGGGAGAAAACGGGAGAGAAAGAGATTGAGTTAGAAAGAGAGAACACCATGGGTCATTATCATTTCACAAAATGTACAAAACCAAGATTAGCACGCAGTGAAAAATACATATACATTTAAACTAATATATATATAAGCGCTTATATATCGTCAAACAGTGGTAAGTACGGGTGCCATTCTTGTACACATTTTTGATACCTCATTTGTAAAAGAGCCATATATTTTTCTACTTCGTATCGGCTTTTTAGCACAGCTGTAAAGGACCTGTAAAGTGGTGTTTTTTTTTCTATTTTGCATTTATAAATGAATGATTTTGATAATAAAATTAACAAATCTAATATTGTGTCCGTTCTTATATTTATTTCGCAGCCAAATATTACGAGATGTTCACTGAAGTGGAAAGCAATAGCATTATAACACTTAGAATTTAGGGCTCTCTCAAAGTCAGCCCAAAACGTTTGAACGAAAGGACATCTAAAGAAAAGGTGTTGTATATTTTCCCTTTCATGTTCACAAAAAGTACAATTAATACTCTGTTCAACTCCAATGTTAGATAATACTATATTGGTTCCTATTATTCTATGAATTATTCTAATTTGCAGCCACTTCAATTTGATTTCCCTAATTTCCTGTGCTTTCTTAAATATTTTTTTCCATTCAACTGTACGCACTATTCTCCCGTCCCAGTTTTTACAACAGTTAGGTTTTACATCATCTTTGACTAATGTATCATATAATATCCTCGCACCTCTCGGAGATGTACCAATAAGTCTCAACAATTTACTATGTTTATAATCAGCAACATCGGCGTTAGCTAGTTGCAGTCCACACCGGCGAACATATCTCTTAACAGCCTCTACACAGCCATAATACACTAAAACGTTAGTAGTAATATTATATTTGTTAACAAACACTTGAAAACTTAAAAAATTGCCATTGTTATTTAACAAACTTCCAATTATATATGCACCTTTTTCAATCCAGTCTGGAAAGTAAATTGTTTTATCTTCAACTAAAATATTATTATTACAAAATAATGGCTCCGACAAAATTTCCTCAGCACAGTCAAGTCTAATTTTATCTCCCAAAATTTCATACGCCTTAAGAACATCATACCAGAATGGATTACAATTTTCTTCCATACACAATTTGTTACCAAGCTTATTAATTAATAACACCTTTTCATTTACAATTTCAATTATAATTTTCCATTTATGTTTAGTCTTCATCAACTTTCTGATCCAAGTTATTTTTAATGCGTTCATATAATGGCGTACATCTGGAATGCCAATACCTCCTTCAGAGATACTTTTCATTGAGGACTTTTTAGAAATCTTAGCATTTTTATTATTCCAAACAAATGTAAAAATACTTTTTTGAATAGAATTGACAATATCGTCTGGTGGATTAGGCAATAACAGCCATAGATACACAAGCTTCGACAAGATCAACGATTTTAGCACAGCAACCCGACCAACTGGCGTTAACCGACGTTTTAACCATATCTTGTATAGTATCCTAATTTCTAGAAATTTTGCTTCAAAATTTAATTTAACACAGTCTTTTAAGTCATTTGTAAAAATAATTCCAAGTATTTTAAATGTCTCTGGGTTCCATTCCATGCGAAGATGGGGCATGTAAACAATACGAGAATTCTTATTACTACCTAACCAGATTGCGCTACTCTTGTCTGTATTTAAAACTAAGCCAGAAAAAGAGCCAAAACGTTCAATAGTACTTATAGAATGTCTAAATGAATTTTCGTCTCCTTCTAACATTATTTCAGTATCATCTGCATATTGCGAAATTTTACTTTCGTTATTATTAATTTTTATCCCTTTTATTTCTTTATTTTGCTTAATCATAACTGCCAAAATTTCTACACACATAATAAATAAATAACATGAAATTGGGTCTCCTTGTCTACAGCCCCTCTGCACATGAAACCATGGCGTTAGATCTCCATTCACAGTTACTGCGGATTTAATGTTATAATAGAAGGTAGCAATCCATTTACAGAAGTCAGGACCACATCCAAAAGCATTTAGCACTTTAAACATAAAATTCCAACTTAAAGAATCAAAGGCTTTTTCGAAGTCTAGGCAAAGAAGAAGGCCAGGTTTATTATGTATTTGTAAATAATCGATAATATCATAAATTAAACGAATGTTGTCACCTATATATCTATCCCGCATAAAACCAGTCTGGTCTTCACTAATAATAGAAGGTAACACTAACTTAAGTCTGTTAGCAATGCACGATGAAGCAATTTTATATATTACGTTTAATAAGGAAATAGGTCTCCAGTTTTTTATGAACTCCTTAGGCCTATCCCCCTTCGGTATACAAACTATTACTCCCTCTTTCTGTGTTGACGATAATTCTCCCTTCCTAAACCCTTCATTTAGTGACCTAACTACAAAATCCCTTAGACTACACCAGAAAAATTTAAAGAACTCTACAGTAAACCCGTCACTACCTGGACTTTTCATGTTCGGCATATTCTTTAAAGCAAAAGAGGCCTCCTCTAAGGTGATTTCTCCCTCCAAAGATGTTTGCTCTTCCTGATTTAAAGTAGGAAGATAATCTACAATACTAGCAATTTCAACTTCTTCAACTTCTCTAACAGAATATAATTTAGAATAAAAATCTCTGACTTCATTTGCAATATCTTTTTCATCCGATAAAATGCTACCATTTTTATCCAGTTTTGTTATCCTTTTATTAATGTAGTTCCTTTTTTCTAATGAACAAAAATATGAAGTAACCTTTTCCCCCTCTGTAATCCACCTAGCCCGTGAGCGAAGCAGAACCCCCTCCATTCTTTTCTCCCTGATCGAAACTAAGTCTGCTTTGCTATTTTCTAGTTCCAATTTTTCCATATCACTTAGATTATCTTTCTTTTCTAAAGTCTCTATTAACGTTAGTAATTGTAGTTCTTTTTCGTTATCAGTCTTTTTTTTCATTGTTGCATAAGAAATTGTCTGAGCTCTAATTTTCATTAACAGGGTATCTAGAAATAGCTGATCACTTATTACAAATTGCAGTTCAGAAAAGGGAACATTGAGGGAACATTCAGGTAGGTAGGGAGTAGCAGCGTATTCTTCTATAACATTTTTAATGACTAGATTAACTTCCTCTACATACTTCTTATCTCTAAGCAATGAACTATTAAATTTCCAAAGACCTCGTTTCCTCCCATCCTTAGTAACATTTACTGATAAAGAAATAATAGAATGGTCAGTTCTATATCCGGGGTGGATGTCTGCGTCGACCGAAAAATTTAGTAAAGATTCAGAGACTAAGAAAAAATCCAAACGACTTTGCTGTAAGGGATTACTTTTTCGCCACGTAAATCTCTTTAACTCGGGGTTTAAGTCTCTCCAAACATCTATCAAGTCTAAATCTATCATCAATTCATGAACTTGTTCTTGTGCTTTGGTATTATTGTTATGTTTATAATTAAAATAGTCTAACGAAAAATTTTGCACTAGATTCCAGTCGCCCCCTAGTATTATCTGATCATATCTAAACTCTAGAATACGTTGTTTTAAATTACAATAGAATTCGGGGTCGTCTCTGTTAGGGCCGTACAAACTAATGATTAAAAAGTCTTTATCCAGTATTCTTACCGAAATAATTATATAATTGCCATCTAGACTTGTAAACATTTTATTAATTTTAAATTCAAAATTGCTATTAAATAGCACAGCAACACCCCGGGCATTGGAACTAAAAGAAGCAAAATGACAAGTGTGACCCCACTCAGCTCTAATATAGTTCTCTAATTTTTTTTCAAAGTGAGTATCCTGTAATAAATAAATGTTATAAGCCTTTGATCTTAAGTAATGGAAAACATCACGACGTTTCTTAAAATCAGCAAGACCCTGCCAGTTCATGGACATAACCTTTAGACCATCACACATAACAAATTATATTGAGAAAAAAAATTACAGGAACCCAGAGACATAAAGAGCAATAATACAATAAATATATAATAATAGTGTAACATGCTTTTCTTCAAATTATTTGACATCGAGAGCATCGGCAGACTAAAACCAGAATTGATGACAAATACATATGTTTAGGTCCCATTGAAGAAATGTTGATAGAAAAAGCAAGTGTAGAGAGACAGAATTTTGGTATAAGTTAAAATAATGCAGATCATAAATATCCAAGAGAAAAGAAACAAGTGAGAAACAAGTAAGGGAAGTAAGACATTCAACGCACTCACACACACAGTCACTCCTTTATGTACAATGACAAAACAAATTTGGTACATCGGTGAGCCTACAAATGTCACCAAACCTCTAAAATACAAATAAAATTCAAATTATAGCGTGAAACAATACAGCGCAAGGTAATCAATACATAATTAATGAAAAATAAATAAATAAATAAATAAGTAGTAAAACAGAATGGAGAAAATTAACAACACAGAATAAGCTCTGGTTGCATACATATATCGCGGGCGGGGGGGGGAATATAACAAACAGAACATGAATCGGATATATCAACCTTTATGTAAAGGTTGTAGAGGAAACACAATGGGTATACATAGACAAATCATAGTATTATACGTATTACGCTGCCGTTATATAATATTCGCGTGTGTGTGGTTGTAAATGAGTGTGAAGCATGCGTGCCTGTATAAAGTGTGTGTGTGTGTGTGTGTGTGTGTGTATGAGTGCGTGCATGCGAGTGTATGTGTTTGTGCATTCATGAGTGTGCACATGAATGTGTGAGTGAGTGTGTCAAAGTGTTAATTGTGCATGTTCACATATGTGCGACCTTCTCAAGTCTGCCTATATAGTTAATACGTTTGGTTTCTTTTGTCTATGACTGTCCATTGAACTCAAAAACACCGGACAGTCGCAAAATTTATACAGAGTAATGTATTTAAGTTTAACAAAACACAACAATAATGAATTAAATCTTATGCATCTATTATCATGTCCATTATCGTTATCTCCATCATGATCAATATCCTCAATCATGATCAATACCCCATCACTATTAGCACAACCATCAGTCCAAGTGTACTCTATTAGATCTCTTATTATATACTTATTCAGGTTATATTGTATAATACTTCTTCAAATTATATTATACCTACAGCACATGTATATTATACTTCTTCAGATTATATTATACCTACATGTATATTATACTTCTTCAGATTATACTATACCTACATGTATATTATACTTCTTCAAATTACATTATACCAGAGAAACTCAGCCTTCCTAAGAAGTTATTTACCATATATTGAGTAAAAAAAAAACAAATATACATGTGTGAAATTATACATTAACACATATGCGCCAAAGCAGAACACAATGAAGAAAAGAGTAAATTTTGAAATTATGCAATATCACGTTTAGTGCAATATTTTAGTGCAGTATTTTATCAATTTTATCAATGATAAAATAATATACACATTACATTGTGATAATTGTCTTTGGTGCAATATTTATACATATTGATACACACAAATATAAATATCAAACTATGTCTATGTCGTTTTCTGATTGCAACAAGTTCATTAATTCTCTTCCATTTCCCTCAATGTCTCATTCTCCCGAGCGCCGGACGCTCCAGACATTGCACTGGAAAGGACTTTGTTGACATCAGCTCCATACTTAATACGAACAGTCTTACCGTTCTTGACTTTGGCAAACACCTTGCCGTTCGATGTCCAAGAAGCCAACGAGGCTGAATGCTTGTATGCAGCTTGGCATAGCCTGGCATTTTCCGCCGTGAGGTCCTCACCCACAGACACCTTCTGACCTTTTAACTTCTTTCGGTTGGCTAGGATGTTGTCACGCTGAGCCCGGTCCTTGAAACGCACGATGATGGACCGCTTTCTCCCGTCTCCGCCAGCAGCACCTCCCCCACCGACTCTGTGGCAAGCTTCCAGGTCGCTCAGCTTCACGCTGATGCCGACGGACTCCGTAAAAAGCTTGCACACGTTACGGGCTGTTTCTTCTGGCTTCTCGTCTTTCTGCTCGTTCATGTTGAAGATTCTGAGATTCCAACGGCGGCCGTATTGCTCCAAATCGTTCAATTCACTTTTGGTTTCTTCAAACTTTGCGTTCGTTGCGTTCTTGGAAGCGATGAGATTATTCTTCAATACCTCATTTTCTCTCTTCACTTTTTCGTTCGCTTTCTCCATAGCATCCATCTTCACTTCCAGATCGTGACACCTAGCTTCCAAAACCTCACACCTTTCTTCTATCTTCTCTTTAGCGATCTGCACCTCATTCCTTATTTTTTCCATATCCCCTCTCACCTCCTCTCTCAGCTGTCGACTATCTTCTTTTGTAGCCAGCAACAGAATGCTACGCTGTATAGCCTCTAGTGCCTCGTGAATCGACATCTTAGATTCTGGTGTTTCCTCTTCTTCAAAAGACTCGCTGATATTACTGTTTGGTCTTTTATTACTGTGCTGGAATCGTGGACTGCCACTATCAGAGGCGGAACCAGGAGAAGGAACTTCTTTTCGCTTACCGGCAGAGGAGAAATACGTCGATATTTCCATCAGTTTACCAGTCTAGCACGCAAAAACTACCATCTCACAACACTGGAAACGGTAACATTACTGTCAAACTTCTTTCATTTTTGTAATGATTGCAGTGGTCTTATTCAGATTAGGCCTACACTACTTCAATAATCATAATTACACAAAGTACATGTTTCATTCGGTGATAAGAGGTTTAGCAAACACAGAATACTCATACAGTGATTACATAGTCAGTCGCAATCAACAGAGAGCTAGCGAAAACACGTCCGACCAGCTCGGTGTTCGCTCACTCGAATCTTTCTTTTTTATGTTTGTATTATGTCTTTGCGTAGTATATTAGTGTCTTGTTTTTGTTTCACTTCTTTTCGTATGAATTTCGATGTTAACGTTAAGTATAAATGCGTGAGAACTGTGTTTTTAACTGATGTCATTAGGAAAAAGGGCTATATAAATACCCTTAGTAGTAGTAGAAGTAGTAGTAGTAGTAGTAGTAGTAGTAGTAGTAGTAGTAGTAGTAGTAGTAATAGTAGTAGTAGTAGTAGTAGCTCCATAACAATAGCTGGGGTTCCATTGTTTTTGGCTCTGTCCGTCAGTCACCCCGTTCGCGCACACTGTTCTCGTGTGGATTTTAAAGATCCTGACGCTCATGTCCTAGACGGGTGAGTGCCGGAAACACAAATAAACCCAGCACGCACTAAGTCCCTTCTCCCTATCACCTGTTGCCCGTGCAAGATTGTGCTCAGTCATCTGTGGATCAGACAGTGCCCCCAAAAGTTGCAGGTGGGCGCCTCGGGCGGTTTGAGTTCGATCCTGTATCGACCAGCGCCTCGAGCAGCTCTTGAGCTGGAAAAGCGCTATATAAGATTGATAACAATTAATTAATTAATTAATTCAACTAACGGATGGATTTCTTTGAAACTTATATGTAGTTATAACGTAAAGATGCTGACGTTTGTTTATTTTCTGGAAGCGTTGTTATATAGCGGGGTTTTCTAGTTCAAGAGCTGCTCAAGGCGCTGGCCAATACAGGATCTGACGTCAACCGCTCGAGGCGCCAACTTATGTCCTTTGCGCATCGCCTGACTCCCAAACTTGGGCGACCGGGGATTGGAGGGAAGGGGGGGAGGGGAGGGATTGGAGGAAGAGAGGAGAAGTACACAGAGAAAACCGCTGATCAGTCTCTTTAACTGTCCCCGCTAAGTTGAGCTGCTTGCAGCAGTAGGGTTCGGGATGCGTGCAGGGTTCGCGTTGACTTCGGATAGAGAAAAAAAAATGGGGATACGTGTACT
>CM072511.1:8053838-8093838 GCA_036898135.1 Oncomelania hupensis | reverse complement strand
CAAATCCACAGGCGTGCTGGGAACAGGGCCGCGGCCGCGCATGCGCATCGCGCATCGGGCCGCGCATGCTCACCTTGATATTTATAATTTTCAGTGATAATTGTAGTTATCGCTTGATAATTGTAATTATCTCTTGATAATTGTAATTATCTCTTGATAATTGTAATTATCTCTTGATAATTGTAATTATCAGGTTTTGGCGCTAGGAAAGCATAGCAAATACTGATAATTATTAATTAACACTGTGGATTACCGGTATCTCTGTAAATTACACAGAACACGTGATAATTTCAAATATCTCGTGCTAATGGTAACTCTCGGTTTTGGCGCTAGTAGGCCGTCATAGACTCCCAATCGTTTTCAAGGAAATGCCAGTTTGTATTACAGTTGAAGTGTTTTTGATTCTTGCCCAGCAGCGTAAAGCTCGCAGTCTTACTGACATTTTCTGTACAGCGTTGTTGATTTCTTTCAGCCAAACCGTACAAGTGCCCCTTATTAAGACCGTGCCCCGCCCATAAAATGTTGGAGTGGGTGGGGAAGATGAGAGTGGTTGGGTGAAGGGGGAAAGTGGTGATGGAGTAGGAGAGAGGAGAGGACGAGGTACAAGCCATACAGCGTGGCTGAGACTCGCAGAGGCTTACCTCTCGCAAGTCCCAGTAGCTTTGTTGAGCAGGCCTACTATTCTCTGTTTTGGAGGTTTGGCAGCGATCTTCATTTTGTAACCAGTTTTGGCCTAGATGATTTATTTATGTAATTATTTGTTGATTTAATCGTTCTTATAGTGCGCTTTTCCAGCTCAGGAGCTGCTCAAGGCGCTGGCCGATACAGGCGCTAACTCGAAGAGGTCCACTTGCAGCCTATGGGCGCATAGTCTGAGGCCCAGACGACTGAGCACAATCCTGGGCGACCGGGGATTTGGAGAGAAGGCACCTAGGGTGCATAGGTGTGTAACCGGCACTCACCCGTCTAGGACATGAGCGTCAGGATCTTTTAAAAGTCCGGGCGGGTAAAGCGTGCGCGCGCAGACTAGACCTCGGTGGTATAGTTTCATCCTGGTCCTGATTTGGCTCGGAAGAGTCCGCTGGACCTAAAGCAATAATCTTGTATTGCATTGTATTGTATTGTATTGTATTGTATTGTATTGTATTGTATTGTATTGTATTGTATAGTTTCATCACAAAGGAGTAAATACAATAAAGCGCCGACTAATAGTTGTATATGATGATGATGATGATGATGATGATGATGATGATGATGATGATGATGATGATGATGATGATGATGATGATGATGATGATGATGATGATGTTAACTTGTAAGGTGCCAAAATTCCATGTCACAAAAGTCAAAGCGCACAAATAGCCAGAAAAAAAGGGGGAAGGGGGGTTGGGGGCTACTGAAACAGGTGGGGTTTTAGCCCTTTCTTGAAGCCTCCAAAAGCTGAGCTCTGCTTCAAGTTCACTGGAAGAGAGTTCCAGAGGGTCGGTGCTGCATGTTTTTTTAAAGGAGCAAACCCCTAATGTCTCAGGAGCTGCCGAGACTTACGAGGGGTAAGCGTCGTCGAGTCTCCCTCTATGTGCTCTGTATGAATAATAACATGTCGGAAGTTTGGGATCGGATAAAGAGGTGGTGGGGGGGGGGGGGGGCGTTAACGAGGCCAGGTGGTGCGATTGAGCACTATAGTATCATCCTGACGAGAGAACGTTGTGACGGGGTGGAGGGATGGTGGAGGTGAGGTTGGTGATGGATAGGAACTAGCATCATCATTGTCGGGCGGAGGCGGGGAAAATGCGTGAAGAAAAAGACAGGTAACGTCTGCTAATCAGGGTAGAGCAGGCCCCGAGAGGGCCGTTGTTCTTTGTAATGAAGTGTGATGACCTTTCAAACATCGACCCCTTCTCCCATGGAGGAAAGAGAGAAAAAAAGATATTCCCCCGTTGAACAATCAACGCTTGGTTGTGATTGATGAGGAAAAAGTGACGACGTGGCGTGATCGTATGGAATTCCTTTTTGCGAACAAATTAAAAACAGAGTGAAATAAAGTAATTGCTTCATTTTATATCCGCAAAACAAAGTAAAATTACGAGTTTCAAATTTTCTTTATCACTACACACAACCTCACAGTAAAACGACTTGTATCTGCGAACCCCTTATATAATGAAAATTGCAGTCCCTAAACAATGAATTCTTTACGTAAATAGTGCATTATTTAGCAACATTTCTAAATAATATATTATTTTGCCAATTCTTTCTAAATAATGCATTATAAGGGAAACAAATCAACGAAGAATACAAAGCATGGAGATGAGGTGCTACAAAAGACTTCTGAGCATTTTCTATACCCAGCACATCACCAACGACGAAGTCCGACAGACCATCACACAAGCCATTGGACAATACGGTGACCTGCTGACAATGGTAAAAAAACGTAAACTCCGATGGTATGGCCACGTCACCAGATCATCAGGTCTTGCAAAGAACATCCTGCAAGGCACAGTGCAAGGAGGTAGAGGAAGAGGGAGACTGAGAAAGAGGTGGGAGGGCAGCATTCGAGAATGGACTGGTTTGACACTGAGCGAAACAATCAGGGTTGCTGAGGACAGGGAAAGATGGAGTACGCTGGTTAAACGATTATCTGTGGTGCCCTACGACCTCCGAGTTACGCGATAGGATAGAATAGGATAGGATATGGAAATCATTATTTAGAAACATTTCTGAATACTACGTTATTTCACATAATCTGCTAAAGAATGCATTATTATATAGGTAATAATTCCTTATTTAGCAACAATATATTTTATTTACCTATATTATGATTTCTTTACCAAAAAAATATTGTTTAGGTAAATAATAAGTTATTTTCCGACAAAATATATTATTTAAAGAAATCTTACATTGTTTGTAAACAATTTGTTATTTAAAAAATATACTTCTAAAGAAAGATTAATTAGGGGAAAGTAGTAACAATGCATATATTACAAAAGAAATTCCATATAATGATCATTATGAAAGAAAGAGGAGTAGACATGTCACCGTTGATCCATCAACGCTTCGGTTGCGGTTGACGAGAAAACGTGACGGCGTGTTCATTATGAAAGATTGAGGGACAGAAATTCCATCGCTGCACCATCAACGCATCGTTGTGGTGGATGAGAAAATGTGCCGGCATGGTCGTTATGAAATATAAATTTCCATCGCTGCACCATCGACGTTCTTTGTGTTTGAGAACACGTGGTCATTATGAAAGCTTGAGAAATAAGAAATGTTACTGTTAAACCATCTACGCTCGTTGCGGTTAATGCGAAAGTGGGACGTCGTGTTCGTTAGTATCCACTGGATACTGGATGGATGCTGTATACGCGCAGTTCCCCAGATCACTGATGAGGCTCAAACGACCTGTACCAAAATGCACGCCCGCCTGGCCCACACACTGTCTCACGAACACAAAAAACATACATCTGTCACTCAAATATGTGGTACAAAGGCACGGAGATAGATCGATATAAGAAAACGGGGAAAAAAAGGAAATGGAATTTTATTTTTAAAGTGTTATATTGACTGCATCCTATACCATTGTTAAAGGGAAGGAAGATACCGGAGAAATCCCCCAATGACCTGAATAGTCTCGTACCCAAGTCACATCGAACCCACGACCTCTAGCCCAGGAAACCAGCACCATCCCAGACAGACAGACAGATCAGTGCAGGTGCAAGTCAGCGAGGAAAAAGATGCCCTTCCCTCTTAAAGGTCAACCACAGTGCTCGGTCAAAAAGTTTCTGCTGAAAGAACTTTACTAAATAATACCAGATGCAAAAAAAATCGGTAAGCAAAGCTCTATCGTTTAATAGATATCGATCACTGAAAGTGGGATTTCCTACCTGTAATTAAGGGTAAGGGAAGTAATACTCTAAAACGCAGCTATCGCTGATCTCCCCTCGCAGTGACGTCAGCAGCTGTAGACAATGGCCGACTGCGAAGAAGTTACAAGCGAGACAAGCAGTGTTTATTCACTCGATCTGTCGTGTTACAGCAGTGCTCTCTTCTGTTAGAAACGAATTCGACCCCCGAGTACTAATTGTAATAATAAACAAATAATTATACGAGCTAGACCCGTGAATACATAACCTCTTGCGTTCCCTTTTCTGAAAAGCTCCTCTGACTTTCCTGACACCCGGCAAGTGATAGCAGACGATGGATGTGTAGTAGCCACTGTGACTGTAGTTGAAGTTGAAGCAGTACTAGTAGGCCTACTACTAGTAACTTGAATCACTGTTGCTGTTGTTGAGGCGCTTGTTGCAATGGCACACGGACTTTGGATCGTTGGAACAGAGATAGGCTTTAATGTCTGTATTGTTTTCATCCCAAAGCTCCGCATAAAAGTGGCACTTGGGGGGTAGCAGTATTCAGCGAAGTGTTTTGCGCAAATTGCTGACGACGCACAAATCTCACCCACTTATTTCGCACTTCTTCGTTTTTTGGAAACCTATGCAATCCCTATCCCATCCGCTTGTTTGTTTGTACAACCTCCAACGGCACAATATAGGCCACTGCTCTTCGTTTTCCTGCGTTTTGGTAGAGAAGTTTTTTGTTTGTATGTAGATTATAGTCACACGACACTTTCGCATATAGGTGACTACTGGACCAATTTATACTGACACCAGCGGGCCAGTTGTTGGTAAAGGGGAAAAAAATATGATCACACGTTGACCAATCCAGGATTCGAACCAGCGACCTTTCGGTTACTAGCAAGACGCTCTTACCAACTGAGCTACCCGGCCCCTGGTAGAGAAGGGGCACTATCGGACTCTATATTGTCTACAGCATTTGACGTCACGAGCCATGTGGTCACGTGAGCGGGCTTTTCGAAGGTGCAAAAGTTTATTCGAAGTAGATTTTATTAAATATTAAAAAAAGGCAGTATTTTTCGGAAAAAAGTTGTTTGGCATGTAACTTCTTTTATTATGTAGATATTTTGTGCTCAATTTTATATTTCAATGATGTTGACCTTTAAGACATAATTCATAACCTCCAAATGAGGCCATGAATTTCGCTCTAGCTCTAATAAAGCTTCTTCTTCTTCTTCTTCTTCTTCTTCTTCTTCTTCTTCTTCTTCTTCTTCTTCTTCTTCTTCTTCTTCTTTTTCTTGTCTGACACCTCTTCCTTCTCCTCTTTGTCCTTCTTTTTTCTCCTTCTTCATCTTCTTGATTCCAACGCAGTTCCAATATGTTATCAAGAAATAATCGATCTTTCTTTTAAAGTCTGACACGTTGATATAGTTCTTAACTATTTCAATACAAAATTTCAATCAGTCTATACAAGTCTACCAACTGCAGATTTAACAAACACTTTTAAAAGTTCAGTAACATTGGGATGATACAGATCCGCGTCCACATTTAACAAAAACTTTTAAAACTTCTGTAATGTTGGGATGATACAGATCCGCGTCCACATTTAACAAAAAACTTTTAAAATTTCTGTAACATTGGGGTGATACAGATCCGCGTCAACATTTAACAGAAACTTTTTAAACTTCAGTAACATTGGGATGATGCAGATCCGCGTCCACATTCAATTACGTTATGGTCATTTACTTGTTACGAAGAATCTTCTCTGATCTTCTTCTGCCTTCAGTTCAGTTCAGTGAATAAATTTATAGTCCCCGACACAATATGCATATATAGGAGATTGTCTTCTGCCTTCCCAGCGTGTACGTGTATTTATATCAAACAACGTGTGTAGGCCTACTACGCATGCTTCTGGAACGTGGCTGGTAAATGCTGTAACGGTTGCTTATTCGCTAAAGAAGCACTGACATGTTTCTTTGAAAGGTCCCAATGTGAAGGCTTTATTTACCGTTACAAATGCGGATTTACCCTAAATTTCGCATTGTAATGACATTACACAATGATGACGTGGGCTTTCGTCGCTCAAACCAACCGCTACAGTTTGAATGTTCAATTTCGGTTCTGACAGAGAGTGATCTCCCTTGGTTTTAACGGTTCAACCCTGTGACCTTTGACCCTATTTTGTATCGAACCAAACGGCTTGGAGTGTGTGCTTTTGGTAGGGTCTGTTTTATCAACCTATAACGAAAACCCTTGCGAGCAATTCTTTTTACGAGTTCTTTCTCTCACCGGCGTTGGTAGCTTCTATTTCTAGCTTCAGGATATGGGCTGGCTAGCGAACTGCTGTTGCCATTAATAGGCACACAATCTGTGGAATGTATTCAATTTAAAAAAAAAACAAAACTATTCTTTCCAATGAGTTAGTTTTGTTCGGTGTAAGTTTATGGTTTTCTTCAGTGGGGCAACTCTCACTGTAAATGCTAAAAAGGGTCCGTCGAAGGGGGCGCGGACAACGTGGGCCCGTTTTAAAATACGAGCCTCGGACACTTGAAAGCAATGCCTTCTCCATCATACTATTCCTAGCCCACATCTTTATCCATCCTTTTGGGAACATGCAGTATTTGCTTAGTCGTTGTGTAGCTGGGTGTGGGGTTGGAGCGTTTTCTGCTTTGTTGGTGTCGCTTGCTTTCCTTAAGTAATCATAAAGTTGGGTGTCAGCCGTTCGTCCCAGTCAATACGTGGGGAAAGGCACTGTGAGCAAACACTTTGTCTGATTGTGAGGCAGATATTGTTATTATCATCCTCGAGGATTTTTATAGCGCACATATCTCACCGTACTTGGCGACTCAAGGCGCTGGCCGATACAGGATTTTACTCAAGCCACCCGAGGCGCCAACTTGCTGCCTTTGGGCGCATCGTAATAACGCTCCAGACAACTGAGCACAATCCTGGGCAGCCAGGGGTGGGGGAGAAGGACATAGGGGCATGCTGGGTGTGTTCTTGTCACCGACACTCACCCGTCTAGGACACGAGCGTCAGGATCTTTAAAGTCCGTTATGATGGACACAGACTAGACCTCGGTTTATACTCTCATCCGAAGGAGTAGGAAAACGGGAGTAAAGTGTCTTTCCCAAGGACACAACACAATGCCTCGGCCTGGGCTCGACCACGGGACGTTCAGATCCCCAAGCCAAAGCTTTACCATTAGGCCACCATGCCTCCCAATAGATATCATTCTTCTTCTTCTTCTTCTTCTTCTTCTTCTTCTTCTTCTTCTTCTTCTTCTTCTTCTTCTTCTTCTTCTTCTTCTATATCTTATTATTATGATTATGATTATGATTATGATTATGATTATGATTATTATTATTATTATTATTATTATTATTATTATTATTATTATTATTATTATTATTATTATTATTATTAATATTATTACGAGTCCGAAACTGAACTAGGGCAAACCAAAACAACGTTTCCAAGTCTTGGAGAATTTGGTGGGAGGTTGCTGTGATGTTGATGTTTTTGGCCATTTACATTATAAATTAAACAAATCTCTGTTTAATTATGAGCCCGACGCTAGACCAAAAAGCCTGTCCATGTTCCCGGTCCTGATTTGGCTCGAAAGAGTCTGCTGGACCTAAAGCAACAATCAATCAATCAATCAATCAATGTCCATGTTCCGGGAGTTTGGTTGGATGTTGCTGTGATGTGGATGTTCTTGCCTTTTTTTTTTCAAACCTCCAAAAATCTTGAATTTAATATGCGCCCGACGCTCGACCAAAGAAGTCTGTCCATGCTCTGGGAGGTTGCTGTGATGTTGATGTATTGCACCACATACTTTTTTTTTGTTGTTGTTGCTGAGATTACAATTTTATCGTGTACCTGGGAGGTTTCGGTTCGATGCCTCCTTGATGTTGTAAGTGACGCATAGGGGCAGGTGTGTGAGGGATGCTATAAAGATGATAGAAAACTGGTTTTGTTTTGTCTTGTTTCCTGGGTTGACGTTAGCTGCCCTCTTTTCATAAAGGTTCCCGCATTCTTGCGCTGCCAAATGGCCACTAGGGCTTCCTACGATATTATTATTTAGCAATGTAGGCATTTTATATGTATGTGTTTTGTTGATATTTTATAAAGATGTTTATATTCTCTTTTGTTTTTTTTTGGTTAAGGGGGTTCGATAAATTAAAGTATAGCCTCAGCCTCTCCTGTGTGGGATGCCTTTATTGTAAAGGGACCGGCTGGTGGAGTGCCTTCAGTGTTACCACTAGGGTTGCACGTTGTTTCAGCAGATCTTTTCTACGGATCAGAAGTGAGTCCTCTTTCAACCATGTTGTGGTCTTGATTTTGTGGTCCTGATTCGGCTCTTTGCAGTCCGCTGGACCCTGTAAGCAATGAATAACTAACTACCTTGCAATCTAGAGCATTGTTGTGGTGCTAACGAGCAAAAAAGTAAGTTGTTACTTACTGTCACGTGGGGTTTATGGGCTCTGCACAATGGAATTATGGACCCTCACGTTTATTCGGTGGGAACTGCTAGTAAGTCACCCTATGAATTACTTTAATAAATTTATTTGTTTAGCTCGTTCTGTGTTAAGGTTGGGGTACAGAGATAGATAGAAAAATGGTAAAAGATTACTGTCACACTAGCTTTCACACGGCTATGAATCATATGTAGTCCAGCCACTTGATAACAGTTAAAATCACACATTTATTTCTTCAGGGGCGTCGCACACGGGGGGGCAGGGGGGGCACCTGCCCCCCCAATAATTTGGCCAAAAAAAAAAAAAGAGAGAGAGAAAGAAAGAAGAAAAGAAGAAGAAGAAGAAGAAGAAGAAGAAGAAGAAGAAGAAGAAGAAGAAGAAGAAGAAGAAGAAGAAGATTTCAAACGATAGAGGAAGGCAGGAAGAATCAATAATAAAAAAATCACCATATTTTTAAACCGTAGTGTAAAGGGCTAACGTACGAAATAATATTACAATAATCTATTAGCATGTGCCTGTGTTTCACAACACTATATTCCGTGGCGCTAACGCAATCACCGGGCAGCAGAGCTGGCTTTCGCTGTTTGAAAGAAGTGTCATTTCATCACGCAAAGAGCAAAATTAACAAAACAATGGAATCGTCTGTTTTCCAGGTTTGTTGATATCAATTATTTACTGTAGTCTGTAAAATGAGTAAGGCAAGGGTGAATGTGCAAGTGTCAATAAATAGTTGAGGTGCGCGATATTTTTTAATTTAGATTTAGTTTGTTGATAGGCCTACACGTGCACGTGCTTTGATCGCAAAAGGGGAAAAAAAAGGACCCGTTCGCTTTTCTGGGGACAGATAACGTGGGCTTGACTGCTTTGATTATTACGCCACCACCCCCACCCCCCATTATAGGTTTCACTTGGATTTGGTTAAGCTTGCCAATACTTTTGCATCTTCTCAGCACCGCAGAGAAGTGTTTGGAACTTTCAGCGGACAACTGCAAGCTGGGTGTGATCACCAAGACAAAAGGCACTCAGACAGACAGTATTTTGCTTTAGAGAAACTGCGAGTAATAGTAAAACAAATTGATCAATTGACTGATTTTCTGAAACTGGTAGTGGAAGTGTTTGGTCATTATATGTATGCAATATGCAAAACGAGTTGTGATTTATAGAGAAGACACAATTTCAACCTAGATGATCTTGCGGCAGGTAATTAATGTTCGTGTTTCCTGGTTTTAATCATTATCACATATCGCTAATCATGTATTTGTAGTTTCTGGAAATGAATCTTGTATTTTCAGTAAAGAAGAACATAAATAATTAAATGTTTTTACTCTCAGTCTTTCGGTTGGATGAAGAAACGAGGATATATTACAGGGTGCGTCCCGCTTGTCAGCCCCCCCCCCCCACCTCCCCATCGACAGGGTTGCCCCCCCAATATTTTGGACCGTGCGACGCCCCTGTTCTTCTACTCTATACAAGATTCTCTAAGTACTAATCTAACTTAAAAAGTCTCAGTTACTGCTAATGGTTCGATCGCTGATAGTCTAGGCAGCTGTTATATCTTCCTCGGGCACTTGCTATTAAAATCATGTAGATTTGGACTACTGTGGTCCGTTTTAAAGTTTCTGAAGAGTTGGACTACTGTGGTCCGTTTTCGATCAGTTTAAGTGCACCTTTGTTTTTGCACTTAACTGCTAGATGGTGCGTGCGAAGTCCTTCTGTGAGGTAGCTTCTGGTCCACCTGTGTCGTTGTGTAGTTGGGTTCCCTTGCCACGCTGTGGGGTCTGACAGGGTGTTTTTCCGGGTAGCTCTTTCCGACTTGTGCGGTAGAGGTTACTCAGCCAACTCGTCGTTTCTGTGGAGTGGGGCACACAGGATAGCTCGCCTGCTCGTCTGTAATATAAGAGACGAAATTCTGCACAACCCTGAATAATCGGTTTGTGCAGAGCGTCTCACTGAAAGCCAAAGTAGCCCTCAGTGATAGCTCCACATCTCTATACATAAGCGACGAACATTCTGCTACTTCCGGGGTCCACTGGAATCTCACTCTAAATTCCTATACATACATAAATATCAATCGTGGCTAATTATACACATACAAAATTAATAATAATATAAACATTCAGTGGTACAGCCACTGGTCTGCAAACATACATATAAGTTAAACAACAGTGGTTCCGTACGGGATACAACATGGCGGCGCAACCGGTCGTGTTTCGCCACGTGTTCGGCTTTTCCACATGGTCACGCAAATTCGGATTAACAATTCACATTTATGCATAGCAAATTCCACAAACATAATTTCCACAATAATATAAATATATCACGATGAAACAGAAGGGTGTTCATTTACCTGTTTGACAAGTTCAGGCCCGTGATGACTTGAGAGAATTCTAAGATTCTAAAGTCCTGCTTCCTGGTCTATGAGTGAAGAGATTTCTCTAGCTATCTAAGTAGATGTTACTTCTTCCTCGTCTCACACACGACTGACCAAAACTGTGTGTAGGTTTTGACCCATCAGAACCGGCTCTACCCGCTTAGCCTGCTGGTCATTGGTTAAACGGTCCGATTCAAAGCTCAAGTGCTGACTCACTGGGCTGTGAGGGTCTGGCTCGCAGTGTGTACTTTAATTGCTGCTGTGTACTATACTGACTCTCTACTGTTACAAAGACTACACAAGGCTAAATAGTGATAGGCAGAGTTAAAACTAGCCAGTTCATGACACTTACCCCCTCCCCCCTCTTCCCCCTTTTTTCCCTTTTTCTTTATTTCTTTTTTTTTAAATTTTAATTTTAATTTATATAAATGGTTTGGAATTTTGTTTTTCCGTTCTTCTGCACGGGATAATATCTCAAAATACTTTGAAATGGTCGGTAATAACAACGAGTCAAATGTCGGTCGGTATGTCGGCCCGCCCGCTGCTTGCCATGTCTCAAGACCCTCTGCAAAGATTTTGACCAAACTTTACATGTACCTACGTATAAATATGGTTTGCTCTATAATTTAAAAAAAAAAAACAAAAAACGGCTGAACCGATGTTGTTGATTTTTATGGTTTACATGTTCTTCAACTCATGGCCGATAATGATGTAGTAGTTCGGTTGTCGAAATACATTTGAATGGCTTGCCATCTTGTCAATGATTCAGACTTCTTTGCCTTCGGTTTATTAACCTGTGTCTTGTTTTCTTAACTAGAGATCCGATAAATCGTATGGTTTCTCTGTATTTGTATTGATACCTTAATTTTCCTTCTTTTTCTTTTTTCTTATTCTTATCATCATCATCATCATCAGCAGCAGCAGCAGCAGCAGCGGTAGTAGTAGCAGTAGCAGCAGCATTAGTAGTAGTAGTAGTAGTAGTAGTAGTAGTAGTAGTAGTAGTAGTAGTAGTAGTAGTAGTAGTAGTAGTAATGTCACTCTGTTGAACTATTTTTTGGTGTGCCTCTTATTCCAGAGATACGTCAGCAGTGATGGGATTACCACGTGATGCCCTATGACCTTGACCTTCGCGAGATGCGACTGGCGTTCCTCCGACTTTGCCGCGTCCTCACCGCTATCCTCGCCTCCGCCGCCATGACCTCAGCAGGTACGTCATTTTCTTGTGACGACAGATCTCTCTTCGATGATGACGTCATTTGTTTTGCTTATGACGCGTTTAGGGGGATCAGGATGGTGAGGTAATGAATGAGGGTCCTGGAATGTTATGTCGATCATGTAGATGTCTTATTTGTTTCATCATCGTTTATTATTTGTGGTTATGATCTTACCGTGGTTTACGTTGTCATTATCATTGTCGTCGTCATTGTTAATTAACGTCATCGTCACCTTCGTTGTAACTGTCGCCAGCTTCACCATCTTCATGATCATCATCATGATCCTCGTAATCATCTTCATCATCATCCTCATCATCCTGGTTGTTGTCGTTATCATCAACATTCTGCGTTATTAGTATGATGATGATAATGATGATGATGGTGATGATGATGGTGGTGGTGGTGGTGGTGATGATGATGATGATGATGATGATGATGATGATGATGATGATGATGATGATGATGATGATGATGATGATGAGACAAAATCACAGAATGATGATCATTTTGCCCGACCAACACTGTTCACCCATTGCACATAGCTGCGATCGAAAGAAAGTATACTCCAGGCACACGCTGCGCAGCAGGCCAAAGTATGTCCCTTGTCCCTTGAAGGGAGGTAAGCGAGGTTAGCAGCCTGCTCAGTTACAGTGTCGGTGAAAGACTACAAACGGAAAAGTAAGTTTCGTCTCCTCTAGGCGACGAATTAGGTCACGCTGTATTTGTTTCTAGGTCAACTGTCTTTTACGAACCGTCTGAGAATTTTTTCGAACCGTTTATTGACGCCGGATAGTGTCCTCACTTGGTTTCATACAATTTAAGAATCCAAGAAGGCAAATGGGTTTTTTGGGACGGTAAAAGCATTTTTGTAGAGAAAAGGGTTAGGGCAAGGGCTAGGGATATATCTACAACTAACCCTTACCCGAACCCTTGTAGCAAAATTCCGCTCTTTCCGTCACTTTTAAACAGTAGTGCGCTTCGCATCCGCGGCTAGCAGCGAGCCCAAAGTATACTTTGATTTGAAGGGATGGAGGGAATACTTTCACCTGCTGCTAGCGGTAGTTTTGGCGATACTTTGTACCGATCGCAGCAATGTGTATTACGTCCACTGCTGCTATAAAACGGGTGGCTGAAAAGTAACTCCCTATGGAAAATGTGCGTATAACTATTGACAGAAAACAAACTGTATTTTGAGCCTAAAATTGTCCGAAATCATTTGCCGGTTCATCTCGCAATGGTGAAAGCATCCCATTATGGCACGCCGCATAACACTTGACGTACGTTTGCTTATGTCAGTTGTGCTCGATCAGCTTGCTTCGTGCGGTTGCAGTACTATTTACCAAATTTATAAGAACTTTTTACTAGAAATTTACTTTACAAACAAATCTGTATTTGTGTAATGATTCATAATGTAAACTACATACATTTTGCCAGATTTTTTTTGTGTTTTTTTTTTGTTTTGTTTTTTCTTAGTTTTTGTAGGCCTGCGCAAATTCAAAGAGGAAACCTGCGCTATCGTTTTACGAATGGTCTATTTCCACCAACCACGCAAAGCACATGTGTGGATCTTCTCTCTGTTTTGAGACCAAGCCTTGATATTTATCATTGTGCCTTTATTTGTCTTCCGCGCTAAGAAGAAGAAGAAGAAGAAGAAGAAGAAGAAGAAGAAGAAGAAGAAGAAGAAGAAGAAGAAGAAGAAGAAGAAGAAGAAGAATTGTATAAGGCAGTTCCACTTGATTTTGCAACCCAAGCACACTTTTTGCATTTAATCAGGAAAATTATGCCTCTACAGAATCCTATCCTATCCCATAACTCGTAGGTCGTTGGGGCACCAAAGATGATCGCTTAACCAGCGTACTCCATCTTTCTCTGTCCTCAGCAACCCTCATGGCTTCGCTCAGTGTCAGCACAGTCCATTCTCGAATGTTGTCTTCCCACCTCTTTTTCTGTCTCCCTCTTCTTCTGCCTCATTGTACCGTGTCTTACCGGATGGTCTTTGCAAGGCCTGATGCTCTGGTGACTTGGTCATACATCTACCATCGGAGTTTCCGTTTCTTCACCATTGTGAGCCTGTCATCGTGTTGTCAAAAGGCTTGTGTGATGGTCCGTCGGACTTCGTCGTTGGTAATGTGCTGAGTATAGGAAATGCCAGAAGTCTTCTATAGCACCTCATCTCCATGCTTTGTATTCTTCGTTGTAGATCTGCTGTGAGAGTCCATGTTTCACAGGCTTATAGGAAGATTGAGATGACAAGGGAGCACAGCAGCCTTACCTTGAAGTGTAGACTGATGATCATATTTTTCCAAATGTGCTTCAACCTTGTCAGGGCAGCAGTTGTTTGTGCGATCCTGGAGAGGATTTCCTATCGGGACCCATGGTCTGATACAATGGCTCCTAAATATTTGAAACTATTGTTTTGAGGAATTGGCTTTGGACTTTGATGTCCTTGTTGATGCCATTGGTGTTGTTGGTCATCATTTTAGTCTTCTCTGCTCCTAATTCCATTCCAAAGACTCTGGATGTGATTTCAAACCTCTGTACCAGCTTTTCAAGTTCCTGTTCCTCTCCAACCAATTTATCAATGTGATCCGCAAAACGGAGGTTGAAGATTGCTCTAAACCCTTTGCTGACTGTGCCTTGGTGGTCTGCAAGGGCATCTGACATGATGCGCTCTAGGAAGATGTTGAAGAGTGTTGGAGAGAGTAGGCATCCTTGACGCGCGCCGATTATTGTTCTGAACCAGTGCCCGATAACGTTGTTGTAGAGGACTGCGCTGGTAGGCTTGTCATACAGGCTTTTGATCATTTCAATAATCTTAGGGCTGATGTTGTACACTCTCATGGTTGCCCACATAATTGCATGCCAGACTCAGTCAAACGCTTTCTCGAAGTCTACAAACACATGATATAGAAGTTAATGCTTTAGGTAATTCTCGCAGATTATTCTGAGGTTAAAAATCTGTTCAGTGGTACTTCGTCCTGCCATGAATCCTGCTTGTTCTTTAGCTATGATTTGTTCAGCTTGGGGTTTCAATCTTTTGAGTATTATTTTCAGGAGGACCTTGCTGGAATAACTGATGAGGCTGATGGTGCGGTAATTTTCACACTCCTGAGTGTGGGAAGAGTAATGATAACGACTGGATCCATGGTGTAGGCACTCCCCACTCTGCCAGATCTTGTTACAGATAATGGTTAGGGCGTAAATCATCGCTTCACTTCCTGCATGAAGCAATTCTGCAGGTATGTTGTCCACTCCCGCTGACTTCCTATTCTTCAGCGATTGCACTCAACTTCTTCTCGGAGAATTAGGAGGACTTCTTCTTCTTCTTCTTCTTCTTCTTCTTCTTCTTCTTCTTCTTCTTCTTCTTCTTCTTCTTCTTCTTCCTCTTCTTCTTCTTCCTCTTCTTTGTTCTGGGGACATGCTAGAAGTGATGGGTCTCCATTTGGTTGTAAAGGTCAGAACAGTACTTTGCCCATCTGTCCAAGACTTCTTGTTCTTCTGTAAGGGATATGCCAGACTTACTTCTGATCGTGGAGATCTTGGAATGTTTAACACTTGTCAGCCGCTTCACAGTCTGCTAGGCCTTCTTGCTGTTGTTCTTGTTCAGGCTGTTCTCTATTTCCTGGCATTGATCTTCTATCCAGTTCTCCTTTACTGTGCGCATGCCTTTTCGGGCCCTTTCTTGTCATTGTTAATTTTTCGGTAGGCATGAGCTCCCAGGGAGAAGTCCTTTTTTCTTTTTCATCTTTTTTCGTTTGTGACACATGTCCAAAAGTTCAGGTGTGATCCACGATTTCTTCTTTGTGCAGTGCTTGCCCAGTGGCGGCATCTGTCACAGCTGAGTTGAAGGTGGTGGTCATGGTATTGATATCTCATTCACCAGCTCCCAAAATGAGCAGTGGTGCAAATTTACTTCCAATTCTACAGAATCAGAAGCCTTCTTTGCGACTATTCACGACACACTTTGGATAGACCATCTCCCTGGACTCAGCGCTAACAGTAGCAGTAACGTGTTTATGGCACATACTTTAGCAGGAACATGTTTGACTGGAGATACATTAGCAGAAACATGTTTGACTGAAGATACATTAGCAGAAACATGTTTGACTGAAGACACATTAGCAGGAACATGTTTGACTGTAGACACATTAGCAGGAACATGTTTGACTGAAGATACATTAGCAGGAACATGTTTGACGGAAGACACATTAGCAGGAACATGTTTGACTGAAGATACATTAGCAGAAACATGTTTGACTGAAGACACATTAGCAGGAACATGTTTGACTGTAGACACATTAGCAGGAACATGTTTGACTGAAGATACATTAGCAGAAACATGTTTGACGGAAGACACATTAGCAGGAACATGTTTGACTGAAGATACATTAGCAGAAACATGTTTGACTGAAGACACATTAGCAGGAACATGTTTGACTGTAGACACATTAGCAGGAACATGTTTGACTGAAGACACATTAGCAGGAACATGTTTGACTGTAGACACATTAGCAGGAACATGTTTGACTGAAGATACATTAGCAGAAACATGTTTGACGGAAGACACATTAGCAGGAACATGTTTGACTGAAGATACATTAGCAGAAACATGTTTGACTGAAGACACATTAGCAGGAACATGTTTGACTGTAGACACATTAGCAGGAACATGTTTGACTGAAGATACATTAGCAGAAACATGTTTCAGGCAGATACGTTTCAAAAGACCTCCTGAAGACACTGTCAGGTAAATGAGTCTAAACGAGTATTTCTCCTGTTTGTTTGTTTGTTTGTTTGTAGATTATAGTCACACGACACTTTCGCATATAGGTGACTACTGGACCGATTTATACTGACACCAGCGGGCCAGTTGTTGGTAAAGGGGAAAATAATATGATCACACGTTGACCAATCCGGGATTCGAACCAGCGACCTTTCGGTTACTAGCAAGACGCTCTTACCAACTGAGCTACCCGGCCCCACTCATTTCTCCTGTGTGATGAACTGCCCTTTAAAACATGCCGGGCTTCCATTACAAAGCTGATACCGCGCCCAAAACACTTAAGGCAAACGGTAAATAATAATAATAATAATAAATAACAGGATACTAAGTATCCTCATCACAGAGTGCTGGACCCCTTAACAGTATAGTCTTTAAAAAAATATCTGTCATGTGAAAATGTATGGTAAGTGTTGATCTAGTATGGTAGCATTTTGGGTGTAGACGAAAGCTTATCGGATATTGTGACTAACAAAAATGATGAATGCTGGGCGTGTTTCAAGAGAGGGTTGGAAAATGGATTCAGATCGTCGTTGTCGTTGTGGAGATGGTGGTGGTGGTGGTCGCCCTCATCATCGTCTTCCTCCTCCTCCTTATCATCATTATCTCTCTATGTGTATGTTTTTGTGCATGTGTGCGTCTCTCTCTCTCTCTCTCTCTGTTTCTCTGTCTCTGTCTCTGTCTCTCTCTGTCTCTCTCTGTCTCTCTCTGTCTCTGTCTCTCTCTCTCTCTCTTCCCGCCTTCTGTCTCTTTTTATTTCTCCTTCCTTCACTCTTTCCCTCCCTCCCTTCGTCCTTCTTTCCATCTCTTCTTTCTTCTGTTCTCACTCTCTCTCTCTCTCTCTCTCTCTCTCTCTCTCTCTCTCTCTGTGTCTTCTTAACTTCTTTAATAAATCACTCTAAATAATTAATAAATCTGCGACGCGATAATTATAACCCAACCTTTACAAGATAATGATCACATAACTGTCGCAATATGTCTGCCTGTCAGAAATACGAATGGTTGCATGCTCGATTTTTTTCATACCCACAGTACACATCGACCATCTCGCATGCCAAGGGAGCCCACACAGCAAGGGTATTACGCTTCGTTTCGGACTGTTAATCAAAACACTGCTGCTTAAGACAAAATTACCAAAACAAGAAAGTGACACACACACACACACACACACACACATACGTGTACGAGGTGTCAAATGGGGTAAATGTAACCGGGTACCACACAAAACGGGTAGGATAAGGGCTACTTACATCGCTGCCTTATCCCTACCCGTCTTGTCACAATTTGACCTACTTCGTGCTCCTTAGGAGGCGAACTAGGTCAAGGTCAAGTTGCAGCGCTGCAACTAGCCCTGACCCTAACCCTTTTCTTAAACGGGTGCCTTAACCTACCCGTCGAGGAAAATTCCTTACCCTACCCGTGTTTGCAAAACGTGACCTAGATCGTCTCTTATATGGCACGAATTAGGTCAAACTTCTTGGGAAAAGGGTGCTTTTAACCTACCCGTCTGGAACAAAACTTGACCTACTTCGTGCTCTATAGCAGACGAAGTAGGTCAACATTTGTCAACATTTGTTCGGAAATGGGCTGGAAGTTCTCCGTCCCAGATAGAGCACTCCCTTGCACTAAAAACACTCCCATGCACTACAACTGCACTCCCATGTACTACAACTGCACTCCCAGGCACTAAAAGAGCATTCCTGTGCACTACAACTGCACTCCCATGTACTAAAAAAGCACTCCCATGCACTACAACTGCACTCCCATGCACTACAACTGTACTCCCATGCACTAAAAGAGCACTCCCGTGTACTTAGAACAAATGAGGAACGGCAGACAAATGGGGAAGGAGCAAATTACCCCATTTGATACTAAGAACGTCAAATTCCGTTCCTCATTTGTGACGTTTCACAGCCACACACCAACACACACACACACACACACACACACACACCTATACAGGCCGATAAATGGGGAATGTTACCAGAACAGGGTACACATGGGGAATGGTCTTTTTCTCAGTGATATTTACAAATCAAATGTTGTATTTAATAAAATTAAGTAGATTTATGAATGACGTAAAGGATTGCATGGGTAATCTGCCCTCTAAACTTGATTTTGTTCGTAGCGCAGATTACTACACAGGTGTGTATAATTTACACACTTGTCTACCCCATTTTTCAACAAATTGGGAAGATGCGATTTCTATACTGTCTTCGATTGGAAAATATGTTTTAAAACTGGGGAAGATTTTTCCTTTTAAATTTTTTTTCAACTACCACATTTGTTAATGTCACGAATAAAGGGGGTTGGGGGATGAGGATTAGCACTTATTCCCCCGCGCTGTGTTGCCTCCCTTGTTTAGGCCAACTCGCGGCGACATTCTGGGAAATAAGGCTGGGAGTTACTAAGGAATGATAGACAGTCAAAAGGCCAGACGAGAAGAATGTAAGCTAAACTAGTAAATAATTAGAAACAAGGGGAAGTCAGATGTGATATTATAATACTAGTGGATTTTATTAAATGGAAGTAGGTCGGCTGTATTAGATAAGCGTAAGGCTTAGTCACTGGAAATTGTCAATAAGAGTCCTGAGTATCTTGGAGATATTCTGGGTTGGCGATTTGGGGGGTACTAAGGTGATTGAGGACTGATGTCATCACTAGGCAGGAGGGTATCTGGATTTTGCGAGTGGTTTAGCCAGAATGTCTCTGAATTGTGGTGCGCGCTCGGTGGGCACTTAGCTTGAATAGCGTAAGGGCGGTGGTTGTCTCCCGATTCTGGATGGCGATGATGCAAGGGTCCAGCGGTGGCGTCAGTTGGCCAATGCGGGGCACTGGGTCAACGTCTTGGATAACAGGTTGTTTGATGCATGGGCCTTTGTTGCTGACCACAGGCGGAGTTTTAGTTGGTACGCTTCTCAGTGACAACCGGGTTATCTGGGTCGCACGCAGCGGGTCTCGTGTCTTGTATCAGCCGGTATAGGGGCTGGTATAGGAGCTGGTATAGGAGCTGGTATAGGAGCCCGTTCTGTAACGTAGTACAGACTCAAGCTCAGCGGTGTACATATACTCTGGACGCAGCGCCGGTTTAGCGCGCGTGCCCATCAGATTTTCAAACTTGGACGGACCGGCCAAGGGTTGAACAGTTCGTACCAACAGTCCAACAATTGCAACAATGGCTAGGGGCTTTGGTGGAGTTTACTGGCGGCCGCTAATAGATAGTAACTTCGGCGCCTTAAGATGGAGTGATGGACAACAGGGGCAAATGTCTAAACAGTAGGAACAGGGGAGAAGCAAATGGGATAAATACAGGACAATGGGGGTTGTAGGCAAGGGTGCTGTGCTGGGGGACTTTAATCTAGGTGGTGGGACGGCATGGCATGGGAGATTTATACACGGGGCTAGCAGGGAGCATACAAGTATAAATTCAAACATGGCATGTACAATAATCAAAAGGCAGATAATATATACAAGGAATAAGATACATATCACAGCAACACATCAAGACAAAACCACAAACGCGAACGTACATATCTACAGGACATACGAACATGTTGGGCGATCGACGGGTGATGGGAATGCTAAATGATATAAAGTAAATTTCATCTCTTACCTTGCCTAAGAACGGGTCGAATCACAAGAGTACTGCCGAGGCTCAGGGGTCACAACGTGGTGTGGCGTGTCCGGGGCAGGCAGTTGTGCATTCGGAGGCTGATGGCTGGAGACTGACCCAGAGACTTGGCGAGATGGCGTCTTTAGGGCGATTCCCCGAGGGGCGGGGCTTAGTCGGCTTAGCCGGCCGGCGAGGAATGGAAGACGGGACACAGCCAGCCCCAGAGATAGATCGTCCGTTTGTCACAGTTACCACGTTTATATAAAAAAAATCCTCAGTTGTGCGGTTATTTTATTACACACACACACGCACACACACACACACACACACACACACCAACAGACAGACACACACGTACACATACACACACACATTTACCCTCGTGCGCTCAAACACAGGCATTTACACACACTCATAAAGTTCACAAAGTACACAAACGCGCGCGCGCGCGCTCGCACACACACACACACACACACACAGTTTGGAAAAGTAACAGAAAGAGTCCAGACAACAGTGAGGAGTTATTAGTTTAGAAAATCGATTTTCGATGTCGTTAAAATTCTCCGAATGGGGCTAAAGCCGTGACATTTATCACCAACAGCTTGTATATTTTGTTATTTTAAATTTTTTTATTTTTTTTTTTTTACATTTTTTGGGTAAGAAAGGAGCTCGTTACTTAAAGTTAAAAGTTCTGCTGCTTACACCCAGTCCTCCCTCTCCTTCTCTCCTTCCTCTCTGCTCTTCCTCTTCTCCTTCCTCCTCCCCACTCCTCCTACCACACACACACACACACACACACACACACACACACACACACACACACACACACACACACACAACTTCCTCCCCGTTTCCCAGCAGCAGTTGACCACTTCCTTTGAAAAGTTTCCATTGCAGCAGTTCGTGAAGTTCCATTTTTTTTCCCCACACTAATCTGAAAATACTTTGAAACAATCGGCGGGGAATCAGAACGAGACAAATGTCGGTCCGTGGGTCCGTCGGTCCGATGGAAGCCATATATCACGATCCACTGAACTGATTTTGACCAAACTTCACAGGAACATTACCTAGGTCAGTGGCTTGCCTCCCGTCCATCATATTTGTTCTACCGCAAAGGTCAAGGTCAATAGAGACATACTAGGGCTAAACACGTTTCGCTCAATATCTCAGAAACGGCTGAAGCGATTTTGTTGTGGTTTTTTTTTTTTTTTTGGTATGGAAGTACTCCATGTGCCATCCTTTGATAGTAATACGCTGTCCTTTGATAGTAGTACGCTGTCCTTTGATAGTAGTACGCTGTCCTTTGATAGTAGTACGCTGTCCTTTGATAGTAGTACGCTGTCCTTTGATAGTAGTACGTTGTCCTTTGATAGTAGTACGTTGTCCTTTGATAGTAGTACGTTGTCCTTTGATAGTAGTACGTTGTCCTTTGATAGCAGTACGTTGTCCTTTGATAGTAGTACGCTGTCCTTTGATAGTAGTACGCTGTCCTTTGATAGTAGTACGCTGTCCTTTGATAGTAGTACGCTGTCCTTTGATAGTAGTACGCTGTCCTTTGATAGTAGTACGCTGTCCTTTGATAGTAGTACGTTGTCCTTTGATAGTAGTACGCTGTCCTTTGATAGTAGTACGTTGTCCTTTGATAGTAGTACGCTGTCCTTTTTGATAGTAGTACGCAGTCCTTTGATAGTAGTACGCTGTCCTTTGATAGTAGTACGCTGTCCTTTGATAGTAGTACGCTGTCCTTTGATAGTAGTACGTTGTCCTTTGATAGTAGTACGCAGTCCTTTGATAGTAGTACGTTGTCCTTTGATAGTAGTACGCTGTCCTTTGATAGTAGTACGCAGTCCTTTGATAGTAGTACGTTGTCCTTTGATAGTAGTACGTTGTCCTTTGATAGTAGTACGCTGTCCTTTGATAGTAGTACGCTATCCGCTGTCCTTTGATAGTAGTACGCTGTCCTTTGATAGTAGTACGTTGTCCTTTGATAGGAGTACGCTGTCCTTTGATAGTAGTACGTTGTCCTTTGATAGTAGTACGCTGTCCTTTGATAGTAGTACGCTGTCCTTTGATAGTAGTACGCTGTCCTTTGATAGTAGTACGTTGTCCTTTGATAGTAGTACGTTGTCCTTTGATAGTAGTACGCTGTCCTTTGATAGTAGTACGCTGTCCTTTGATAGTAGTACGCTGTCCTTTGATAGTAGTACGTTGTCCTTTGATAGTAGTACGTTGTCCTTTGATAGTAGTACGCTGTCCTTTGATAGTAGTACGCTGTCCTTTGATAGTAGTACGCTGTCCTTTGATAGTAGTACGCTGTCCTTTGATAGTAGTACGTTGTCCTTTGATAGTAGTACGTTGTCCTTTGATAGTAGTACGTTGTCCTTTGATAGTAGTACGCTGTCCTTTGATAGTAGGACGCTGTCCTTTGATAGTAGTACGTTGTCCTTTGATAGTAGTACGTTGTCCTTTGATAGTAGTACGTTGTCCTTTGATAGTAGTACGTTGTCCTTTGATAGTAGTACGCTGTCCTTTGATAGTAGTACGCTGTCCTTTGATAGTAGTACGCTGTCCTTTGATAGTAGTACGCTGTCCTTTGATAGTAGTACGCTGTCCTTTGATAGTAGTACGCTGTCCTTTGATAGTAGTACGCTGTCCTTTGATAGTAGTACGTTGTCCTTTGATAGTAGTACGTTGTCCTTTGATAGTAGTACGCTGTCCTTTGATAGTAGTACGCTGTCCTTTGATAGTAGTACGCTGTCCTTTGATAGTAGTACGTTGTCCTTTGATAGTAGTACGCAGTCCTTTGATAGTAGTACGCTGTCCTTTGATAGTAGTACGTTGTCCTTTGATACTAGTACGCTGTCCTTTGATAGTAGTACGTTGTCCTTTGATAGTAGTACGCTGTCCTTTGATAGTAGTACGCTGTCCTTTGATAGTAGTACGCTGTCCTTTGATAGTAGTGCGCTGTCCTTTGATAGTAGTACGCTGTCCTTTGATAGTAGTACGCTGTCCTTTGATAGTAGTACGTTGTCCTTTGATAGTAGTACGCAGTCCTTTGATAGTAGTACGCTGTCCTTTGATAGTAGTACGTTGTCCTTTGATAGTAGTACGCTGTCCTTTGATAGTAGTACGTTGTCCTTTGATAGTAGTACGCTGTTCTTTGATAGTAGTACGCTGTCCTTTGATAGTAGTACGCTGTCCTTTGATAGTAGTACGCTGTCCTTTGATAGTAGTACGCTGTCCTTTGATAGTAGTACGCTGTCCTTTGATAGTAGTACGTTGTCCTTTGATAGTAGTACGTTGTCCTTTGATAGTAGTACGTTGTCCTTTGATAGTTGTACGTTGTCCTTTGATAGTTGTACGTTGTCCTTTGATAGTAGTACGTTGTCCTTTGATAGTAGTACGCTGTCCTTTGATAGTAGTACGCTGTCCTTTGATAGTAGTACGCTGTCCTTTGATAGTAGTACGTTGTCCTTTGATAGTAGTACGCAGTCCTTTGATAGTAGTACGCTGTCCTTTGATAGTAGTACGCTGTCCTTTGATAGTAGTACGCTGTCCTTTGATAGTAGTACGTTGTCCTTTGATAGTAGTACGTTGTCCTTTGATAGTAGTACGCTGTCCTTTGATAGTAGTACGCTGTCCTTTGATAGTAGTACGTTGTCCTTTGATAGTAGTACGCAGTCCTTTGATAGTAGTACGCTGTCCTTTGATAGTAGTACGCTGTCCTTTGATAGTAGTACGCTGTCCTTTGATAGTAGTACGCAGTCCTTTGATAGTAGTACGCTGTCCTTTGATAGTAGTACGTTGTCCTTTGATAGTAGTACGTTGTCCTTTGATAGTAGTACGTTGTCCTTTGATAGTAGTACGCTGTCCTTTGATAGTAGTACGCTGTCCTTTGATAGTAGTACGTTGTCCTTTGATAGTAGTACGTTGTCCTTTGATAGTAGTACGCTGTCCTTTGATAGTAGTACGCTGTCCTTTGATCGTAGTACGCTGTCCTTTGATAGTAGTACGCAGTCCGGTTGTCATGCCGAGGTCAGTCGATGAGTCCCTCACTCAGGATTTAACTTTTTTGTTCAAAAGACACTTGTCGCCTTATCTCAAGAACAACTTACCCAAATTCATAATTTTTACTTTGTGGATACTGTATCCTATCCTATCCGATCTTATCCTATCCTATCACTCAAAGGTCTTTGGGGAACCACAGATGATCGTTTAAAGATACTGTATTTATCATGTTGTTTCACTCGTATTTGTACTTTCTCAAGGTCAAGGTCATTGAGCTGCATCATTTTCAAAACACTTCCCTGACTCTTTTTTTTTTTAAAATATAAATCGTTTCGAATCAACTTGATCAAGTTGATCCGGAACGATATTTTTTAAAATTCTTGCAGATAGGTTAGATAGTGGTCTATCATTCCACACTTTCCTATTGCTTCGTTAGGATCAAGCCCAGTCTAAACACCGCTACTAAAATTAACACTGTTGTAAATGTTTATTTTTCGGCTATGTGCGTGAGCGTCTGGAAATACAATTGAATGGCTTGCCTTCTTGTTATATTTCTTAGGATAATATTAACTATCTTTTTATGATGACATTCAGCCACACTAAGCCCTCACGGCACCTCATCCTTCCCTAACAGTGAACAGTCAGTTCTAGTTGGAAAACTGTAGAACTGTGTAGAACAGTAGACACTTTTCCATTGCATGCCTTTGGAAGAAAAGGTCGCATCGATAGATGTCTTCCCCTGTTCATATTCTACGTGTTATTAAAACTCTTGGCTATGGCTTAAACTTTGGATACTTACCACCACGGTAATAATTTTATTGTAAGCAACAACAAAACCAAACAAAAATGTACAGGTCGTTCTGGTGTCTGCTCACCTCTGAACAAATCGGGCGTGGAAACCATTTCAGTGCATATGAAATTGGATGATTAACGTCGAATATCTTGAACGCTGTAAGGAAAATGTTCAAGGAAAATAGATCGCGAATGTGTGCAGGTACGCGCGAGAGCGCGCATGTGTGCGTGCGAGCATGTGTGTTTGTGTCTATGCGTATGTGTGTGTGTCTTGTCTTGCCGTCTATGCCCACAATCAATCGTGTTGATCATTATGGCACTTTTTACCAAGGTGCATGCTGGGTGTGTTCTTGTTACCGGCACTCACCCGCCTAGGACATGAGCGTCAGGATCTTTAAAGTCCGTTATGATGGAATGTATGCGACACTGACTAGACCTCGGTTTATACTCTCATCCGAAGGAGTAGGAAACGGGAGTAAAGTGTCTTTCCCAAGGACACAACACAATGCCCCGGCCTGGGCTCGAACCCGGGACCTTCCGATCTGCAAGCCAACGCTCTAAACATTCGGCCACCGTGCCTCCACGTGTGTGCCTCCGTTTGTGCCTATGCGCATATGTTTGTGTGTGTGCGTGTGCCAAAGCGCGCGCGCGCGTGTGTGTGTGTGTCCGTGTTTACGTTTTGTTTTGTTTTGTGTGTGTAACAGCTAAAATGTTTTAACGATCACCTTTCTAAAGAAAATAGCTAATACAAAGGTCATGGCTTGTAACATATTACGAACATTTTAACGACCTAGACAATATATGTTAGTATGTAGCAAAAAATGTCGTCAATACTATGGAGATTTTTCTATAACTCTATGAACTGTTTGCTGTAGGGCATTGGGCAACTGTAACAAATAAGTATTTGAGAATAGCCATGTAAGAGCTGACCTACAACCATCCACACTCAAGCGAGGATCAACGGTATAAGGCCTCTTGAACGCTGACCGCGGGATAACTGTTTCTCATACTCTAAGTCAAATCTTCATAGTGGTTTTGCTACTGTCAACATCACCATCACCATCATCGCCGTCGTCATCGCTATCATTTTCATCAACCCCGTGCTTATTGTGTCATCGTCGTCGTCCTGACCGAAACTCCTCCTCATTATAATCATCAGGCAGCAGCAGCATTTGCTTGTTGTTGTTGTTGTTGTTGTTGTTGTTGTTGTTGTTGTTGTTGTTGTTGTTGTTGTTCTTCTTCTTCTTCTTCTTCTTCTTCTTCTACAACAACAACATCATCATCACTACCATCTTCCCAATTTAGGTATTAGTTAATTAATTTATTTATTAATGCACTCAAGTATTTATTTATTCGTTGTGTGTGCAGCTGCCCTGTTCCCGGATAAAGATGGCGCTGTCGGCGAGAAGGGGAGAGAAACGCGGGAAGACCACGAGTACCCTTACCTCCCTACTTTCCTCTCCACCCCCTCCAACGTCACCTTCCTGTCCGGGGAGGAGGCGGTCCTACAGTGTGCCATCGAAAACAGAGGAACCAGAACGGTAAGGGTTAATACTTACAAATGAAACAGCGCACAAAGGCTCCCCAGTCCACCTTGCCATGAACAGGTACTGGGCGCGCTCACACACTCCAGGCCACCCAGTGATGATTGAGTACTAATCTACAGCACACTGCAGTCCACCCAGTGATGATTGAGTGCTAATCTACAGCACACTGCAGTCTACCCAGTGATGATTGGGTACTAATCTACAGCACCCTCCAGTCTACCCAGTGATGATTGGGTACTAATCTACAGCACACTGCAGTCCACCCAGTGATGATTGGGTACTAATCTACAGCACACTGCAGTCCACCCAGTGATGATTGAGTGCTAATCTACAGCACCCTCAAGTCTACCCAGTGATGATTGGGTACTAATCTACAGCACACTGCAGTCCACCCAGTGATGATTGGGTACTAATCTACAGCACACGGCAGTCCACCCAGTGATGATTGAGTACTAATCTAAAGCACACTCCACTCCACTCCACTCTCTAAAGCTGGGATCTATTAGCTGCCATGGCGGCTGTTGCTGTTGTTTCTTCTTCTTCTTCTTCTTCTTCTTCTTCTTCTTCTTCTTCTTCTTCTTCTTCTTCTTCTTCTTCTTCTTCTTCTTCTTCTTCTCCTTCATCATCATCATCATCATCATCATCATCATCATCATCATCATCATCATCATCATCATCATCATCATCATCATCATCATCTTCTTCTTCTTCTTCTTCTTCTTCTTCTTCTTCTTCTTCTTCTTCTTCTTCTTCTTCTTCTTCTTCTTTTTCTTCTTCTTCTTCTTCGACTTCGTCTTCTTATTCTTCTCTCTCTCTCTCTCTCTCTCTCTCTCTCTCTCTCTCTCTCTCTCTCTCTCTCTCTCTCTCTCTCTCTCTCTCACTCAGACTCTCACTCTCTAATCTCCTTTTCCTCCCCCTCTTTTTGAGGGGGTTTGGCAGTGTACGGTAATCCAAAGATATATTGGCTTTTTCAAATGTTACTGAAGTTTTCATTTCACGCTAGCGTGTCGCACAAAAATCTAATATTTTTGTACATTAAAGGCTCAACAAATAGCTTCAATCTTTTTACAATCTAGTCTTCTTGTTCTTCTTATTCTTCTTTCTTCTTCTTCTTCTTCTTCTTCTTCTTCTTCTTCTTCTTCTTCTTCTTCTTCTTCTTCTTCTTATCCTTCTTCTTTCCTGCATGAATGTATCATCTGTCGGGTTTCAGTTTCTTATCTTCAACTATTTATTTGAAAATGTATATGTTTAAAGGGCCCCATTCGAAGGTTTTGTTTACGTTTTAGCGAAAACGGATTTACCGTAAAATTGGGATTGTATTAAACAATGATAAAGGGGGGGGGGGGGAGTGTTATCACATTAAACAAGGATAAAGGCGGGTTTGTCATCACATTAAACAATGATAAAGTGGGCTTTGTTATCACATTACACAATGATAAAGTGGGCTCTGTTATCACATTACACAATGATTAAGCGGGCTTTGTTATCGCATTACACAATGATAAAGCGGGCTTTATTACCACATTACACAATGAAACAATGATAAAGTGGGCTTTGTTATCACATTAAACAATAATAAAGTGGGTTTCCTTGCTCAACCCAACCGCTAAAGTTTGAATTCTCCATTTCTGTCCTGAAAAGAGTGTTTCCTCCTGTTTAACGGTAAAGTAATACCACAGCCCTGCCACTTTGGACTAATACTTTGGGCTTTAAGAGTGCGTTCTTGGTGTCTGAGGTAGGATAGGGTCTATTGTATCAACCTATAATCAAAAGCCTTACCGAGCAACTTCGTGATAGGTTCTTCCTCTTACAGGCTTTGGTCGATGCTATTTTTAGCACCAGAACGGTGGATCGCGTTTGCTATAAATAGGCACAAAAAATACGCAATGCACTGATTTAAAAAAAAAAACACACACAAAAACTAAACTTTGTAAAGAGTTGTTTGGTTGTTGTTAATGGAAGCTTATTTTTTCACTAAAGCAATACTCACTGTGAATGTTGAAAGGATCTGTTAATGGAGGAGGGGGTAGGGGAAGTAGGTTGTGGTTAAAGTGGTCCACTTTAAGTCTTGAAAGTCGCACCACTCCCAGCAATTTGTTTCGTTTGTTGTTGTATTTGTTGTTTTTTGTTGTGTTTTGTATATGTGCGACCAAAAGGTAGCGAAAAAGGATTTACCATTATACCCAAAAAATACTCCACATCATTTCAGGGTGTTAAATCTATGTAATTCATTTTTTCCCTCAACTCTATCCCCTGCTGTAACAACTTGTGAAATTCCAAACGTAAGCGTCACAACCAAGGACACAACGTATGCGCTATGAAAACATCCAAAAAATAACATAATTGTACATAGAAATGTAATGAAAACTTTGGAGCCTTGGTCAAATGTAACTGAGCCTTAGCACTGAGTTGGTGAGACCGAGGATGCCGTCTCGTCAAAAAGTAGTCCCGAGGAAGCAACGCAATTTAGGGTGAACCTGTAAATTGTGGTAAACGTAAGTCTGGTTTCAAAGTCAGTGGCTTGTTCGTTAGAGAAAGATGTATGGGTACAAAGGATACCAAGACAGGTCAATCACTTCTTTTTTTCTTAACAATAACGACTTCTAGAACAGTAGCAAGATCTCCGACGAGGCGTCAGGGGAGATAAATGAGAACTTTCAAATCAAGGGACGCAACTCGGCATCGTGTGCGGCGCAGCCGGGTAACGTAAGAAAAAAAGGAAAAGAAAAGGATGTCAGCTAGCCTTGAATCCTACCTTTATGTTAAAGCGATGCAGGCCTTGAAGCGGAAGTTGGCTTCTTACAAACGATGAGTGTTCGTGGATTTTGTGGTTGTTGAGAATAATAAGTAAGTATTGACGACTATAATAGTTTATGATGATTGGTTTAGTTCAATTCCAGCTTTTGACTTGTGGAGGAATGGCATTGTCATTTGTATCGCTAAAATTTTTCTACTAAATTACATTTAAGTTCACTGATTAATGGACTGTGTAATACAATTTCACGATCCTTGTTGCATTGTAATGATTGGTAACAAACATGTTTATGCAGCCGTTTATGAACGTTCATAAGTGTGTGTGTGTCTGGGGAGGTACCCACAAAAGCGCACAAATGGGTAGCAGACCTTGTCTTTCTTAGTAACAAATGGGTTCATTTGCTTGGAACCCACTTTTTTCCAGGACCCCACTTTTTTCTAAGTGCGCGGGAGTGCTCTTTTAGTGCATGGGAGTGCAGTTGTAGTGCATGAGAGTGTTTTAAGTACACAAGAGTGCTCTATCCGGGACGGAAAAAATACAGTCAATTTTCGGAGAAATTTGGAAGAAAATTCGACCTATTTCGTCGCCTATAGGAGACGAACTAGGTCAACTTTTTAGACGGAAAGAGCCAATTTTGCATTAGATTCTTACATTTTTAGAAGAAGTTTAGGCTCTTTCCGTCAAAAAATAACTTTCCGATTCCTACATTCTTAAATAAACCCAGTTGTTATGTATTGCAAGTATGTAGGGGGTGTATGGTAATACTGTCAGCAAAACATGTCTTCATTTCTCTGTTGGAGATGATAAAGTATTGTTGAATGTTGAACTGAAACTCTGGCAGCGGAAAGTGGGGATGTGGGTGGGAGAGGGGATGGCCAAGATCGCTCCTATCATTCCTGCCCTTACTCTCATTTCAGAAAAGCGTCCAAGGATTTGTATCAATGCCTGATGTTATCAGTAACTCCAGTTCCATTTCTTCCAGGCGAGACAACTTACTTCCTGTGTTTTTACACCCACTTTTTTGTCTCCATTGATTGATACTGTTTGTTCTAACATCACCTCACACAGACAAAACCGAGAGCTAGTTCAAGCCTTATGAAGTAGTGTTATATTTAATACCAAATTCCAGCGAGATGAAGCTGCTGAAACACGTACGTTAACCCTACAATTTCCCTCCATACATCACTCACGTATTGCTAAAATAAGGGGCTTTGTTCACAACACATGTCTAAATTAACTACGACTCTAAATTACCGTTATTTACTCACACGAACGACAACTCATAATCCCTTCTGAGCTATTGGAAAGTTTTATAGGGTTTTCATCTGTTCTTTTTCTTTGAAATAGATTTTCTTTTCTTCAACCATTTCTCTTTTTCCGTCCTCCTGCACTTCTGACCGCCTCGTCATGGTCCTCACCTACCATCCCCACAGTCTCAAATATTCTTCACAAATACTTTCATTTCCTCCAGTTCTTCTCCGTGACACCTTCCAACTCCCCCGCCCACCCCCTACACCCTGGTGGCTAGCGTGACACCAGTCTCCGGGTCTCGCTTGTGTCTTGAACTCTTCTAGGATCCTGACCTCTTTCCCCTCCTCTTCAGGCACTATCGGCTTTGGGCAGCGCAGATGCAATTGCTGCTCCCACACTTCCAATATCACCTCTTTTCAGGGTCCCCAGGGCCAGTTCACTGCCCCCTCCTCTTTCAGCAGTCTCTCCACTAATGTTGTGTGCATTATACACTGCACCCTCTGCCATAAGCTCTATGTCGGAGAGACCTACCGGACTACTCTCAAGGAAAGGGTCTCTGAACATCTGACCGCGGTCCGCCAACCTACTAACAATCCATCCCCAGTTGGGGACCACTTCAATCTTCCTGGCCATTCTCTTTCCAATCTTCAAGTCTCCGGTGTGTGGCTGAACCGCACTTTCTGGCTGTTCCGAAAGTGTATGGAAACCCGTCTCATAGCTACTCTTGGGACCCTTCAGCCCTCAAGCATGACCATACGCAAATGAGGTTGTCCCTTCCCCCTACTAACCCTCTTCCCCCCCCTATTTTTCCCTCTCCCTCATTACCTCCTTTTTCCCCCATTCTTCCTTCTTCATCCTTTGTGTATATGTACTCATGTGTTTGTTTGTGTACATGTGTATGTTCTCATTCCTTTTCTAATTTCATTTAACTTTTTTTTTCCATTTTTGTCTGGTTGTGAGGTGTACTCACCTGTTTCCCTTCCTAATTTCCCTGCCTCAGTCCATCCTATTTTATCCTAGCCTACCCTATCATATCCCGTAACTCGAAAGTCGTTGGGGCACTACAGTTAATCGTTTAACCAGCGTACTCCATCTTTCTGTCCTCAGCAACCCTCATGGCTTCGCACGGTGTCAAGCCAGTCCATTCTCGAATGTTGTCCTCCCACCTCTTTTCTGTCCTCCTCTTCTTCTGCCTCCTTGCACCGTGCCTTGCAGGTCTTTGCAAGGTCTTATGTTTTGGAGACGTGGCAATACCATCAGAGTTTCCGTTTCTTCGCTACTGTGAGCATGTCATCTTGTTGTCCAATGGCTTCTGTGATTGGTCTGTCGGACTTCGTCGTTGGTGATGTGCTGGGTATGTGAAATGCGCAGAAGTCTTCCGTAGCACCTCATCTCCATGCTTTGTATTCTTTGTTGTAGGTATGCTGGGAGGGTCCATGTTTCGCAAGCGTATAGGAAGATGGAGATGACAAGGGGGCGCAGCAGCCTTACCTTTCGGGTGTAGACTGATGGTCCTGTCTTTCCAAATGGGCTTCAATCTTGTCAGGGCAGCAATTGTTTGTGCGATCCTGGAGAAGACTTTCTGTCGGGACCCATTGTTTGATACAATGGCTCCTAAATATTTGAAGTTATGCACTGTGTTGGGGGATTGGCCTTGGACTTTGATGTTCATGTTGATGCTGTTAGTATTGTTGGTCATCAGTTTGGTCTTCTCTGCACTTATTTCCATTCCAAAGGCTCTGGAAGTGGTGTCAAGTTTCTTGTTTTACATGTGGTTATTTATCAATAGCTGATTCAGCCCTGATGCTTGAATCTTGACACGTATAACTCAGATTCGTTTATCCACGCAGCAACAAGGCAGGCTTCGTCGTATAACGTTTTGCAACTTTATTCAGCAAACATCAACAACTGCATACAAGATCGCTTTCCGAAAATCACTTCAAAGATCATCATCAAAAATCATCATCAGTCACTCATACAAGCAATCAGTGCATTGCTTATATAGGCTTTCTGCAATGGATAAAAAGTTCGAACATTCGAGCATGGCTCAACGATACCCAATCAAAACAAAACTCGTCACCGGAACTATGCATTTTTTACGTCATTATGTTAGGAGAATCGCTTAGATTACCGAATCTATCTCGAAGCTTCGGTCGATAGTAAACAAGTAATTCTAAAAAATTCTCAACAATATCGACCGACGCAAATTATCAACATTATACAAAGCTTCCTCTAGCAACAACGCAAAATCAAATCAAAGGTAAATACACTCTGTTAGTGCATGCTTTGCAAAACAAAATGATCGGATCTATCGTGCGCGTCTCAAACGTAACACCTCTGTACCAGCTGTTCAAGTTCTTGTTCCTCTTCAACCAATCCATCAATATCATCCGCAAAACGGAGGTTGGTGATTGCTCTACCCCCTATGCTGGCTGTGCCTTCGTGATCTGCAAGGGCATCTGACATGATGCGCTCCAGAAAGATGTTGAAGAATGTTGGAGAAAGTAGGCATCCTTGACGAACACCGATTATTGTTCTGAACCAGTTTCCAGTTGGCGCTGTTGTGGAGGACTGCACTGGTAGAGACTTCAATAATGTTAGGGCTGATGTTGTACATTTTCGTGGTTGCCCACAGAGCTGAATGCCAGACTCGGTCATACCCTTTCCTGAAGTCTAAAACTCATGATATAGGTTTCGATGTTGTTGGTGCTTTAGGTTGTATTCTGAGGTTGAAGATCTTTTCAATGGTACTGCGCCACAGTCCATCATTTGTTTGTAAACCTGCTACCTGTTACATCTTAGCCCCATTGAAGGAGGTTTCTCCAAAGGTCAGGTTTTATCAACTTTCATCAAGCCGTTTGACCCCATCACAGCTTTTGAACTTACTGCTTTACTTGCTTTTCTTCTTCTCTCTCATCTACTCCTTTCCCATCCACCAAACCCATTAATTTAGAATTTTTTTTTTATTTTATCTTAATTCTTCTTCTTTTTTGTCTCTTTATTTATTTCTTTTTACGTCTTTACACCATTGGTTATCTTCTTCTTCTTCTTCTTCTTCTTCTTCTTCTTCTTCTTCTTCTTCTTCTTCTTCTTCTTCTTCTTCTTTTTCTTTTTCTTCTTTTCTTCTTCTTCTTCTTCTTCTTCTTCTTCTTCTTCTTCTTCTTCTTCTTCTTCTTCTTCTTCTTCTTCCTTTTTTTTTTGTTTTTTCTTCTTCTTCTTCTTCTTCTTCTTCTTCTTCTTCTTCTTCTTCTTCTTCTTCTTCTTCTTCTTCTTCTTCTTCTTCTTCTTCTTCTTCTTCTTCTTCTTTTTTTGTTTCTTCGTCTTCGTCTTCTTCTTCTTCTTCTTCTTCTTCTTCTTCTTCTTCTTCTTCTTCTTCTTCTTCTTCTTCTTCTTCTTTTGTTTTTTTTTTTCTTCTTCTTCTTCTTCTTCTTCTTCTTCTTCTTCTTCTTCTTCTTCTTCTTCTTCTTCTTCTTCTTCTTCTTCTTCTTCTTTTTTTGTTTCTTCTTCTTCTTCTTCTTCTTCTTCTTCTTCTTCTTCTTCTTCTTCTTCTTCTTCTTCTTCTTCTTCTTCATCTTCTTCTTCTTCTTCTTCTTCTTCTTCTTCTTCTTCTTCTTCTTCTTCTTCTTCTTCTTCTTCTTCTTCTTCTTCTTATTTTGTTTCTTCTTCTTCTTCTTCTTCTTCTTCTTCTTCTTCTTCTTCTTCTTCTTCTTCTTCTTCGTCTTCGTCTTCTTCTTCTTCTTCTTCTTCGTCTTCGTCTTCTTCTTCTTCTTCTTCTTCTTCTTCTTCTTCTTCTTCTTCTTCTTCTTTTTTTTTGTTTTTTCTTCTTCTTCTTCTTCTTCTTCTTCTTCTTCTTCTTCTTCTTCTTCTTCTTCTTTTTGTTTCTTCTTCTTCTTCTTCTTCATTTTTTCTTGCTTCTTCAAACACATCTTACATCTTTAGACAGTTTGTGACTTTAAACCATTTCTCTCTCCTCCTTCTCCCCCCCCCCCCTTTCTTCTTCTTCACCTCCCCCTTCTCCACCTCTTGTTGGTCTTCCTCTTAATGCATCGCAATTCGCCTACGCATGAAAACTGTCTTCAGTTTGGTCCATAGCAGAAAGCGCAGGATAAACCCGCCTTTTTGTGTTGACTTACTGCAGTTTAACAGTTAGTACATTATACCATCAAGTTCTTCAAACGCCGCCTGGCTCGTTCAGATTATTATTTAAATCTCCAGGGTGGTTGAAAAGTAACTCCCTAATGACCATTGCGCAACTTTGGTAAATAGTACTGTATTTCCATGACACAAAACGTTTTGTGATCCTAACAATGGTAGACTTAACTGATGATCTTTGATTTCATCTCTCAGTGACACTCGGTCTTGCGTCTACCAATGTCATTGTGTGTGATGTCAGCTGAGGTTGTTGACGCTTTGTTAAGCGCGGGCCATTATATTGGGCTGCTCTCGGTACTGTGAGAGCAGGCTTTAACTTCAACAACTGTAAAGAATCATAATACGTTTTTTTTAATGCAAATGCAGGACTGTTTGCAAACGCTATCAGACATTTTTTTTAGTAGAAATCTACTTTTGAACCACTCTATACATAATATTACCCATAAAAAAAATCTCTGTGCCCTTTTCTTACACGCGTTCTTGAAAACGAGCCGAGTCCACATCGTCAGATTAACGCTAACATCTAAAAGGCTCAAATTAATGGTGTAACCGAAACACCCCAGATCTGCCAACCTCCGTAACTCACCAAGAGGTCGCCGCCTGACTCGCAGTCGACGTTTATACCTCATGAATCTTTCAGGTTCCGATATGATAACACAGTTGAATGAAACGTGATTTTAAAAGTGTTCAGCTATCGTAAAAGTCGTTCACTAAAACTGCCACAGTTAAGCGAAGAAGAGTTGGATTGAAGTATATTAAGCTACCCAAATAAAATAAAAGAAATTTTAAAAATATATTAATAGATAGATAGACAGATGCAGGCAGACAGACAATTAAAAATATTATACATAACATCGTTTTCTTTATAACCTGTAAGTAGCTAAGAAGAAGAAGAAGAAGAAGAAGAAGAAGAAGAAGAAGAAGAAGAAGAAGAAGAAGAAGAAGAAGAAGAAGAAGAAGAAGAAGAAGATGATGATGATGATGATGATGATGATGATGATGATGATGATGATGATGATGATGATGATGAAAAAGAAGAATGAATGAATGAATGAATGAATGAATGAATGAATGAATGAATGATATAGAATAAGCCAGAATGGCTTTTCTCCAAATCACCAATCAGGCTTAAAACGCGGTGATCATGTTTCACTCTCATTCTCTCTCTATCTCTCTCTCACTCACACACACACACACACACACACACACACACACACACACCTACACACACTCAAACATGTGGTGTAAAAGCAGTGAGATCGCGATTAGAAAACGGAAAGGACATCGAATTGTTATTTTGAAATATTTTGCTTGACTGACATTGGACAACACGATGACCTGCTCACAGTGGTGAACAAACGGAAACTCCGATGGTATGACCACGTCACCGGAGCATCAGGCCTTGCAAAAAAACATTCTGCAAGGCGCCGTGCAAGGAGGTAGAAGAAGAGGGAGACCGAAAAAGAGGTGGGAGGACAACATTCGAGAATGGACTGGTTTGACACTGAGCAAAGCCATCAGGGTTGCTGAGGACAGAGAAAGATGGAGTACGCTGGTTAAACGATCATCTGTGGTGCCCTTACGACCTCCGAGTTACAGGATAGGATAGGATAGGATAGATTGACTGCATCCAGAAAACATTATTAAAGAGGGGGAGGAAAACGGAGTACCTGGAGAAAACCCTCGGTGACCTCAATAGTGGTGTGAAAGGGATGCAGTGATGATATTAAATGGCATTTTAAAGTTATTTTATATTTTATATTGTATTTAGTATCTATGGTACTCATCGCAAAATGAATATCCTTGTGTACATGATATGGAGAATAACGTGATTCGTATTCATATATCCTCGTACCGAAGTCACATACGTGTTACGTTTGCCCATTGTGGGAATCGAACCAGCTACCTTCGGCATGCGAAACCAGCGACTAAGCCACTGCGTCACGAGGCCACCTTGAGCGAAAGAGAGAAACGTTGTAAACCTCCTTTTTTTAGCGAGCCAGCTTTGTCAGGAAAGGTCCCAGGTGACCGCATCGATCACCCTGTGTGTTGTTCGCAATTATTTTCATTACGCGTTGACTTCGCCATTGTTCACGAAGAATAACCAATCATTGTGAAAACATACGCTAATTAATTGACTGCATTCTTGCAGCAAGGTTCGTCTGATTACGGGAGGCGACGTTCTAAATATTTCCCTTGAGTTCCAGTTACTTCCCTTGAGTTTGTTCTTAATGACCCCACATTGTCTCCCTTGATTGCTCACTGGTATGTGTGTGTGTGTGTGGGTGGGTGTGTGTGTGTGTGTGTGTGTGCGTGTGCTACATGGGTGTGCGTGCTTGTGTGTTCTTTCGTGACAGAAAATAATAAAAGCGAATGAGAATAATGTCGAGAACGCTATAGAAACACTGGATACAACACAACAAAAAAACAGAGAGAAAGAAAAAAGACAGAAAGAACCCCGATGAACTTTTAACAAAATGACGGAAATAAATTACTCCCTTGTTACAGGCATCATAGAAATATGTCATTCATTTTTAAAATGACAGTTCCATTTTTGTTAGCGTGGGTTTCTGTTTGGGTGTTTGCGTTTAATTTGCTTCTTCTGTCAGTCATTAAGCTATGTGAATCGCTGTTTTGAAATGACCCTTTTTGGGGTGGTTTTATTTCGGGAAGAATGAAAGGGCAGACGGTGCGAAAGGAATGGCACTTATTATTGATTGCTTTTGTATAGCGCTTGTCCAAATCAGGAGCTGCTCAAGGTGCTGACCGATACAGGATCTAGATCAAGCTGCCTGAGGCGCCCATTTGCGGCATCGCCTAGCGCCTCAGACAACTGAGAACCATCTTGAGGATGGTGGCGTGCTGGGTGTGTTGATGGTATTGGCACTCACCCTTCTAGGACATGAGCGTCAGAATCTTTAACGTCTGTGCGATAGAGTAGATTAAGCAAAATAGACCTCGGTTTATACTCTTACCCCACGGAGAAAGGGCGGCATGGCTGAGCACCAGGGTCGAGTTATTTTTAGACACTTCCTCGTCAACTTTGAAACTTCGAACCCCCCTACCTTAGGTTAGTGTAAACTAATAAATGAATGATTTGGCTGACTGGATTAATGATTAGGAAGAAGGAATGGCTCAATGATTAATTTGTGTCTTTTAATAAGAATAATCGCTCATATTTAGGCTGTTACGAATGAATGGGAAATTGGAACTGTCGGTTTAAGAAGAAGAAAATAATAATAATGATGACATTTTAAAACGTTAGGCTTGTAAATTAATAGAATAAGAGTCTCACGGTGGCAGAGAGGTGAACAAAGACAGCCAAGCACCCCCGTTGGGGTGCCGGGGGTTTCAGTATAAATAGTATCACCACTTTCTGGAAATTTAGTGCTTTAAATTCCCACTGTCGCTGTCTTTCTCATTTGCTCTTTCTCATTCCTGTTCTGTTCTATCAATCTGCTATACTATCTTCTTCTTCGCTAGACCAGTCATCTACCTTTTTTCTTGAAAACTCTTCCAGGACAAGACTCCTTATTTGTGTATGAGGTCTGTTGGATCAGCTTGGGAATATTGGACGCTTTCTGCCAGGTAGTCACTAGGGCTTCCTATGATGTTATTATTTAGCAATGTAGGCATTTTATATGTATGTGTTTTGTTGATAATTTATAATGATGTTTGTATTCTATTTTGTTTTTGTAAACGGGGTTCGATAAATTAGAGTACAGCCTCAGCGTCCCCTACGTGGGGATGTCTTTATTGTAAAGTGACTGGCTGGTGGAGAGCTTTCAGTTTTACCATTAGGGTTGTTTCAGCAGATCTTTTATGCGGATCAGGGGTTGTCCGGTCCTGATTTGGCTCGGAGGAGTCCGCTGGACCTAAAGCAATAATCATGTAATGTAATGTAAGACGGCCAAGCAATCCCTATCGCGGTTAATGCTTGGATGGGTGACAGCGCGTGGGTGCGTGCGTTTTATGTCGATTTCCAAGCATTTTTCTTGATTGTGCACTTGGCAATGAAATTATTTGACTTCTGACTTTGACTACGGTATTCCGACTTCAGACATACACTAAGAAGCTTCAACATTCTTGCCTACTCTTTCTGTAGTAACATACACAGTTGTACGATGACTCTATCTGCACTGTAAAAAAAAAATAATTAATACGCTGCATACTCTCTATCTCCCAAATGCAAGTGTCTGTTTACATGGAGACCACTTGTGGATGCACGGCAGACGGAGCAATTGATAAATATAAGTGTTTTTAGCTGCTTTGCCACTATTAATCAGACTTATCAGTAAAAACATACATTTTGCTGAAGGATCGGGTGACGCAACGGTGTAGTTGTTACGATTCTTGTAAGAGAATGTAAGCACAACCCAAACCTGCTCCACAGATTGCATCTTCATAACGCTGGAACTATGAAAAAGGTAGTCTGTTAGTCTCTCTTCCCTAAAGGCGGCGATACACGGTAAGACTAGATCTTATGATACCCGCATATGACTACGGAAATTCCCGGATCGGTAGGAATTGTCGTCAAGTCTTATCGATAGAGCATGTTCTATTTTTTTCACGGCGCGATACGACAGTGGAGGTCAGACAGCCAATCAAAACAGCTATTTGATTGAACTCCGAGGTGAAGGTCACTGAAAAATCGCGACCTACAAACTGAAAAATGGCAGACCTGTCGAAGCACCAAACAGGAATTTTGATTGAGTTGTACCATGAACATAGCTGCTTATGGGACACATCATTGCAGGTCTACAAAGACCAAGGGACCAGAAACCGCGCACTTTCATCAATACAGGCGCGGTTTCATGAAGCCTGCAATATTTTGCTGGATCGTACAGCCGACAGTGTGATTTTTGTTGTCGTGTGACTCGTGTCAATGAACGATATGAAAATAAAGAATAATATATTTGTGCAATGCATATTAATATTACTTAAAAAAATGTAATGACGTTTTGAAAAACAAGCGTCATCAGTTTATCACGCGCTAACAACAATAATTGCTTTTGCAACTATTTAGATCTAGTTAGCCGTAGACTACACCAGCGACCTTGGCTTTACCGACAGGCTTATGACTCATACATACCGTGTATCAGCAAAGACATCAGATCTGCAGCGGCATACGCGGGTATCATAAGATCTAGTCTTACCGTGTATCGCTAGCTTAAGACAGCTCGGTTCTCTA
>CM072511.1:7973838-8048838 GCA_036898135.1 Oncomelania hupensis | reverse complement strand
ACAGCAGTAGCGGAATGTTAATAATAATGATGGTTAAAAGTTTGGTTTTTGCAAACGTTGCCATAAAAATGTTCTTTTGCAATGGCATAGGCTCAATAAGTTACCACGCACAGATCATTCATATAGCAGATGATGAAATATAGCCAGCCCGAGCAAAGGGAAATAATCCGTGAGAGCGTCTCGCATTTTTGTATAGGACATAATGGAAGTTCCCCCTCTTTCCGTAATAAGCTCTTTGGTTGCATTGAGAGATAACGGCGATACCTGTGTGCTCCATGTACTGTCTTGAACTTCAATCTCTTATAGGGCTGCTCTGGCACACAAGATCGAGGAGGGAGGTAATTCTACAAAACCTAGATCTAGCTTAGATTATAGGTTTTATTTGTTTACTCAACAACGGATAGGTGTTCGTTGTTGTTGTTGTTGTTGTTGTTGTTGTTGTTGTTGTTGTTGTTGTTGTTGTTGTTATTTTGGAACCTCGATATTCAAAGATTTAGAATTTGGATCGAAATATTCTGCTTTTGATTGCTGGTGTAATATATGATTAAGATTAGATAATGTTTTTGACTGGTTGCATCCCGGTGTCGACTTCAAATCTGGTAGTATTCAGAATCGCAAGATTTGGGAACACACGTTTGGCGCAATAGCTTTACAACGGCTGAAGCCATTTGGTTGAGTTTTGTTATACAGGTGTTTTTTTCAAATCATAAGCCATCGTTTAGCAGCAATTTGGTTGTCGACCGGTCCGTCACTCCCAATTTCAGTTTTTTATTCAATCTTTTAAGACAGAGAGAGAGAGAGAGAGAGAGAGAGAGAGAGAGAGAGAGAGAGAGAGAGAGAGAGATGCAAGATAGGGAATACAGAAAGAAGAAAGAATGAAGACGGCACATACAGACAGACCAAATTACAAATACAAAATACCGGTCATCAAAAGGAAAGTTCCGAAGTAAGCACATTGGCATCTAAATATTATAAACCCTTTCTTAAAGTTCGGAACTGATTTGTCTGCATCTTAGCGTTTCAATCCGTTTGATTTCTGGAATCCATAGTTTTATTACAACTTAAGTTATTTTTCCGGCCCACAATTTTTATACACCCCTTTTATGGGCTTTGACGGGATTTGAGTTACGGGATAGGATAGGATAGGATAGGATTGATGGGCTTGTGCTGTTTTGAAATGCACCTAATTTGGACTCTTTTTTTCTTTCTTTCTTTAGTTTTTTGTTTGTTTGCATTGTAGCTGAATATTTTTTTTTTAATAAATGTTGGATTTTTATTTTTTAGTTTGTGTTTTGTTTTGCGTCCATTTTGGGTTTTGTTTGTTTTTATAATAAGCAGAATGTGTAGGCTGCTTGCTTAAAGCACAGGCATTATTATGTTTTTATAATGAGCAGAATGTATAGGCAGCTTGCTTAAAGCACAGGCATTATGATGTTTTTATAATGAGCAGAATGTATAGGCTGCTTGCTTAAAGCACAGGCAATATTACTTGTATTCGTACGCCCACAAATGCATATATACACACACTGTAGAACCATGTAAACACACACGCACACACACATATGCATACACAAACGTACACATTCCCCATATTCATTTCTTCAATGGTTTTGGAAATTTAATGCTTTAAATTCCAATTGTCGCCGTCTTTCTCGTTACTTTGTTCTTTCTCATTCCTACTCTGTTCTAAGTTCTATCAATCTACTAGTCACCTACCTTTTTTTTCTTAAAAACTCTATCACAACTCCTCATTTGTGTATGGTGGGGTCTGTTGGATCAGCTTGGTCATTGGGGCTTCCTATGATGTTATTTTTGGCAATGTAGGCATTTTATATGTATGTGTTTTGTTGATATTTTATAATGATGTTTATATTCTATTTTGTTTTTGTTAACGGGGGTTCGATAAATTAGAGTATAGCCTCAGCGCTTCCTGCGTGGGATGTCTTTATTGTAAAGTGACCGGCTGGTGGAGCGCCTTCAGTGTAACCACTAGGGTTGTTTCGGCAGATCTTTTATGCGGATCAGGGGTGAGTCCTCTTTCAGCGAAGTTGTGGTCTTGATTTTGTGGTCCTGATTCGGCTATACTGGTCCTAATTTGGCTCGGAAGAGTCCGCTGGACCTAAAGCAATAATGTTGTAATGTAATGTATCAATCTACTACCTGTATCTTCTTAATCTTCGCTAGAAAAATCACCTACCTTTTTTTTCTTGAAAACACTCCCACAACTCCTTATTTGTGTATGGAGTCTGTTAAATCAGCTTGGGGATATTGGACGCTTTCTGCCAAATGGTCACCAGGGCTTTCTTTAATGCTAGTATTTAACAATGTAGGAATTTTATATGTATGTGTTTTATTAATACTTTATAACGATGTTTATATTCTATTTTGTTTTTGTAAACGGGGGTTCGATAAATTAGAGTACAACTTCCTTTCATGGGATGACTTTATTGTAAAATGACCGGCTGGTGGAGTGCCTTCAAATTTACCGTTAGAGTTGTTTCAGCAGATCTTTTATTCGGATCAGGGGTGAGTCCTCTTTCAACTAAGTTATAGTCCTGGGGCCCTATTCATAGAGGGACATGTTATAGGGACTGCAAACCTTGAAAGGACTTTAGATTTCGTCCGATAAATGCGGCATCTGAACTGGCATTCATGAAGGGCTCACAGTCGGGAATGTGGCTATAGTCCTTTCTAATATTAGCATCGGGAAAGTCAGCCAAATTATATCTACTGCGCACGCGTACTGCAGCGGATGCGATCATTTGTGTGTAGTGCGTGATCGCCTTCAATGTTTTAGAGACTTTGCTGTACACTGTAAACAATACACACACATACTCTGCAGAGCCAATTTAGTGTTTTTATACGAAAAATAGAGCTATAGGCATGCTAAGGTGCATGCTGCGTTTTGCAAGTTGTGATTGTTGGCAAAAGTTTGTCGTGCACGCTTACACAAACATTCACGAATATAGGCCTATATTTTTTTTCTTCTGCAAGGGCGATTGAGTTATCAAAAAAAACGTTGACAGTTTGCTCACTTATTAGTTGGTGTCCCTGTGTCTAATTTGTTACTGCATTAACCTTGTATCCCCCCCCCCCCCCCCCCATTCCTCTCTCTTTTATCTGTCTCACTCTGCATCTATGCAATTGTATGTGTGTTTGATTTGATAAAATTGATCAATGTATGTGCACATGTATGAGTGTGTGTGTTTACCCAGTAAAAGAAATGCATATTAATAAAACCTTTCAATTTATTATGCATACAATTTTAAAAAAATCTGTTTAGTGTCATGACCTACAGGAAACTTGATTACATGACTGAATACTGTGGCTAGTGTAATTTCCATAGTTTTTCCTGCAAACATACTCGTGTTCATATTCCGGTGGCGCTTGGATTGGTATTAGTGTCCCATCTATGCACCCAAACACGTTCGGCATGTTGCCGATTCTTTGAAATTTTAATTTGTGTCTGTCAGCTTCGTGTTGATCTGGAAACTGGATCCAATTGCTGACTATCGATTTCAGAGCAACAGTAACTTTTGAGATGTTGGCTGTCGGTTGCAAAATTCCAAACAAATCAGCACATACTATTTGGAAAGAACCACACGCGTAAAATCTCAAAGCAACTAATACTTGCATTGATGGTGTCAAAGACCCAAGTCGGTTTGCGTGTTTCTAGTTGCTCTGCAACATCGTCAATTATGGTGAATATGTCATGACGACGAAAACGAAAAGCAGTGTACAGTTTTACGTCATCATAACTATCTAAGGGAATCATCCTGTTTCTGAAAATTCTATTTCTCCTCAGCTGTCTTCGCTTTAGTAAGACTGGAATCAACGCACCCGCCATTTTTGCTCGATGTTACAGTCCCTTTACCGGCATAAAGGCCCGAATCTTCTGCTGATAACTTTTAGGCCGTCTGCCGCGGCCGATAAGCTCTGCTGTCCCTCTATGAATAGCAATATATCGCAGTTATAGGCCGTAGACGGCGTGCAGTCCCGTTCCGGCACTTGCAGTCCCTTCATGAATAGGGCCCCTGATTTGTGTGGTCCTGATTCGACTCTTTGCAGTCCGCTGGACCCTGTAAATAATGAATAACTAACTAACGTACTTAAACGTACACACATAAACACATTGTTCAGAAAATATTACAGTCCAACATCTGATTGTTGATTGCCCAGTGCTGCAATCAATGTACAAAGACAATGGTGTAAACGTAACAACTTGTGACATTCGAGAAGTTGTGCGAAGTCCTATTATTTACGATATCGTAAACGTCATCATGAAATCGTCCTTATCAACAGTGTTGTAACTGATATCACTACAGTTGTTTGTTTTATTGTTTTGTAACTAAATTAGTTGTCTAATATCACTGTCGTGAAGAGACAATAAATTCAACCATTGAATTGAATTGAATTGAATTGAACATAAACACATACACACATGCACACATGCACTTATAATACTCTATGCATTTTTTAAAGTTTCTTATATCAGTCCTAAAAATAATGCGTTGCCGTGTTGGTGAGTGAACGGGCTGCGTAAACACGAACCCTGCAGATTACACAGATTCAAGCCTAAGGGGCTGAAGCTGCATTTTTATGTGTAACACATTAACATAGCTGCTTCTTATCATTTACTAGGACATTATTGAATTCATACAGCTATTCCAGGAACACTGGATGCAGTTCTGCGACTCAACGAGTTTGTGATCCCTGTAAACCGCCAACTCGCAAACAAAACGAAGTCATCATGGTAATATTGCGGCAACCTTTTCCATCAGCAGTGCAACGTCGAATAAAATTGTTTATTGCATCTAAATGTTTGCACAATATTCCGTCTCGCCCTGTCTGTTTGAAGCCTCGTACACACCTCCAGGTCCTCCCAATTCCACAGCAGAAAGCACTTTTTGAAAAAGGTTTGCATGCATCATCATCATCATCATCATCATCATCATCATCATCATCATCATCATCATCATCATCATCATCATCTTCTTCTTCTTCTTCTTCTTCTTCTTCTTCTTCTTCTTCTTTCTCTTCTTCTTCTTCGTCGTCGTCGTCGTCGTCGTCTTTTCTTACCACACTTCTTCTCCTCCTGCTTATTCTTCTTATTTGTCGTCGTCGTCGTCGTCGTCTTTCCTTACCACACTTCTGCAGAGTACGGAGATCTGATTCATTGACAGAAGGAGAAGGAGATAGTCCTTAAAAGAATAAAAAGAAGGTTCAGAACCTGGACCACAACCAGAAGCAGAAGAAGCAGACAAACAATACAATATTCCTATACTACTACTACTACTACTACTACTACTACTACTACTACTACTACTACTACTACTACTATTACTACTACTACTATTACTACTACTACTACTACTACTACTACTACTACTACTACTAATAATAATAATAATAATAATAATAACGGATTTTTATATAGCGCGTACTCCAGCCTATGACCAGACTCACTACGCTTTACATAGTCATTACATATAAATACATGCACACGATAAAACATCGCTTTTGCTACAATACACCAAAAGACGGAACAGTAAAGGTACAAACTATTTACAACTATGTACACAAATTACAAAAAAGACAGAAAAAGACTATTTACACTATGTACACAAATGACAAAAAAGACAGAAATAGAATAGTAAAAACCTATTCACAGCTATTTATATGCCCGGTTAGGCCCAGGAGGAAAAACAGTATAAATATTTACAGCCGTGTATATACACTTACGGATCAGACAGAGACAAAAGAGGAGAGAATGGCAGCGGGATACAAATCAGTCTGAATAATGCAGTTTGAAGAGGTGGGTTTTGAGGGCCTTTTTGAATGCTTGTGTTGATTGTATGTTGCGGACTACTACTACTGCTACTACTACTACTACTACTACTACTACTACTACTACTACTAATAATAATAATAATAATAATAATAATATAATAATGAATCCTATATCACGTTTCCTTATAATCACCAAAGAGGTTCATAACGCGGCTATCTATATCAACGTACACGTTCATATGTTACACACACGGACGCACACAAGCTCTCAATCATACACAGGCACGCACGCGCGCTCACACTCTCTCTATCTCTTTCTCTCTTACATACACCAAAAACACACTAATGAAGGGGAGTGGGGGGAGGAATGGAAGCACATGATCTCACAACAAACGCAAACTGAAGTTCACATTACAACGGGGCGCATCAATAATTTTATCTTTAAAAAAAAAAAAGAAGTGTAATCATTTGGTTGGTCATAAATTCGACTCACGCTATATTAAGAGCTTTGGAAGCCGTTCGCATGCAAGAAGACACCTCAAAAAACACTTTAATCTTTTTCTTAATGGGGTCGTAAAATGGCAGTTTTACGATAAAAATGTCTTCTCTCTCTCTCTCTCTCTCTCTCTCTCTCTCTCTCTCTCTCTCTCTCTCTCTCTCTCACACACACACACACACACACACACACACACACACACACACATAAACACACCCACGTCACGCCGGAGGTAGTTGACCTTTGACCTTTTTGAGAGCCGGAAACTGGAATCATTCCGTCATAATATTCGTTGTATCGAAATCTGAACTGGTCTGACCCTTCGTCGTAGCTTTGTGTTGAGAGCGTTCTTCGCCTGGCACTAGGAAGATGAAGGTTCGATTCCCGCGGTGGGCAATATGAAAAGTGGCCATTTTTCGCTGTCCTTCTTAGCAGTGTGATTGCTGTGGCGGTTCAGTGTTGAATTTACGTCTCTAGCCCGTCTTTCCTGGCCTGATTGGTTTATCTGTGACTGCCGTTTCGCCGATGCAGGATGTGGAGGTTAAGCTTCTTTGTTCATTCTATCATTGGGTATTCCTCAATATTATTCAATAGTAGTATTAAATGTGGGGTTGGATCCGTGGACTATTTTTTGTGGAGCATGGTTGTTTCAAAATACCTTTAATTCAGTCTTCCTTAGTTTTAGTTTTTAAAGAATTAATTATTAAAACATGACATTTGGATAATCAAGGATCAGAGGAAGCTGCAAGACGACGAAAATGATCTGCCTTTCTTCTTGTTCTTGTTCTTTTCTTTTGTTGTTGTTGTTCTTCTTCTTCTTCTTCTTCTTCTTCTTCTTCTTCTTCTTTTCTTCTTCTTCTGCTTCTTCTTCTGCTTCTTCTTCTTCTTTTCTTCTTCTTCTGCTTCTTCTTCTGCTTCTTCTTCTTCTTTTCTTCTTCTTCTTCTACTTCTTCTTCTGCTTCTTCTTCTTCTTTTCTTCTTCTTCTTCTTCTTCTTCTTCTTCTTCTTCTTCTTCTTCTTCTTCTTCTGCTTCTTCTTCTTCTTCTTCTTCTTCTTCTCCTGCTTCTTTTCCTTCTTCTCTTTTTACTAGTTTGGGTTTTTCTTCTTCGTCGTCTTCTTCTAGCTTCTTCTTCTACTTCTTTTGCTACTCTTTTTTCTTGTTGTTGTTGTCGTTGTTGCTGTTGTCGTTGTTGCTGTTGTTGTAGTATTAATAATAATAATAATAATAATAATAATAATAATAATAATAATAATAATAATAATAATAGTAGTAGTAGTAGTAGTAGTAGTAGTAGTAGTAGTAGTAGTAGTAGTAGTAGTTGTTGTAGTAGTAGTAGTAGTAGTAGTAGTAGTAGTAGTAGTAGTAGTAGTAGTAGTAGTAGTAGTAGTAGTAGTAGTAGTTGTTGTTGTTGTTGTTGTTATTGTGGTGGTGGATGTTGTTGTTCTTCTTCTTCTTGCTGTGTTAGTGTCATCCCTCTGGCACCAGACTCAGACCTGACGCTCTACCAGAAGAGGCAAATCCAGATTCCTGAGTTTATGCTGTAGTATATATAGGTGGGCTATTCGTAACTTTAAACATCGCCTCTCTTAACATTATGGGAACGCGCTCATCTTATCCTGTCTGCTTGATACTGGCTGTCTCAATCTTAAATTTAAGGGCTTTAACTTCTTTTTGATACCTGTTTCTTCCAACTGCACCAAGATGCTTTACCCTGTACCCTTGTCTACAACTGCTAGTGCCAAAGATTTCGTTCAGTGGCGTTTAAATCTTGAGGTTTTATTTTATGTTTTCTGATTTTTGTTCTTGTTCTTGTTCTTCTTGCTTTTCTTGCTTTTCTTGCTTTTCTTGTTGTTGTTGTTGTTGTTGTTGTTGTTGTTCTTCTTCTTCTTCTTCTTCTTCTTCTTCTTCTTCTTCTTCTTCTTCTTCTTCTTCTTCTTCTTCTTCTTCTTCTTCTTTCTTTCTTTCTTTCTTTCTTTTTCATCTTCTTCTAAAGAGTATTTTAGCAACGGGTTTCTTTAGGTTAAAAAGACATATGATAGAGCTTGGACATTTCGTTTATTGGCATCACAGGTTACACGTTTCAATATATATAAAGATTTTTTTTACTGACGGATGTATATGTACCAGAATATGTCAGATATATTCGGAATTCAAAAAGGTTGATTTAGGGATGCCACAATGATCGGTACTTGCTCCCCCATATTATCAAAGAATATGGGTATACAAAGAACAATCATCCAAGGCTTTCCCTATATAAAAAGTGAAGACGTTTTAAGAGCAGCGCGTCAAGCGGCTGCGTTGCGGAGCAGGTCAAGGGAGGTAAACAGACCACATAGCAACATGTAAATACAGACGATATTGCTCGACTGTATCGGCGTATTTCTGATGAATCCCGAACATATGTGTCAACAAAATTACTGTGTAATGTGTAGGCAAATGACTCCCTAAAATAATGCTGGTATTTTTGCACATTTGTTTTTCGTCAACATTGTGATATAGAGCTTACAATTTACATGGAAATGGTGAATTAAAACAGTTCGAATTCTACTCTTTTTTTTTTACAATTTATCCAAGCATGAGGCCTTTTTATGATATTCAAGTTTGTGCTGTTGTGGACTGAATCATAAAACAAAACTATTGCAGCATGCCCGAGTGCTAAATTGTATTCATAAAAAAAGGAACCCACAATCAATAAATGCATGAACACAGTTATGTATATGTAGTCAAACCGTACAGTTGAGCCTGGAGTCTATCAAAGATAATAATAATAATAATAATAATAATAATAATAATAATAATAATAATAATAATAATAATAATAATAATAATAATAATAATAATAATAATAATAATAATAATAATACCGGATGCTAATGCGCGCTCTACTTCGAATGATTTCTAATTCAATGCGCGGCAAACACGCTCACGTGCAACAAACATTATTACAGACACACATTGACACAACAAGGACAACAGTATACAAGACATACACGTGGTGTAAAGGCAGGGAGATGGCTATTAGGAAATGGAAAGGAAAATAGTTTTGTATTTTTTAAATTAAATTGGCTGCATCCAATATTATTTTGACTAGTATTACCAAGATCAATCTTTTATTTACTCTTTGGGTCTGTGGCGTGGAGCAAGCAACAACTACAAGTTGGATCAATCATTATACTTGCCAATTTAATTTTTAAGCATCAATTAATGTACCCACCTTTCTTCTTCCTTTGGAAATCTGAAGTATGAAAGGTCAGGGCGCTTTAGGCTGTTGTTGGTGCAGTTTATGGCTCTGCAATGATGGCCCCGAGCTACTTTTCTTTTTGTATTTTGGCTTCGAAGACCTGCTGCTTTCTGCCATGTTTGTTTGCTGACGCAACGCAACCGCTTGGTGTCGCCGTGATGTCGCTGACGTCACTCGTTTCGCATAGAATCGTGTTATGATTCTTCTTTGTATGTCCATATTCTTTGATATTATTCAATATTCTAATACACGATTTACCAAAATCACTATCAAAATAAAAGCATACGAATATTGTACAGTGTGCAGATGATATTGCTATATGGATTAAAACATCGTGAAGAAAATGTACAAACAAAAGACCTCTAAATTATATTCAAAAATTATACCATTTTAGGTTAAACAATGTATATGTTTAAGCAAACAAATTTATTTTAAAACTCCAAGCAAAGCAAACAAAACTTATTTAGGAAGGGCAATATAACTTGCTTAAGACCTCATAGCAATATATATTTACAAAAAAGATAAACATAAAAAGATAAAAGTAGATATTTCAATAAAATAGCAATGAAAGTTAAAAATTAAAAGTCTCGAGTCTTCGATCTTTAATTAATCAAATTTAATTAGTTAAACACAAAATTGTGTAAGATTGGTGACATGAGTGCAAAAGTGTTTTGAATGGAAATAAAACAAAATTTGCGGTATTACGGAACGGCAGGTTCTTGACCAAGGTTGAATCGAAACCGCGCGCAGAATGAGGCTATTGCAGTTTGTGGACATTTTGTTTATTTATTTATCTCAGAAACGGTTAAACGTTCGGTAAGGAAATGTCGGCTATAACGATTTCGCGGGTTTTGAGCGCACAGCAGGCCGATCCGCAGCGCCCAGCATCTGCCCAGATCAGCGTCCATACCGGACAAACTTTACAGTAGAGGCGAAGAAGGACTTCCGGCTAAGCAATTTATATATATATATATATATATATATATATATATATATATATATATATATATATATATATAGATATATATAGATATATAGATGCTAATAAAAGCAAATATTCATCTCTTAAGGTGCATTGGACTTTTTTCCCATAGGGCTCGGACTCATTTTAAACGAATACTTAATAATGATAAGCATCACGTCATTTGAATGAATGGCCTTGCTGACTTAAAACGTCATCATCAGAAAGTTGTATTTTTTCTCAGTGCCGGGGGTTGGAGGGTTGGGAGGGGATGGTGTGGTGTGAGTTGAAGATTAAGGTTTAATCCATTTTTTTTAAAAGAAGTCAAAGAAGAAGCTATATAAACTATAGACTAATTTTTGTTTAATTGCCTACAATATTAACTGGTATAGAAAAAACAATGGCAAAAGTCGCTTAGAAGTCTTTGAGATTGATAAACCTTTTTTTTTCTTTTTTAAACGGTCTTTAAAAAAGTTCATATGGAGAGAAGAAAATACCAAAACACGTCACACGCTCGCTAGACCTCCTTTAAAATAAAATCTGCACCTGTTCAAATTTCATGTTCCAAAATCCTGCGTTATCAGGGAAACATATAGAAATGTCGACAGATACAGAACACAGCAGATGAAATGTTTGTTTATAATATTTCGCTACAACGCTTCTTTAGGAGTTTACACGCTAGCTGAAATATACAATCCATTTCAATGTTATATATCTGATTAAAGTTGAGACCTTTGTTATGACTTCAGGTGGTGTGGCGACGGTCATCAGACCCTAATCCTCTGACTATAGGCGAGGACACTTTCGTGGGTGACCCCCGTTTTTACGTCAACCATCGCAAGCACTCACTGGAATGGAACCTGCATATACGGAGAGTCAAACCCGAGGACGCCGGCGTGTATGAGTGTCAGGTCATCACGAAGTCCAAGGACATCAAGCAGTGGATCCTGCTCTTTGTGGACGGTCAGTGTTATTTGTTTTCAAGTTTATGCTGCTAAAAGAATGTAATTTCATTGTTTCGGATTTGTATGTGCAGATGGACACGGCACAAGATTCTCCTTAAAATGCTTAACAAAAGATCCTGTATTCCGTATATGTTTTAAGTCATTGTTGTTCCTACATATCTGTGTATCGGACTGCTCAAAGATTTGCTTAGGGTGATAGAAGAAGTGTATGGGGTATCAAGCAGATGATCCTGCTATATAAGCTTAACTATATTGGATGGTCAATTTGCCTTGTTAATTTCAAGATTCAGGGTAATTGTTGTCCTAAATTTACCAAAGAAAATTTGACTTTACACCATGTACGGAATTGATAGAAGTGTCTTATATTTTCATTGGCCAAGTAATGTGTGCCTAAAACGGATATGGCATGGCAATGGACCAATCACAAATGACGATGGTTAAAGCAAGCTGTGAAATACATAGGTCGTAAGAATACAGGACCTACTTTAACCCATTAACGAATCGCAATCTCCTATATTTTTTCTGCAAATAACTGAAAAATCAAGCGGTCTTCTTATATTTTCTATGACGCGCTAAAAGAGCAAGGTTTTATTCCCAAACCGTCACTAATTCACAAATGCTACAGCAACAATTATCTCAAGGAAAGAATGAGTCAATAGAGTAAATAGACCGACTGACTCCGCAAATGAAACTGGCATTGGGTTTTATTTTAAAATTGTATTCCTATTCTATTCCTATTCTGTCCCGTAACCCGGAGGTCGTAGGGGCACCACAGATGATCGTTTAACCAGCATACTCCATCTTTCTCTGTCCTCAGCAGCCCTGATGGCTTCGCTCAGTGTCAAACCAGTCCATTCTCGAATGTTGTCCTCCCACCTCTTTTCTTTTTCGGTCTCGCTCTTCTTCTACCTCCTTGCACTGTGCCTTGCAGAATGGTCTTTGCAAGGCCTGATGATCTGGTGACATGGCCATACCATCGGAGTTTCCGTTTCTTCACCACTGTGAGCAGGTCATCGTGTTGTCCAATGGCTTGTGTGATGGTCTGTCGGACTTCGTCGTTGGTGATGTGTTGGGTATAGGAAATGCCCAGAAGTCTTCTGTATCACCTCATCTCCATGCTTTGTATTCTTCGTTGGAGATCTGCTGTGAGGGTCCATGCTTCGCAAGCATATAGGAAGATGGAGATGACAAGGGAGCGCAGCAGTCTTACTTTGGAATGTAGACTGATGGTCCTGTCTTTCCAAATGGGCTTCAACCTTGTCAGGGCATCAGTTGTTTGTGCGATCCTGGAGAGGGCTTCCTGTAGGGACCCATTGTCTGATACAATGGCTCCTAAATATTTGAAGCTATGCACTGTGTTGAGGGATTGGCCTTGGACTTTGATGTCCGTGTTGATGCCATTGGTGTTGTTGGTCATCATTTTGGTCTTCTCTGCACTTATTTCCATTCCATAAGCTCTGGAGGTGGTGTCAAGCCTCTGTACCAGCTGTTCAAGTTCTTGTTCCTCTCCAGCCAATCCATCAATATCATCCGCAAAACGAAGATTGGAGATTGCTCTACCCCCCTATGCTGACTGTGCCTTCGTGATCTGCAAGGGCATCTGACATGATGCGCTCTAGTAAGATGTTGAAGAGTGTTGGAGAGAGTAGGCATTCTTGACGCACACCGATTGTTGTTCTGAACCAGTTCCCGTATGCCTACGCTAGAGTTGACTGAACACTAGGCCTACATTTTGAACGAAGCGGAGATGAATCAATTTGAGAAACTGGCATTGTTTCTAACGGGTCAAATGTTCTTGAAGACACCTGTAACGTTCTGGTGTTCGTTTTTCTTTACTCTGTGTATGTGTGTGAGTGGGTGGGCGGGTGCTTGGGTGGGTGGGTGGGCGCGCGTGCGTTTATGTTTGTGTGCGTGCTGAATAACTGTGAAGGAAATCTTCTGATTTTTGGACTATTTTTGGTTGCGCATTCGGATGAGATTATTGGAAAGTAGTGTGTAAAGTGGTCGTTCACACCTCTTTCTCTAGTATAATTTCGATTCGTCTTTTTTTTCCCACCAATTAAAGAAATCGATACATAAATGTTATTCGCATCTTAGACGTGGAATATACAAAGTTGTCATATCTTGATCGGACAATATTGCACTCACGCGCCAAGCGCTCGGCAGAGGAAGCTCAGTGGTCAGACTTGTGTGAGTGCGTCTTGGGCGACGTGGGTTCGAATCCTGACTTCAGCAAACTATTGTGTGGTTGCTGGATATTAGTGGCAAGCGCCTTGCGAAGCTCTCTGAGCTTATAAGTGTGCTATATAAGGGCAATCTCTTTCTTTTCTTAGTGTCCGATCTCGATGTGACAATTTTCCATATCCTACGCCAAGATGCGAATAACCTATATTGTCAAGTATTTAAAAAAGTAACAGACAATCAAAAAGACAATATTAAGTCTTTCTTGCATAGTGCACTTTCCACTTCAGATAGGTGCTGAAAGCGAGCGAGGAAGTCAGGGACATCAGGCAGCGCAGATTACCCTGTTCTTCGTGGATGGTCGATTTTTGAAGGTGTTGAGTCATGTTTGACCCAACGTAATTTAGGGTATAATGATAGCGAGTATGGCAACATTTCTCGCTTGCTAAAAAACAGTGAAATTCGTGCGTATACATGAGAGTGCGCACACACACACACACACACACACACGCAGGCGCTCACTGACACACACTGGCGCGCGCTGACACAGACTTACATATATCTACACCACATTCCTTCTTACTTCGTGCCCCCACAAGGCCACGTGAAATTTAATGTAGCATAGGAAAATTGATGGCTCAGTATTGTCTCAAACGAGGAAAACGAAAACGCTGTCTGAACAGGTACATTTCGTGTTCAGATCAACAGATTGTTCGTTTCTCGTTTTCTGCGGAGATTTATCAGATATGGTAGCAACAATCCGTCTTAGGCAAGATTGCAGTGAGTTCCAGACTATTGGTAATAATGATGATGATGATGAGGAGGAGGAGGAGGAGGAGGAAGAGGAGGAAGTGAAGAAGAAACAGGGGGAGGAGGAGGGGTGTGATTACGAAGAAGAAGAAGGAGAACGACAACGACAGCAACACCAACGACCGGTGATAATGCTGCTGCTGCTGCTGCTGCTGCTGTTGATGATGATGATGATGATGATGATGATGATGATGATGATGATGATGATGATGATGATGATATTCCTAAAGCTACTTAATAATAATAATAATAATAATAATAATAATAATAATAATAATAATAATAATAATAATAATAATAATAATAATAATAATAAAATACTACTACTACTACTACTACTACTGCTACTACTACTACTACTACTACTACTAATAATAATAATAATAATAATAATAATAATAATAATAATAATAATAATAATAATAATAATAATAATAATAATAATAATAATAATAATAATAACATCATAATTAACATTTTAATTGTGTTTCAGACACACAATACGTGCCTCCATTGAAACCAGGTGAGAGAATCCCAACATTGTTGTTTTTTTGTATTGTTATATTTATTACCCTGTTAGTCTACCTACTGATTCACTGTCTTATTTATTGTATCAATACTCATATTCTGATAAATTTTCGTAATATTTTTTGTTCTAATCCTAACGTGTACCGTCTAGGTGCATACTTCTCCCTGTAGACCATTAGCTTGCGCATGTGCGCGTATACGAGTAATTAGGCGATAAATCATTACCTACATTCATGGTATTGCTTTCTTTTTCCCCCCCTTTTTTAGGGAGTGAGGAGGGGGGGGGCTGTGAGCGGAAGGTAGAGAGGGGGGGGGGTTGTGATGAAAAGTTGCTGCTGTCTGGCATGCTATATACCCATCTGATTAAGCGATTTCTAATTACCCAGATTCGTTTCACTTTCCAAGCGTAACGTTTTTTTCGTTCTTCCGATATATTTTATTTTTTATTATACAACTCGGCCTTCCCTCACGCTCTCTGACCTAAACAACTACGCATTTTTGTTGATGGGTTCTTGCCGTAACAGTATATTTTTCTCTATCATTTCAGCATTTCTGGCATCTTAGCACAAGAATGTATTTACTGTTTTAAGCTCCCCCCATCCTACCTGACCTTTTATTATAACTACTGCAGTTTGGTTTTCAGGTTCGTACTATATCATTGTCAGTTTTGACCATGTCAGCATTTCTTACATTTCAGCACAAACGTTTTATTTCAATTATCATCTGCACTATCCCACCCGTCCCGTTACATCTATTCAAGTTTGTTTTAATGTAGTTCCAGATACTTTTCGAGGTCATTGTGTTGTTATTAGAATGTGCTTGTGCGTCCGACTAACATTAATTTCCCAAACAATTGTATGCAGGCCTACATAAGCGGCTCTTCCCATATTTCTGTTATCTTTCTATTAACATTATACGCATTTGTTGGTATAGTTTTATCTGGTTCAATGTCTTCCTAAGCGCTTCCCATATTTTATTCCCTTCCAATGAACATTTTAGGCAAATTTCAGTATAGGCCTAGCTTTATCTGGCTCAGAATCTTTCTATTAACATTTTAGGCACATTTCTGTATAGTTTTTATCTGGCTCAAAATCTTTATATTAACATTTTAGGCAAATTTCGGTATGGTTTTATCTGGCTCAAAATCTTCCTAAGCGCCGCTTCTCATATTTTCTTCTCAACAGCATAGGCCTAAGCACTGTTTTTAAAAAAGTTTATCTGGCTGTAAGTCTTACACGTCACTTCATTTAACAAAACTAAACAAACAATATTGTACTAACAGCCATCTGTAACTCGCACCACTCTTCCCAACCCAGCTTCTTTGAAAGAAATTCATCCACCCTTGCAAGAAAACGTTTTCCAATTGCATTGAATTTTATTATCAAGACCCCTTTTCTAGCTCAGTCACGGGAGCATTACTCAAGTTGAGTGTTTGTAGCGGATACCCGACAGCAAAGCGTTCGATTAGCAAACCTTCTTACGTGTTGTGGATATCGATGTTATGCGTAGGGCTGCGTGCTCTTACCGCTGTGCTATAGGGGATCCGCTACCGGCACCCATTTTGGAGTAATACCCCAGTGAATTTTTTGCAGCAGTTTCTTCCAGGAATTATTTCGCTCTGTGCATTTGTATGATGAGGTTTGTTTAGGCGGCTTGATGCATGTTCAGTAAGGTATGGTTTTTCTGTGGTGTTTTCAGGGGTACAGATGGGGTCAAAGGTTATGGAGGGGGAGGAGCAACCATCCTCGAACCTTAAAAGTATAACCACAACCCGTTTTGTCGCTCTTTCTCCGTGTCGCTGTTTCTCGTTCCGCTCAGTGTTGTCGCCCTTGGTTCATGTGTACCATTTCAGTTTTGCTGTGCCGTTTCAGTCCGTGTACCATTTGAGTTTTGCTGTGCGGTTCCACGTCAGTGTATAAAAAAAGTGTCAGTTGGGCTGTGTCCTGTCAGTTAGTCGTTTATACACTTTCAGTTATGCTGTGCCATTTCAGTCAGTGTATATTCCGTTTCAGTAGTGCTGTTTCGTTCCAGTAGACACAAGCTGACGTTTGTTGTTTCGAAGTTTCTACCAAATATCACGACAGTTGTTTGATACGTGTTCTGTCTGTAGTTGTTGAGCTGGTGATTTACCTGTTAATTACGTTATTCCGTCGTCCTGGACCACGACCAGCAAAGCAAGCCACTCATTACCTATCCCAGTAACTGGACTGGAGTGGAGAATGCCTTGCCAAGGGTAGAGATCTGCATCTCTCGGCCAAAAAAGAGGCTATCAGGACAAGTTGGCGTCGCCGGGAATTGTCTCCAAAGGCCAACCAGCCCCCAAGGCTGCAGCACTATAGAACTATTTCAATGTAACCTCCTACTGTGGGAGTCATACTCCTTTAAAACAAAAAAGACGAAGTACTGTCAAAAGAAAACCCCGCTGAACAAGGAAACCGACTTAGGTTCGAGACTTTTCAGGACATCGACACCGAGGGTTTTCTCCGGGTACTCCGGTTTCAACCCTCCCTTCAATAATGGTATTGGAGGCAGTCTTCTCTAACATTTCGAAAATTAAAATATTCCATTTCGATTTCCGCCTTCTAATAGTTAAAGCGACTAGCCTCTGACACCACATGTTTGAGTGACAAATATGTGTTTGGTGTGTCTGTAGGAGTGTCTGTAACATGTAAGTGTGTATGTTCGTTACAGATCGCGGCGCTTTGAGTCTGATTTAGGAATAAGGCGTTTATAGAATCCCCTATTATGATGATGATGCACAGGCGCTTGAATCTGGAAGCACGAGCGACTATTTACACGCCAGCGCCTATGCATGAGGCGCGTCTCCCTTCGCTTTGGTATCTATAATATACAGGGTGGAGAATTCTCCGCGAATCCGCGGATTTCCGCGGAAGGCATTTGCATTTCCGAGAAAAAAATATTGAGTTCCGAGTGTGAGAAGCTGAGGGCTACCCTTTACTGGGCATAGCGGCCAAAAGCGACCAAAAGTCTAAACAGGCAAAACGTCCAAAAGCGTCCGTATCAACCATCATGTGGTTATATTCTCGCGTTGTTTGAAAGATTGCGAGACTTCCGGCAATTGACTTCCGGTTTATTCTTTCACAACATTCGACTGCATTTCCACTAGTTTTCTCTGTGATGCGTTCGTTTTTTCGATTTTTGTTTTCAAATTTTATTGTGTGTGTTTCTAAAATGGATGGTTTGGATTCTTCGACTGATGAAGGGGAGTTTACAGGCTTCCATTTATCAGACATTAAAGTGAGAGAAATGGACTTAAAGTCGGAGGAAGAGATCGGTATGACATTAGACAATTAGTGTCAGTAGTGTGCATGCATACGATCTTTCAGACTGGCATGAAAGTAAAGAAGAGGAGGGGGCTTGTTTGGACTTTTTAAAACTTTTTTTTTATACACATGGAGTAATCAAAAACAAGACATGACAAGAGAAGTATAAAAAGGTAGAAAGATTTATTTCTGTTCATTTTGCATTTTATTTCATTTAAATCTATACAATAGTCACTAATACCTAAGATGTAGTGTTTTTACTAACGTACCCCTAAATATCTCTAAAATTATAAAAATTATTGCCTGTTTACAGCTAAAAAAAAATAGACAAACGTGTACCCAGTAAAATTTAAAATGTGGAGTTTGTGTGTAACAGTGGTGGACCTCAAACTTTGTTAGGCCTACAAATCAAGATTCTTAACTTTTTTGAAAGACATGTGCATAATACATTCTTTTGTTTTGTTGTTGTTGTTTCTATTCATGTTTACTTTGTGCTTTTTGCTTTCAGGAGAGGCCCTAAATTACTTTCAAAATAGCAAAAATTCATTTTCTTCCAGGGGGCGAATACCTGGGCTTGGCCCCTGGGCCCCGGCCGGATTTCAGAGATTTCTTGATTCAGTTGTTCTCCACCCTGAATATAATATAGATAAATACCAAAAAGAAGGGAGACGAGTCACACTCATAGGCGCTTGCGTGTAAATAATCGCTCGGGTGTCCAGATACAAGCGCCTGTGGTATTTTGGTTACGGATTGCTGCACGTTTAGTCCGATTTAGGGATAAGGCTCATAGGATATAGCGTCCAATATTGTTATAGCCCTCACTTTGCTGTTAGTTCCAAACTTTCTGCTTCTATAGAATGCGTATTTTTTCAACGTCCAGTGTATGATGGTATAATCTGTGAAGTAGTACGTGTTATGTTATTGCACAATATTGTTACGGTCCTCTGCATTGTTGCAATGTTAACTTCTCTCTGTTCATTTGTAGCCTAATAGCGTTCTCGGATGTTTAGTGTTTAGGATGAAGTGTGTGTATGCTTTTACTTGCCTTGGTCTTGTTGTTAATATCCGTGACATTTTACATGTGGTTTTTATTTTCCCTTTCGCTAATAATGAATTAATCCATTTGCCCTTACCTGCTGGGTATTAACAATTTGTTTATTTGAAAGTTACTGCGTGTGTTGTTGGCACTGACTTTAATTTGAATTGTAGCATACTTTTTGGAGCACTGTCTTCTAGCGCATGATAATGATGATGATGACGACGATGAGGATTGATGATTGATTGATTGATTTATTGTTGCTTTAGGTCCAGCGGACTCTTCCGAGCCAAATCAGGACCGGACAACCCCCGATCCGCATAAAAGATCTGCTGAAACAACCCCAGTGGGAAAATTGAATGCCCTCCACCGGCCAGTCACTTTACAATAAAGACATCCCACGCGGGGGACGGCTGAGGGTTGACCTCAACTACGCGAACACCCCGGTTACAAAAACAAAATAGAATACAAACATCATTATAAATCATCAACCAAACACATACATATAAAATGCCTATAGTGCTAAATAGTACAATCATAGGAAGCCCTAGTGACCACCCGGCAGAAAGCGTCCAACACTCCCAAGCTGATCCAACAGACCTCATACACAAACAAGGAGTCTTGTCCAGGAAGAGTTTTCAAGAAAAAAGGTAGGTCATTGATCTAGCGAAGAAGAAGATAGTATAGCAGAGTGAAGGACAGAGCAGGAATAGGAAAGAGTAAATGAGGAAGACAGCGACAGTGGGAATTTAAAGCACTAAATTTCCATAAAGTGGGGATACTATTTATACTGAAAACCCCCGGCACTCCAACGGGGGTACTGTTGCCGCAGTGAAGCGTCTTGCCTATAAAGGAAAGACAGGTTTTCAACTGTGGCTTTCACTGTTCCCTTTATAGGTTTGAACAATCTACAGTGGCAAGATTGCTCATGACCCCAAGGGGTTGAGGATTGATGAGGATTGATGAAGATTGATGATGATAATGATGATGATGATGATGTCAGACGATGACGATGATGATGATGATGATGATGATGATGATGATGATGATGATGATGACGACGATGATTTAAACAGCGACATCTTCTGTAGCCCCATGCTCAAAGCACATGTCCATCGACCAACAGTACAACATGTTCCCAGATTTCACAAAATGTTGCCGCGAAAAGAAAAGAACAAAAAAGGAATAATAATAATAATAATAATAATAATAATAATAATAATAATAATAATAATAATAATAATAATAATAATAATAATAACGTCACACAAAGCTAATTCCTACAATAATTAAACCTATGCACAGCTGAGTGATGGTTTTCAATAGCGAAAGTGGCGGGTTGGATCCCCGCATGTGGCGAACTTACCTGACTTGTGTACGAGAGGTCAGCGAGGGTTTTCTCCGGGTACACCTGTTTCCTACCTCCCTGCAATATTGATATTAAATACAGTCAATCTAAACTTTTAATTTGTGTGTGTGTTTGTTCTATTTATCTTATTCCGTCTGATGTAATAGTGATCTCTTGGATCGCCGCCCTTTGCTTGTGTCCGTTTGAAGAAAAAGCGCGTGATAGCATTCTGTATTATTATTATTGTATTACAGCTGAGTACAGGTAGACAACTGGATTGAACAGGTAGACAACTGGATTGAACAGGTAGACAACTGGATTGTACAAGTAGACAACCGGATTGTGCAGGTAGACAACTGGCTTGTACAGGTAGACAACTGGATTGGATAGAGGCCTATAGCTTAAGGCAGTGATGTGTTTAAAGAGGCCATTGTTATTTTATTTTGGTGACAATGAGTTTACTTGGGACCACAGGCGCTTGTATCAGGACACGCGAGCGCCTATTCCTGTGACGCGTCTCCCTTTGGTTATCTATAATAAATAACCAAAGGGAGACGCGTCACAGGCATAGGCGCTCGCGTTTCCTGATACAAGCGCCTGTGCTTGGGACATTACCTTGCCCTCACGTTAAAAGATGATCTATTCGTCAAGCTTTTGATTTGGGGGCGTTTCTTCCATGATGCTTAAACAAACGGCTGTGCCTACTACACTATGATTATACACTTTCGCTGCAGTGATTTTAAAAAAATAATAAATCCACCTTGTTGCTATTAATAGGCATATAAACGAAATAAATGTAACGATTTATATCCAAACCTGCACTTTTAAAAAGAGGTTATTGTTTGGGCTTAATCTTTTTTTTTTTACAAAGGGGGAAGGGGCAATACTCACTGTGAATTTCAAAAAGGATTTGTGACGCTGACATGTATGAATTTGAGTCCCTTTAAATGTCAAGATGGCCTTTATAGGGTCGGCTTTTCACTAAACTGGCGATCTTGATGCTAGCTCAGATCTATCAAACATAAGCTGTTGCATATGGCCATAGTAACTTTATGTGTTTGCTGAAATCTATCAAGCATACGCTGTTGCATATGGCCATAGTTGTTTAAATGTTTGCCCTCAACAGACTCTGACACTAAGATTAGGGTCAGCGTCGCTTTCGGGACGTCTGCTTATATAACCTTAGTAGCAGCCCCATAGCGGCAACAGACCTATATTACTTATATTCAGTTTGTAAGCCTTTTCACATAATAATACAATAATACTAGAGGCAATCACGGGCTTTCTCTTCGATCGAACTCAAAGCGCGGCGATCTGAAGGGATCGCTGTTACAGAAGGCGGAAGAGAAATCCATTTTTATTGTAACATTTTAGATGGCTAGCATCCAGTACAATTATTGGAGAGAGGGAGCAAACCGGAGTACCCGGGGAAACTCCACGTTCTGTCTTTCTTTCCGTGGCGTAATTTGGCCATTGATTGAATAATTTTTGTATTCCAGATATCCAGATCATGGGGTTGCTGTTTGTAGAGAAGGGCAACACGCTAACGTTGACTTGCAACGCTACGGGTTTCGACTACCCCCCAGACGAGCTGGACTGGTTCAAGGACGGGCTCAAGCTCACCAACTCGCGGCGGCTACACCTTAGCAAAGATGTGAGTCGGTGAGGCATACACAGCGTAGCTGAGACGCTCCCGAGGCGTTGTCCTTTCAGACGGAAAACTTTCATCCTATACTACTAGTTATAAATATTACTTTCAGCAGTACATTTTACAAACCAATAGGCATGTTTTCCTCTACACAAGTGACCTTGACGCTAGCTGAGAGTCAGAGATCGATCAAGTATAGACATTGTGTTTAAATGCGTATGCCTCGATAGACCCTGACTCTCAGACTGGCGCAGCGTCGCTTTGGGGCTAGCTGTTCTAGGCTTGCTTCTCTAGTATTCCAACGTAGCAAAACCCAAACGGTCTATCTTGACTTGATTTTGTTCTCTCTCTCTCTCTCTCTCTCTCTCTCTCTCTCTCTCTCTCTCTCTCTCTCTCTCTCTCTCTCTTCTCTCTCTCTCTCTCTCTCTCTCTCTCTCTCTCTCTCTCTCTCTCTCTCTCTCTCTCTCTCTCTCTCTCTCTCTCTCTCTCTCTCTCTCTCTCTCCTTGTTTTTAGTTTTTGTTTTGTTTTGTTGTTGTTGCAAATTATGTTTGAAAAGAGAAAGGGGTAGGCTTGTGTTTGATGGTGCATTGTGGTTTTGGCGGCAACGGTGGCCAAGTTTACCATGGCACGCGCCTTACGTCTATTGTTCTAGGGCTACGGGAGTCTGTTGTTGTTTTCAGCAAGCCATTTGGAGTTTGATCCCTCGTGGTTACAAAAAAGAATCTATTTTGTATAGGCTGAGTCGCGGTGGCATGCCTTTGAGTTTTGTTTGAGCTGGTAATCGCGCTAGATTTATAAACCAACAATCCTCATTTAAATTCCGTATCTTATTGTCTTGTGTGTGTGTTTTGTTTTTTTAATTACCACAACAGGTGTCCTTATCAGAGAAGACCATAGTAAGCAAGCTGCAGATATCACGGGCCATCATGGCGGACGCCGGAACTTACATATGTCGTGCGTCTGATAAACAGGTCACTTCCGTTAAGGTCAACGTCCTTAACAGTGAGTGTACGCATTACTGTTTTCTACTTCCACATATGTTGTCTCGTGTTTTATATAGTACTAGTGGTTTTTGTACCCTGGCAAGCCAGGGTACACAGGTTGCTGTTTAAAATGTAGACAGAGAGACAACTGTTGTCTGCGAGTTTCATTTGGACGATGATACCTCCCCATATCCCCTTGATACCTCACCATATCCCCCCCCTGATATCTCTCCATCCCCCCCCCCATGATGCCTCACCATACTTCCTTGATACCTCTCCGAACCCACTTGATACCTCCCCATACCCCCTTGATACCTTCCGTACCCCCCTTGTAACCTACCTGTACCCTCCTTGATACTTCCCCGTTGATCGTTTCGCAGGTATGGATGAAAGGAATCGAACGAACGAAAAACGATGCTTAACGTCCTATTGCATGAGCGTTAAGGACGACCACCACGTCGCCACCCTGACAACAATGACCACCATCATCATATCAAAATTAAGATCCAACGGATCTTCGACCATCACCATACCCCCTTATATACACCCGTAGCCCCGTTATGCCTACCCATGCCCCTTTAAACCTACCCGTAGCCCCCTTTTACCTACACGTACCACCCCATCCCGATCCTTGGTAATAATAATAATAATAATAATAATAATAATAATATTGAATATAGAATATAGAATAATACAAATAGAAATTATAAAAAACACCAAGATTTTAATAATAATAATAATAATAATAATAATAATAATAATAATAATAATAATAATAATAGTAATAATAATAATAATAATAATAATAATTATAATAATAATAATAATAATAAAATAAGTTAAAAGTAAAAAGCCTAAATTAAAAAGAAAAATATCCATATTGTAGTGTAAAAAAATAACATAAAAAAATATGGCCCGCGGTAGATTTGAACTCGGGTCGCCTGCACAGCAGGCGAATGTCTTACCAAGTGAGCTACCAATGCTTCGTATAAAGACCATCAATTTTTTTGGTCTATATGGGAAAACATGCTGAAACCTCGATTCGATTTTTAATTAATCAAATTTAATTAGTTAAACACAAAATTTTGTAAGATTGGTGACATGAGTGCAAAAAGTGTTTTGAATGGAAATAAAACAAAATTTGCGGTATTACGGAACGGCAAGTTCTTGACAGGGGTTGAATCGAAACAGCGCGCGGAATGAGGCTATTGTAGTTTGTGGACATTTTGTTTATTTATTTATCACAGAAACGGTTAAACGTTCGGTAAGGAAATGTCAGCTATAACGATTTTGCGGGTTTTGAGCGCACAGCAGGCCGATCCGCAGCGCCCAGCACCTGCCCAGATCAGCGTCCATACCGGACAAACTTTACAGTAGAGGCGAAGAAGGACTTCCGGCTAAGCAATTTATATATATAGATGTGTACACTGTAGACTTTCAGTTCATTAGTCTGTGTGTATTACTATAGTCTTGTATGTGTATATGTGAACTGCGTATAGCATGCAATACAAACGTAACAATATCACACTGCGTAGCTGAGACTAGTCGAAGCTTACGGTCGACTTTCCAATAGTCTCTGCTGTTGCTTACAGGTTGGAGGTTTAGCTGCAATCCTATGAGTAGTAGATAGAGGCAACATTTTAGGCCTTCCGTTGAATGAATGAACATTGAGGTTTAACGTCTACACCCACCATTGGCGATATGGCAGACGGGGATAACCATCCCAGGGAAAGCGGGGTAGGGACCTGAATCAACACTAAACCACCAAAGCAATCACACTGCTAAAACGGACAGTGAAAATGGCTTTATTTTATATTACCACCACGGGATTCAAACCGGGGTCGTCGGTGTGCCAGGTCAACGCTCTACCAATTGAGCTACGATCTTATTCCATGACTCTTCTTCCAACACTTTTGTGCGCCGGTCACTTAGCAGGAGGAGAAGAGACGATTGAAGCATTAACATTATCTGTTATCTGTAACAAGATCTGGCAGAGTGGGGAGTGATCTAAACCATTGACCCAGTCGCTTGTCATCACTCCTCCCACAAAGGGTAACCTTCAGGAGTGTGAAAACTACCGCACCGTCAGCCTCATCAGCCATCCCAGCAAAGTCCTCCTGAAATGATACTGAACAGGTTGAAACCACAAGCTGAACAAATCATAGCTGAAGAACAAGCTGGATTCGGAGCAAGGCGAAGTAACACCGAGCAGATTTTCAACCTCAGAATAATCTGCGAGAAATGCCTACAAAACCGACAGCATCTGTATCATGTGTTTGTAGACTTCAGGAAAGCGTTTGACCGAGTCTGGCATGCAGCTCTATGAACAACCATGAGAGTGTACAACATCAGCCCTAACATTATTGAAGTCATCAAAAGCCTTTATGACAAGGAACTAGTGCAGTTCTTCACAACAGCGCCATCGGGAACTGTTCCAGAATAACAATCGGCGTGCGTCAAGGATGCCTACTCTCTTCAACACTCTTCAACATCTTCCTGGAGCTCTTCATGTCAGATTCCCTTGCAGATCACCAAGGCACAGTCAGCATAGGGGGTAGAGCAATCTCCAACCTCCGTTTTGCAAATGACATTGATGGATTGGCTGGAAAGGAACAAGGGCTTGAACAACTGGTACAGAAGCTTGACACCACCTCCAGAATCTTTGGAATGGAAATAAGTGCAGAGAAGACCAAAATGATGACAAACAACACCAATGGAATCAACACGGACATCAGAATCCAAGGCCAATCCCTCAACACGGTGCATAGCTTCAAATATTTAGGAGCAATTGTATGTGTCTGGGTCCCTACAGGAAGTCCTCTCCAGGATAGTGCAAGCGACTGCTGCCCTGGCTAGGTTGAAGCCCTTTTGGAAAGACAGGACCATCAGTCTACATTCCAAAGTAAGACTGCTGCGCTCCCTTGTCATCTCCATCTTCCTATATGCTTGCGAAGCATGGACCCTCACAGCAGATCTCCAACGAAGAATACAAAGCATGGAGATGAGGTGCTACAGAAGACTTCTGGGCATTTCCTATACCCAACACATCACCAACGACGAAGTCCGACAGACCATCACACAAGCCATTGGACAACACGATGACTGCTCACAGTGGTGAAGAAACGGAAACTACGATGGCCACGTCCCCAGAGCATCAGGTCTTGCAAAGACCATCCTGCAAGGCACGGTGCATGGCGGCGAAAGAAGAGGGAGACAGTAAAAGAGGTGAACAACATTCGTGAATGTACTGTCTTGACACTGAGCGAAGCCATGAATGTTGCTGAGGACAGAGAAAGATGGAGTACGCTGGTTAAACATGTGGTGCCCCAACGACCTCCGAGTTACGGGATGGGATGGGATAGGATAGGTCACTTTGCGCAAGTTTAATGAAACATGACCTCTTATCGTCATGTTCTTTAAACTTATCTATACATTTTGGGTTGCTATCCAGAAGGTTCGTGAATGAGGTGGCATTTTCAGCGAATGTCCTGCTAGATTGGAGAACATTCCAGTTTCCCACTACCCGTTTTGCATATAAGTACTTTCGAATATTTGTTCGACTATAGCCAGCCACCAACTTGCCCTGCTGATGTTTAGTTTGGGCGCTGTTAATCTTAAATAACTCTGGAAAACAGAGTTGCTTTATTCCGTGGAAAAATGTAAACACCTGTATTAAATCACCTCTAAGTCATCTCCCCTTAAATATTGGCGGTCGCAAACGTTCTAACCTTTTGCTGTACGCCATATTTACGCATTGTGGTAGAATCTGTGTGGCTTTTCGCTGAATACGCTCAATCGTCTCTTAAGTCTCTTAAAATATTGTGATTAGATGACATTCCTATATTCCACGTGACGTCAAGGTCAATTGTAGATGAAAGTCACACGACAGCGGAGCGCGTGGGCGACAACTGGTTACATTTTTCTGACACCAGCGAACCAGGTCATGGTAAGGGGAAAATAATAGGACCACACGTTGGCCAATCCGGAATTCGAACCAGGTACATTTCGATTACTAGTAAGCCGCTCTACCAACTGAGCTGAGCTTTTTTTTTTTAAACTTATTATTGAGGATTTTTATAGCGCACTTATGTCGCCGTACTTGACCAGACTCTAGGCGCTGGCCGATACAGGATCTAACTCAAACCGCCCGAGACGCCCACCCGCAGCCTTTGGGCGCATGGTCTGACGCCCGGACAACTGAGCATTATCCTGGCCAGCCAGGAATAGGGAGAAGGACCAAGTGCATGCTGGGTGTGTTCTTGTTACCGGCACTCACCCGTCTAGGACATGAGCGTCAGGACTTTCAAAGTCCGTTATGATAGAATGTATGCGACACACAGATTAGACCTCGGTTTATACTCTCATCCGAAGGAGTAGGAAACGGGAGTAAATAGTCTTTCCCAAGGACACAATACGGACAGGACTCGAACCCGGGACCTTCAGATTCGCAAGCCAAAGCACTACCATTAGACCACCGTGCCTCACTGAGCTACCTGGTCCCTTACATGAGAGTGGACCAAAACCTTATAAACAGCGTTAAAACTATTTTTGTCCAGAAATGCATGGGATCTTTTTAGTGTTCCAAAGTCCCGATTTAGTCTTTCTCTGTTCTTTTCTTTTCTTTTTAAACCCGAAGTATGAAGAGCGATTTAAATAGACAGCCAAGCGCCGAAGGTCAGCTGTCCATGAAAACCTACTCCTTGTTTTCCCGATAAAAAGGGCCTATAAAGCGTTACCACAAAATAATATTACGAACTATGTTGCGGAAGCGCGGATTAATACGGAAAATCAAGTTTTGCATTCAATACGCCAAAAACCATTTGACCAATACTATGTTGTTGTTGTGTTTTTTTGTTGTTGTTGTTTTTTATTTAGCGCAGCATCGGTTTATTATAAATGTTAGGCTGAGAGCGTTTTGTCCATATACTTTATTGAAGGTCACAGAACCAGATCTTTGGTTTCCATGCCGACCAATTTAGAGGACGTCTGAATCACAAACTATTTCTTTGAAAGTTCAACCACTATTTTTTTTTTAAGTATTCATCGAGCTTACGTACATTGAGTGATCTTTTAAACAGTTTTAACTACTTTTACTAACATATTTGCCAAAGATTTCATGAAGTATTTTTCTTCTTTTTTTTGTTTCAGCCGATACCATGAACGAGAAGAGAGGTAACTATAGCGTTTAGATCCCACAAAATAAGACCACTAAAAAAGAAAGAAAACTAAGGAATTAATGATATACCTATACACTTTTCTTAATTAAAATACATTGTTGTGTCATTAGTATGATAAGATTGTGAACCAGTCAACTTTTCTTTTCATTTTTACCATACATACATTATTTCATTTATTTTCCGGAACGAGAAGAGAGGTAACTATAGCGTTTAGATCCCACAAAATAAGACCACTAAAAAAGAAAGAAAACTAAGGAATTAATGATATACCTATACACTTTTCTTAATTAAAATACATTGTTGTGTCATTAGTATGATAAGATTGTGAACCAGTCAACTTTTCTTTTCATTTTTACCATACATACATTATTTCATTTATTTTCCGGATTCCTTCAGTCATTCAATCGATTTGCTCTTGTTCAGAAACGGAAACATGCTTTCTTCTGTCAGCAGAATCTAGTAACAAGTCCACGAGTGGATTTTACTTCAACTCTGCTACGACTACGTCACCAAGTTATACCAGAGCCGTCACGCTTCTGACGTCACTCCTCTTTTTCTTCGTCGCCTCATGACGTCATGAAGGACCTGCTGGGACATGGGAGTCTACGTAGAGCCGGCGAGGAGCAAGAAGAAGACGGAATGTGTTGCCACAGACCTCTCAAGAGCTGATTGCGTTGGATACAGAAACTCTGGATATTCATCCAGCGCATCCAAAACTCATGGAGGATTCACAATACTGAGCAAAGACGTCCTGTATATAATGAATGGTTTTACGTGAGCGTGGTAGTGAATCAGATATCAACAATTGCGTGCATATTATATGCGTGTCTGTTACGGACAGCTTGTTTTGCCTTCAAAATGCCTGGATTAAGCAGTGAACCTCGTTCGTTTCTGGAATCTGCTCACTATACCGTGATGTTAAGCCTTGTTACTAGCTTAGTTCAACATGTTCTGGGAGTCTAAATAAGAAGCTCTTGAGTGCGATTTCTCGGGGTCGAAGAATATAAAGCTTCATGAGAAACTGCCTCAAATTCTCCAGCTTGCACTCCAATGTGTTGTTGTTTTAGTGCATGGAGCGAGTTACGTTCATTGTGCTCTAGTCAGGAACTCTGCAGCTGAGTGAGACATCTGGATGCAAAAAAGGGGATTAAGTCTTGGATCTTGAATCTTGAAATGTGGCAACGCGGAGCCTGAATCCTCAAGCCAGCTGTTGTGCATTCTTGTAACCCTTAATGTTGCAAATTCCTTCTATTTTTGGAAATGTTTACACAGAGCTCTTGACAACAGCATACAAAGTGGAACTAGGCTGAGACTCATTTGTCAGCCAATCTCATGCAAGCTCCTGTACGGCCATAAATAGTTATTGGAGCAAAGCTCAAGCTGTTCGCTTCTAGAAGACCTCTCAACATTGAATCTAGCCTTCAAAAATAATAGATAGTGTCTCCGAACAGTATTTCTTGTTTTCTTCTGTACATGTATGTTGTTTTTTAATCCTTGGACCAGGTTCGACTGTTCACCGAAAGGCTATTCAACATACAGCTCAGTAGACTACTCAGCACAGAAGACTACTGCATGTAGAACTCAATAGTCTACTCAACACAGTAGGCTACTTAACATGGAGCTCGGAAGACTACTCAACATAGAGCTCAGAAGATTATTGACTTTGAAGCTCAATTTGGTTACTCAACAAGGAACTCGCAAGACCACTCAACAGTGGAACTCCGAGTGCGATTGTTGCCGAAGATAGCTGAATGCCGTGAATAGAAGCGATCAACAAAAACTAGTGGACGCCTTCACAAACGAGAGCCGACAGTGTGTGATTCTGAGAAGCGGACCTATTTGCAGATTCACTATAACGTTGTTGCCTTGAAATGGGAATATCAAACTAAATCTGTGTTGTCATTTTGATCACTGTTGTATTCACAGCCGAAAAGGGTTCATTGTTTAGACATGTAACCTCACTAGCACATATCTATCCCTAGATTGGCCTGGTCCTCGGGGAGGATTTGAGGGCAGAAAAAGCAGGCGTCCTCCTCCATAGCGTTCGGTTGAAAGCCTTTGACAGGAGGACTGGCCTGGTCATGTCTGTCCAATCCTAAACTATCACTACTATTGTAAATCAAAGTCCAAATGGCTAATTGTTTTATTATTTTAAAACAATCTTTAACATTCTCATTCAAATGTTGCAGCGGAGTCCTAGTGGACATTGTTTTAGAATAGATCAGGACTGTCATTATTTATCCCTTTATCAGGACCGTTGTTATCTTGTTGCGTTTCGTTTGCAATTGCCACGCGCGACGTACGTACCGTGTAAACGCACTCAGAACTATCAAAACCAAGCTTCTAATGGCAGGGATCTTGGTGGTGAATATTTAGGCCTACCTTTGGGATGAGATTGTTGAATGATGAGACTATTCTGCGTAAGTAAGGAGCTGTTTCTGACAATAACCACAGGAGACTATTTGTGGCCACTAATGGCGTCACTGATCACGTGGATAACAAGGGACAGTGAGTAGAAGAAAGCGATTGTCGTGTCGTGTATGTAAAGACTACATTTTGTGGAATTTTCATTATTATCATCTTGTGATGATTGTTGTAGGGGTTGTTTGTTGTGGGTTTTTTATATTACTGAAAACTCTTCTTCTTTTTTTTTTTTTAAATCAGACCTCGTGCGCCTATTTTTTTTAATTCTTCGTGATCCGGGGCTCTATTAGCTTCTGTCTTGTTTTTGCGGTACAGGCGCATGACGTGTGATATTCCTTGCAGAAAAGGTTCGTCTCCTGGTCAAAGGGTCATTTCAGTTCAGGCTAAAAAAATTGTGAATGTCTTTGCTGCAGCACAAATGGCAACCGTCAATGTGAGCACATTTGAAAACAGTTGCCGTACCTCACGAGCGAAATGTCTACTAAGGCTAATATATATCTAATTATAATGTGGCGTGTTATGTGTAGGCTTACAATTGCTGAACTGACTCACGAAGCTAAACGTTAATATTACTGTATGCCCGCACTGTGTCACCAAAATCGTCAATTTTTTTAAAATTGTAACTGCGAGCTTAGGAACTTAGTCCTTTATTTTAGAGCTCAGCGCAGTTGAGGGAACTTCGTTAGGGTTATACAATTAATGTAAACATTACAACGCATACATATACAGGGTGTCTCCAAAAAAAAAGTACTCACGCTTCGAATGACGAGAAAAACATTATTTATGAAAATGAAGTAAAATGGAGAAGCTTCGAATACAGAAGAAAATGTAATTGAAGAATATGTTCGCAAACGTTCAGATTGATGACCATTATTGTCCAGACAACGCTGATAACGCGAGCAATGGTCCGGCGCGTTGGTGGCGGTTTTGCAAATTCCCTTCTGAATCGTCTTTGCACTTCAGTGGCGTTTTCGGTCGTCCAATAACATTTCAGGACAAACTTCCTGTCCTCCAAACTAAGTTGATTTCCTGCCATGATGTGATTAATTACTTACATCTGCAATACTATAAAGGCAGCATGTTAGCGACAGTTCAAGTGTGACTACATTTTTTGAGATACCCTGTATATGTATCCCCGTTATTGTGTACAATTTATCTGAAAAGCTGCTGAATCTCTCTCTCTCTCTCTCTCTCTCTCTCTCTCTCTCTTTCTCTCTCTCCCTCTCTTTCTTTCTTTCTTTCTCGCTCTCTCTTTGTGCAAAAACCTTTTAACTGACAAGAGTCACACAGCCGCCACCCCCCCCCCCACCCCCCCAAAAAAAATAAATGAAAAAGAACAGAACAGAATTGTGAGATGTCCTTTTGGAAGATCAGAAGAAGAAGAAGAAAGAAGAAGAAGAACATAAAGAGCGAGAACAAGGAGAAGAGAAATGTATTGGTAGATGGTAATTTCAGGAGGAGAAGAACAAGAACAAGTCAAGTCAAAACTCTTTATTCAATGAAACGCCTTGGGGCTCGTTGGTACGAAACGCTGAATACCAGTGAAACACACAACAGTAAAGGAACACTCTAAATGTCAAACACCTATAATACAAAAATAAAAGTCAATCGCTCCAGCTCTAGCATACTAACATTCGTAATAAACACATTCATTATTATCCTGCAACACAAGAACGCTCCATGTTTCCTGTTACATTTTTTTGGTGTTTTTCTATCAGTAGTTGATTCAGCCCCAATGCTTGAATCCTCCTGATAAGTGTAACTCGGATTCGTTTATCCACGCAACCCGTTCAATCAGCAACAAGGCACGGAGTCGTCGTATGAAGTTTCCCAACTTTATTCAGCGTACATCAACAACTGCATACAATCGTTCAATCACTTTTCACTTTCTCAACTTTCCAATACTCTCTACTATCAACCACAACCACCTTTTGAAACAGTGCGGCACTATTTATATAGCCTCTCTACACTCCAGAAAGGGTGAGAATACCCCAGCATGACACACCACAACCAATCAGAACAGACTTCGTCGTCACTGTCTCACGTCGTACAACCTTATTTGGGATGGAAGCCTCTTTAGTTACCACTAGAATTATCCATACGCCTCGATCGATAGTAAGCAACCAACTCTGGAAAATTCTCAAATATTATCGACCAACTAAAATTACCAACGTTATACAAAGCTTCTTCTAACAACAACGCAAAATCAAATCAAAGGTAAATACACTCTATTATTGCATGCTTTGCAAAATAAAACGAACAGATCTATCGCGGGCGTTTCACTCGCACCATCGTTCGTGTTTCAACGTAACATTTCCACACAACCGGACCACAAATTGCACGCATTCACTCGCAAGATTTGTTTATTTTTGGGGGTGGGGGTGAGGAGGAATTAATTTATGTTTTGGTTTTTTTTTTTTTAAGACAAAACCCGAGAAAGTTATTGGTAGATAGTAAGTTATTTGTAGATGGTAATTTGCGAACAAGTCGTTACCCAAGTTTCTGTCATCAAACTTGCATGCCAAGGCAGCAAGGCGAGTCGCATCTTCATCGCCCATGCCACGTGTCCAGGCAGCTGTAGGCTATATCATCCTTATGTTGTCAAACGGCCTGCACACTTCTAGCTTTCTCTTGTGTGCCGGTCTCGTTCACAGGCGCCTATATCTGGACGCGATAGCGTCTCTCTAAACCGCTGGTTTGATAGGCCAGACTTTCAGAAAGGGGAAGAGGGTGTTGGGGACATGGGGGAATGGGGTCAACACGGCTGGAAAAGTCGGACACCTCGCATGACGAAGTATAAACAGAGACGCGCACTATAGAAAAAAGACGCTATCGCATCTGCATACAAGCGCCTGTGGTCTCGTTCACTTCGCTGTAGAGAACGTAGTCGTAACGGTAAGAAGCTTAGTCGTAACCGCTAAGAATGCATGCTGTGTGCAATGCATACTGTAGAGTGGTTATTTATTTTACTTGTTAAATGCCTTTCCATCAAATATATGAGAAGACAAACATACATGTAGAAATGTACTGTACAGTCTCGTACTGCGGTGTCGTTTTGTATCAAGTTTCGTTTGGTGTTGATTTGATTTATACCGTCGTCCGGTTTATTATTTTATTTGGGGGGGGGGGGTGTTGTATTTATGTATTTATTTTTATATTTATTTATGTAATATTTATATTTATTTACCGATTGATTTTGAAAAAGATAAAGTTAACCATCAGGGAGTAGAGGGAACGGGTTGAATGTTGCAGTACCACCAAGGACGAGGGGGACAGGGGAAAAGACCGGAGCCTCCCGAACCTTATGACCCACAAAACATTCACCTTACTACATCCCACCCTCTGGACCCCCGCTCACATAATCACCAGACTTGTGAACGAAGGTTGAAATGTAACCTCTACACCCACCATTGACGTGTAACGTCTACACCCACCATTTAAGTGTATCCTCTACACCCACCATTGGCGATACGGCAAACTGGGCAGGGGAGGTAAGGGACCTAACTCAACACGGAATCACCAGAGGAATCATATTGCTAAGAACAGGCAATGTACTTTCTCGCAATTTCGCGAAAATAAAATTGCTAGCCCAAAAATTTAAAATAAATGAATAAATATAAAAACCCGCAGAATAAAATGTTGTGCGATTAAAAAAAAAAGAAATTTTGGGGGTAGGTAAAATGTACCGAAGCATCGTTGTACTGTCTTCTGCAACCGGAAGTAGCGTGCACACGCGCAGCTTCCGCTTCGGCACATGTTTTGACCACGTCTGAAAAATATCAAGAACAGACATTGTTCCGCGGGAATCTTCAACCGCAGACACAGACAGCAGTGAAAAGAATAAGTGGAGGTGGGAGTGGCGTGAAAGGAAACATGAAGAGATCGCGTTTGAGACATTCTTTGAGAAACTGAAGGCACCAAGAAAAGCCAAGCCATGAGAGCCAAAGGGAGCAAACCCAATGCCTCCAAGTCCATTAAGTCAATTTGTTGTCAGGTACTTTTTTTTTTTTAATTATCAACAAACCTTTTTTCGCTGTGGACATTCATCAGTGTTTGTGACATTTTCTCTGGAGATGGTGAAGAAAAGATACCTAAGAAGATGATTCAGAAAATTGGAAAAGGTATTGTTATCATTATAAACAAGTTGGCAAGCAAGCCATACAAATGTTCTGAGAGGACTTTTGTTGTTGTTGAAATTTGTGGACAACTTTCAGTTTAAGAGGGCGTTGCCCATGATCCCCTACCAGGGACGCTGCCTTTTGACCCTGGCATGGGACCGTTTCGCTTCCCCTCGCCCCCCCCCCCCCCTCTCCTACCCTTCCATCTACCACACGCACGCACAATTGGAAAGAGCGGTTTCTGTGATGCAGCAATAGCATTAATATTTGTGTCACGTACTGGGCTTGTTTTTAGTCCTACGCCTGCGGTGCGGCGTTTGATAATCTTCAATGACATGAAATAATTTGTTTAAAAGGGTTAGTGAGATAGCTTAGTATCGCCTGCCGAGGCTTAAGTGAAAAGCAAAACGCCATCCTCTGCGAATCTCGGCGACATGGTGTGTGTTTTAGGCTTGAGCATTATTCGCCTCTACCGTTCCTATGTTTAGCGTCTGGTTGTATCATTCTTGTAGTCTACATGCATTAGGGCGAACTAGCGGGATGTTTTACAGATATCCTACTATGCTGAAATATAATTGCCATCGGCTTTGAATTCCTGAACAAATTATTAGATACCTCAATCATCCTGTAATGCCACATTCAGACAGTTGCCATTACTTTTTTTTTCCCTTGAAATTTCATTTAGGTACACCTGGAATGCCATTTTGGCATCGGAATGCCATTTAGGCACAGCGCACCTGGGATGTCATTTAGGCATTGGAATGCCATTTAGGCATTGGAATGCCATTTAGGCATTGGAATGCCATTTAGGCATTGGAATGCCATTTAGGTACAGCGTACCTGGGATGTCATTTAGGCACACTCCTCTTGAAAAAAACAAACCCTAAAATTTGAATTGAGAGAGTTCGCGTCCTCTGAAATATGTGGAATGGTCTAACATTACCTCGGTCATTGAGTGAGGCCATTTCATGAGGATAGTGTGTTCGCCAGACCTCACAGGTTGGCAGTGCGAATGCCTGACGTCACCAGGTGTTGACGTCATAACATTATATCCTTTGGGCAAATAGAATGTGCCGTGTACTTTATGACGTATGAAGTTCATGTGCTGACGAGAAAAATAAAACATTATTAAAAATAAATAAATAATTTTAAAAAAAAACAAACAGAACTGACGTAAATACACGAAAGACTGAGTATCAAGTTTGTGTTTGACGATAAGAAAATCACGAGATATTATGTGCAATGTTATTATGCGCGGAAGGTCAGGTTCCCGTCATTGGACAACGAAATGGATGATGATGTCACATGATGCACAAGACATGGCATTACTTGGCTACCCAACAAATGAGGTTATGTGGCGTCGTGGGACAAGAGATGACGTCCCAGGACAACAAGTAACGATTGACGTCATGAGACACGTGTCCCGTACAGGGGACAATGGAGGAAATGTGACACTAGTGGGAAACTGTTACCTATTTATTTTGATTGTGACAAATCAGTGACGCGGCAATGTATGCCAATGTTATGACAGATTATTATTATACGATGTCAATAAGAATAGTAATCACGGCTGCTTTGTACCTCAGGTTTGAAATACGTACTATTAATGATTGTTGTGCGTCTTTAAAAGGGTTTTGTTGTACGGTGTACACGTACATTTAAGCAGTTTTCAAAGTTTTGATGCATTTGCTGTTTGCTAAGGTAACCACTTTTCAACAAATTGGCGCTAGTAGCCTACTCTTTCATCATTAACATGTTTTTATTACGTCGCCTTCTAGACCGCTTAATAATGTATGAATTTGTCAAATTGCATTTTATATTGTGTGGTTTTTTTTGTTTGTTTTGGTTTTTGTTGTTGTTTTTATTAATAAGCCATCATTAGTCTATAGCGAATTTTGTATCATTGAATTTTTTTTTTTTTTTTTTTTTTTGGGGGGGGGGGTGGGGGTGGTCTTGATTTTATATTTTTTTCTCTGTTTTCAGTTTTATTTATTATTTTTATTAATTAATGTATCTATTATTTAAAGAAAAATAATTATATATTTGTAAATCTAGGGTTCCAAATACACTGCATTTGTGAGACTTGATCAGACCTTTCTCTCTCTTTCTCTCTCCCAAGTCTCGGCGTGCGTTGACAAGGCCTAACTTCTAAGCCGGTGTATCATCGTCAAATTTCCTGTGTCTTACTTTTAGCCAGCCGCCATTGCGCATGCGCCAGGTCAAATCGGGCCGGCTTTTTCACGATGTTCTTAGGCGTCGTAACCCTAACCCTAAACCCTAACCCTAACCCTAATCCTTACTAAGACTACAATAGCACTGTGCGAATGCGTCGAATTTGGTAATGCGTCGACCAATCAGAATGCTCCCAGTCGCTCCCAGCCAAAAATAAGATACTAGGAACTTTGACGATGTCACACCGGGTAACCGTAATAAGTTGCTGCGATAGCTTAAGGCCCGGCCACACACTCGTGTTAGGTCCACGGCCACACTTGTGTTACATCCACGGCCACACTTGTGTTACGTCCACGGCCACACTTGTGTTACGTCCACGGCCACACTTGTGTTACATCCACGGCCACACTTGTGTTACGTCCACGGCCACACTTGTGTTACATCCACGGCCACACTTGTGTTACATCCACGGCCACACTTGTGTTACATCCACGGCCACACTTGTGTTACATCCACGGCCACACTTGTGTTACGTCCACGGCCACACTTGTGTTACATCCACGGCCACACTTGTGTTACATCCACGGCCACACTCGTGTTACGTCCACACTTGTGTTACATCCACGGCCACACTTGTTTTACGTCCACGGCCACACTTGTGTTACGCTTATAAATTCTTTACGTATTTTCTTTGCGTACTGGCTAATGTAAAATTTCACAAGGATAGAGCATGTTTGATTTTTTTCTGCAAAAATACGTCAGTCGGGCTTCCGAGGACCAATCAGAAGCGAGAGTGTGACTTCACGAGTTTAGAGGTCACCCTAAACTCCTCCCACACGAATGATTACACGCAACAAAGGTTATCTGCTACACACGACTTGGCGAGCTAAGGTAGTCGAATTCACTTGTTGCGTGTCGATCTTAGTAAAGTTGTTTCGTATTATAGTTAAATGGTGTAAGAGTGCGTTACATCGTCATGAAAAAGTGCCTTGTTGTAGAGAAATTACACTGCTACACTCGTTTATAAATTCGAACCGGGACGTGATAAACATGGCGCCACCACCTCTGACCCAATGCATAAGCCGTAAAACGTAAACCAAATGTGGCCACTAAACTTATAAGTTGTGGTCCCCCGTCAAAAATTCCGGACAGTGAAAAAAAATTCAAAACCCATGGCAGAAGCCGTAAAACGTAAGCCAATTAGTCTACATACTCCCAGCAAACCATAATGTGCAGTGATTAGGCCTGCTCAACCCCATTGCTGAGACGTGAGAGAAGGAGGACGATACTTCGCTTTAGTCTCAGCTATGATGTACGTGTCGCAGAGGACCGTCCGTTAGACACGAGGAAATTTCTCAAAATAATGGTGGTACTTCGAGTCTCCGATTTTCCTCGAACATGCATTGCAAGGGAGAGAAGCGAAAACAAATCTAGGATCGAAGAATTATTTTACTCTATGTTGTTTCCCTTTAAGCGACGCGCAACGGGTACAGTTGATTATCGTTTTGACAGCACCCGCTTCCTTCATTCCTTCCTTCCATCCTCCCTTCCTTTCTTCCTTCGTTATTTCACTCATTCATTAGATCTGTCTTTTATATCTTAATTAATTTCAAGTGAAAACAAACATTGGAAAATAAGTTTTGAAGGTGTTGTTTTGGTTTTTTTGTAAGGAAAACATCACTAGAACCCGGGTTATAAGTTTCTAACCTCTTTTTTTTTCTGTCTTTACTTTAAAAAAATTTAAAAAAATATTTGGGGGATACTTTATTGTCCCTTTGTATCGGGAAATTCTGGGTAACCTCCCCTAGGTAAGGCATAGTCGCAGCCTGTGGCACGCCCAAACTCAACCTACCTAATAGTGATGTTTGTAAAAGTTTGCTGGGGGAGCAAACCGGAGTACCCGAAGAAAATCCAGATTATTATTATTATTATTATTATTATTATTATTATTATTATTATTATTATTATTATTATTATTACTATTTTTATTTTATTATCATCATCATCATCATCATCATCATCATCATCATTATTAAACAAAACTAAATCAATTTTCATGCACCAACTTCTTCGGCATCTATCTGAAATGCTAACAAAAACAATTGTAAATGCGAATAGATCTCTATTACTTCGACTGGCTGCAATAGGTAGTGTGTTTATTTTAATACAAGGGATTCAATAGTGTGTCCCTGTCTTTTTAAGGTTCTAATATAATCATAATGAATGAAGTTATTATTATAATCATTCATGTATTTCACAAGATTTCCAATCTTGTTTTTCTCTTTTTTTGTTTTTTTAAATTCTTTGTTTGTTTACTGTTAGGCATTTTGAGTTAATTATTTTTACTATTTAAAATATTTCAAACATACGTTTTACCTTCTTTTTCTTTTTTTTAAATCTGAGCCCACACAAGCCCTCTTCGGATGAGAGTGTAAACCGAGGTCTAGTCTGTGCACGCAAGCATGTCCTCGCACGGACATTAAAGATCCTGACGTTCATGTCCTAGACAATGAGTGCCGGCTAAACAAATATACCCAGCATGCACTAGCTCATTTCTTCCCCCATCCCCGGACGCCCAGGATTGGACTCAGTTGTCTGGGCGTCAGGCTATGCGCCCAAAGGTTGCAAGTGGCCGCTTCGGGTGACTTGGGTTAGATCCTGTACCAGCCAGCGCCTTGAGCAGCTCTTGAGCTGGGAAAGTGCTATATCCTATTCTATCCCGTAACTCCAAAGTCGTTGGGGCACCACAGATTATCGTTTAACCAGCGTACTCCATCTTTATAAAGTGGACACGTGTCTTTGATCTAGCACATAATGATAGAACACGAGGCCGAGGGAGGTCAGAGTTTTGTTATTCAACAGTGTAATGGCTTCAACCTTGTCAGGGCAGCAGTTGTTTGTGCGATCCTGGAGAGGACTTCCTGTCGGGACCCATTGTCTGATACAATGGCTCCTAAATATTTGAAGCTATGCACCGTGTTGAAGGATTGGCCTTGGACTTTGATGTCCGTGTTGATGCCATTGGTGTTGTTGGTCATCATTTTGGTCTTCTCTGCACTTATTTCCATTCCATAGGCTCTGGAGGTGGTGTCAAGCCACTGCACCAGCTGAAACCCATTTGGAAAGACAGGACCATCAGTCTACATTCCAAAGTAAGACTGCTGCGCTCCCTTGTCATCTCCATCTTCCTATATGCTTGCGAAGCATGGACCCTCACAGCAGATCTCCAACGAAGAATACAAAGCATGGAGATGAGGTGCTACAGAAGACTTCTGTGCATTTCCTATACCCAACACATCACCAACGACGAAGTCCGACAGACCATCACACAAGCCACAACACGATGACCTGGTCACAATGGTGAAGAAACGGAAACTCCGATGGTATGGCTACCTCACCAGATCATCAGGCCTGGCAAAGACCATTCTGCAAGGCACGGTGCAAGGAGGCAGAAGAAGAGGGAGACCGAAAAAGAGGTGGGAGGACAACATTCGAGAATGGACTGGTTTGACACTGAGCGAAGCCAACAGGGCTGCTGAGGACAGAGAAAGATTGAGTATGCTGGTTATACGATCATCTGTGGTGCCCCTACGACCTCCGGGTTACGGGACAGGATAGGATAGGATAGAAACAGTGTAATGCTAATCTAAGAAAGTTCTGTTTTGCTAACAGTCGTGGAGGTTTTCAGGAAGAAGAAAAAGAGTTGTAACCATAGTAATGGAATTTTGTTGTTTGTTTTATAGCAGCTGTTTAAGCCAAATCCGTGTCTCCTTTTTTTTTTAAATTACGGAAGCTCAGTAATGTTGCCTTATCGTGGTATTTGCTAATTTTTATGTTTACTCAGCATATACTTTTTTGCAATTTTAAAGAAAGCGATGGTCGAATAAATGAGAGAGAGAGAGATTTAAAAAAAAAATTGTTCCCACGGTTTCTCAATATAAGTTATTTATTTATTTATTTATTTATTTATTTATTTATTTATTTAGTATGTAAGAATGTAATTAAACGTCCATTCAAATGTTTAAACGTTATGATTCACAATCTGTAATCGACTAACTAAAATGAAATAGGAGGTCCCAAGAGAATTCTTCTGGTCCTGTTATTCGGTGGACAAAGGGCCACAACCAAGGGAATCTCATGTCACACTAAGTTGGACGGGGTTGTCGATCTTGGTATGGGTGACTGCCATGCAAATGTGACTGTCAAACACTCCTGTCCTCATTTTTAAGGCTAGGCTACCAAATCCAACAAAAAGCTTTTCTTCTTTTTAAAAATAAAATCTTTCAAAAATATGTTAATTTCTGTAATATTATGCTAAATAGCATTATGGATTTCTGTGCTGTTTTAACTTAAGGTTTTTGTTTGTTTGTTTGTTTGTTTTAAATCGTGAATATATCAGGTTCATTCGCCGTACTCCAAGTTACGATTATTTTTAAACTTCACGGGTATGCACGTAACACTTTATCGTAGTTTGTACATGTGTATTTATTGTAGTTTATTACATTATTTAATGATATGTGTGCGACGATGAGACTGTTATTTTCTTTTTTTCTTCTGTTTTGACTCATTGTATTCAATCAAACGTGTGCATCACTATTGGTCTCCTTGTATGAATGTCTTTTACCCGCCGTGTGATTTCATTTGTTTTACTGTCTTTCTCGTTTTGTAGGTACGTCTTACAGCGTGTACATAACCTTACAATTTGTATTGGTTTGTTTATTATAGCTGAATTTATGTATGTATGTATGTATTGGAATTTATTTAATATATATGATATGTGGACTTTCTACCTTTATTTCTATGTTTATTTAATTGATATGAATTTATGTATTAATTTATTGGCTCAGGAGGATTTACCGTTGTTGCATGGGTATTTGTCCCGATGAAGTATTTTCATTTTAATTGTATTATGCATACATCGGTACGCATCAGGTCCCTGTGCACCACCCCATATCCCCCCACCCCTTCCTTCTTCACCCACCCTTATCGTGAATAACTATAGGTGCATTACATATATCATCATTGTAATTATTATTATTGTTGTTATTGTTATTATTATTATTATTATTATTATTTGTAATATTATTATTATTATTATTATTATTATTATTATTATTATTATTATTATTATTATTATTATTATTATTATTATTATTATACAAATGCCATTCGCTTTGTTGTGCATGGCCGGCAGAAATGTATTGGACATAAAACACGTCTGTTGTATTTGTACATAATGCCGACCTTTCAATGTCTATGTTTAAGTGAACATTAAATGAAGTTTGGAACAAACTGGGCAATACTGTGTGTAGTGTGTGCAGGGTGCAGGTGGCACGTGCGTTTTTGCTTTTGTGTGGGTGTTGGGGGTGGGGTGTGTGTGATTTATGTGTGTGAGTGTGCTTTGTGTGTATGTGTGTGTGTTTGCTGGGCGTGTGTGATGTGTGTGAGAGAGAGAGAGATAGAAAGAGAGAGGGAGAAAGAGAGAGAATGTGTGTCTTAGTGTTATTGTTGTTTTTTTCTTCTTCATCATCTCCTTTTTGTTTCTTTCTTCTTTTCTTTTTGTTCTTCTTGTTCTTGTTATTCTTGTTCTTGTTCTTCTTCTTCTTCTTCTTCTTCTTCTTCTTAATAATAATAATAATAATAATAATAATAATAATAATAATAACAATAGTAACAATAATAATAATGGATGCTATACGCGCCTTTTTTCTAAATCAGATTCAACCATCATACACGCTCACATGTTACAGACACTCCTACATAAACAACAAACACATATTAATCAGCAATTGAAACAGGCTTTCCCCCTCCCCCCCCCCCCCCCCCCCCCCCCCCCACCAATTGGCTTCCTAAGTTAGAGTTGTCTGAAACCTAGGCCTACATTTTAAACGAAGCGAAGAAGAATCATTCAATTGAATCTGGCATTGGTTTTCACTGGTGAAGTTTGGTTGAAGGAACCTGTCATGTGTTCTTTTTTTTTCCTCTCTCAGTCTGTCTGTGTGTGTGTGTGTGCGCGGGGGGGGAGGGGGTGTTTGGTGACAACGAGTTTGCTTGGAAAATTGCATTTTTGTTGTCACGTGAAAATATGTGGGAGGTCAAATGTTCAAACGTTAGGCCTAACATTAAACTGTTTGACTACAGTCAAGAGCCTAATCATCCAAATGATTGCTGTTAAAGCTTTCTTAGAAGCGCAACAACAATAATAGTGAGGCGCCTTTCTTATCATACCCGAACGTTAACTGAAATCGCTCCGGAAACAGTCGACGCGGAGATCGCGCAAGCGCACTGCTAAGTTTGCCCTTGTTAAGAGAATGTGCCGTTAGGACTGGATCAAGACCACCTAAATCCGATCTTGGCTCTCGATAATACTCTGATTTAGACTGAGGGGAAAAAAACAAATGCCATCACAGCTGAAAATGCAGATACCAACATGAGTGAGAGATGTTTTTCAGAGCAACAAAATACAGCATACACAGTAATAGCCCATTGTAAGTCTACATCATGTTGGCTGAATCAGGGGCGGATCTGGTCCCCCCCCCCTCCCCACGGACGACCAAAAAAAAAAAAAAGAAGAAGAAGGAAAAGAAGAAGAAGAAAGAAGAGGAAGGAGAAAAAGAAGAGGAAGAAGAATATTCAGAATATCCATAATATTCATAATCAGGGATCAGTTTACTAGCGCGCCCTGCGCCATTGACGCATAAAAATTAAAAATGACCCATCTACAATTCTTGCCAGGGGCCGAATGGCGCTTCGAGTTTTGGTACCAGTGCGCCACCACAATAGCAGTGCACTGTATTGGAGGCGACAAACGTGCTTTTGCTAAGGCAAGTTCAGCGATTGGCTATGAGGGCCCGGATGTTGATCTTTCAGCCAATAAGAAGTGTTGTACGATTCTTCCAAATCAGAATTTGCTATCGTCGGCGCGTATGTTGTGTCCTTGCAAGGAGGATTTTGTGTTTTTCTTTGTGCCGCTTTGAAAATGCCCCCCCCCCCCCCCCCCCCCCCCCCCAAAAAAAAAAAAAAAAAAAAAAAAAAAAGAAGAAAGAAACACCTAAACTTGAGGTAGGACAGTCTAGACTGTCGTTTGCTGCTGTTAAACTACAGTCTACCGCCGCTAATCCTACGCAAGATGATTGTGTGAGCCCCGAGTCAAGTCAAAATACTGATCCCTGTTCTGGTTAGTGTTTTGTTGGTAAACATGCTTCACAACACATGCACACTCACAATAATCTATTTTGTTTTAATTTCTGTAACAATATATCCAGGTTATCTTTTACATGTACGTAAATTACTGCTGAAATCATGGCCCATTGAAATTTGATCTGAGGGGCCCTATGGCCCATAGCTTTTTTGTGTCAGGCTGAACCCTGCTTAATAATCATCATGCTAATAATCATGCTAATCATCATCATCATCAGCAGCAGCAGCAGCAGCATAATAATAATAATAATAATAATAATAATAATAATAATAATAATAATAATAATAATAATAATAATAATAATAAAAAGAAGAATAGATGACAATAATAATAATAATAATAATAATAATAATAATAATAATAATAATAATAATAATAATCATAATAATAATCATAATAATAATAAAGGAGGACAATAATAATAATAATAATAAGAAGAAGAAGAAGAAGAAGAAGAAGAAGAAGTTGTTTAATGTATTTAAAGTCTTTACACCAAAGTGATACAATAATAATTTATTTAAAGTCTTTACACCAAAGTGATACAATAATAATAATAATAATAATAATAATAATAATCGTCATTTACCCCAAAGATGCTGAAAAAGCGCTATATAAGAATGATAAATAATAATAATAATAATAATAATAATAATAATAATAATAATAATAATAATAATAATAATAATAATAATAATAATAATAATAATAATAATAATAATAAAGATGCATTCTCTCCTATTTTCTTTCCCATATCAATCACTGCCCTCTTCATGCCTCAATCTCCTGTTACCCCCACCCCCTCCCTCCTTTCTTCTTTCGTTTACTCACACTCACCAATCGGCCTACACATGTTAGACATGTAACAGCTCAACTTCAAAGAACGAAGTGTAACATCCGCTAAAACATCATATGTCGCTTGCATTATGTAAGAGGATTATTTTCAATGTAAAACATTTATTTCTTTGTGCGCTGGGCTCATTGTTGATAGAAGCCGGGACTGTCCAGCCCGTAGACTAAACAAGCACAGTGTCAATGATTAGCGCATGATGACAAGACCGGAAATTGGGCGAGAATACCTCTGCTTATTTCGTTAGTGCACCTCTCCCCTTAATCCTTACACTCCTCTCATTCCGGCTCTATGTAGAAGAGTTCATTTTATATTGTGTCACTCTTTATTTAGACGTCAAAGAAGCAACAGCCTAGCGTTGTTGCACAGCATTAGTGTTAGTTACCAGTTTTTAGGAGTATTTCTATTTTGTGAAAAGACATTTTATATTGTGCTGAACCATTTTGTGACCTACCTCACACTGAAGTGGTATGTACATATTTTGTTTGATGATGATGATAGGGATAGAGATAAAGATATTTATAATTTATTTTATTTGTCGTTTATTCTTGTTAATATTATTCTAATCCTGTTTATTCTTAAAATGTATATTTACAGCAGTTATAGCAACAGCTTGATCTAAGTACAATTAGGTAGCAACTCAACAACAAAAGAAAGTGTAACACATGTATGTCATGGCGTTTTGCCCATAAACTGTTGTTTTGAAAGAATAACTGTTCTTTGCTATGAATCTGAGGTAAGATACAAAAACTTCTCTCTATCGCCCCCCCCCCCCCCCCCCCCCCCCCCCCCCGCCCCCCCCCTCCCAAAAAAAAAAAAGTGCACCCTCCCGCGTGAACCTGCTGATTCGCCCTTGACTGATGCACCATCGTGACGTTGCATCAGGGGCGAGTAACTAAGGTCTATGCTTTCAAACGTGCTACACGCTAGGGACACGAGCTATAGAGTCACAATTTGGCAGCTACCAGACTAATAAAATGTATGAATACTATATAAGCAAAAATAGTAATCATTTAGCTGGAATTAGACTTTTTTCCCACTTTAACCGAGACATCAGACACACCTTAAAAGATTATATACTGGGTAATCGCTGCACACAAACCGACCGTAAAGCTTTGAATTTTAGGCGCCTCTTCCTTGTTGTGTAAACAAACAACTATACCCACTTTAGAAGCGGTGCTATTTTTAGAATCAACCTTGAAGCTAATAATGACGGTAAACAAATGATTTGTTTTCTGTTATATTTTAAAAACCGAACGTTTGATAGAGGTTACATGTTGTTTTCTTCTTCCGTGGGGCAACATTTAATGTGAATTTGAACAGGAATGCGTGGCGCTGATGCACGACAGGTGTGATACAGGGACCTTTTTTTTTAAATTTTATTTACCTTATTGTCCCTTTTTCTATAGGGAAATTCTGGTCCGCCTCCCCTGGGGAAAGTGTAGTCGCAGCCTGTGGCGCGCCCAAACCCAACCTACCTAACATTAGGTGTGATTTTGAAATTTTGCTGGGGGAGCAAACCGGAGTACCCGGAGAAAACCCCCGAGACTTTGCCCGAGTCGAAAGTAAATAATATTCGGAGAAACATAACGCCCAGATGCTGGATCGAACCCACACCTGTCAGGCGCCATTGGTTTCTGGCCTGTGGACAAGGCAAGTTAGTCCCGCCTTAGCCCTTCTTGGCCATAACGATCGCTTTACACGATGCTACAATAAGCGTAGCAACAGCCTGTCCCACAATTAAGAGCCATTAAAGGCGGTGATGCAGCCAACCGGAAAACACGGCACACACATAACGTTAAGTGATTCCTTCCATTAAGAACTCGCGTAAATAATCACCCAGCGTGGCTTGAAACACGGCATACATTAACAAAAGGGGACAAACACATTAAAATAGTCAGAACTTTCAGATTTCACATAAACAATAGCATCAAAATGGAAACAAAAATATAACCAAACACCCTCACGCCACACTTACCTCTTACCACCCCCACCACCCACCTCCCTTCCCCCTGCACTTCTCTCTCTCCCCACCCCTCCACCCTACACACACATGTCAACGCAAATTTAAAATGAAATAACAAGATAGAAAGCCATTTAAATATTTATTTCCAGACGCAAGCGAAGCGCCCATACACATTAGCCGTCTTGCAGATCTGTAAACTATTACAACTGTCGTCTTGTGTTTCTGTTGTATAAGGCCACTCATTGAAGTACTTTGACAACAACAATCAATCAAAATCGATTGATCCGTTTCTGTGATACCGCAAAAAAAATGTGCTTAGCAGAAAGAATTGTCTCAAGCCACCTTGACAGTTGAGACACACGCAGCAAACGCGATGACGATATGGAAGATTAGCCATACACTTCATAATGATGCTTATGAAAGTGGCTCAAAATCTAGTCAGTGGTTCTTGAGAATTAGCGTGCAACGGACGGACAGCCTGACCGACTACCAAACCGTCTGACAAACATTCATTGGCTCGTCCTGATTTCCCACTATTTTACATTATTTCCAGATAATATTTGAAAAAAACAAAATTTTAATTTAAATGCGCGCACGTGAACTGTTACAAATCCTAGTACTCGCTAGGACGAAGCCGCTAACTGAGGAACACTGACCGAAGTTTGATGATTCAGTAACTCATTATAATGTCACTTGATCCTTTCATTGAGGTTTACTTCCACCTTGGGGTTGCCGGGGTTCCTGTATAAATAGTATCCCCACTTTCTAGAGATTTAGTGCTTTAAATTCCCACTGTCGCTGTCTTTCTCCTTTGTTCTTTCTCATTCCTACTCTGTTCTATCAATCTACTATCTTCTTCGCTAGACCAGTAACCTGCTTTTCTTTCTTAAAAACTCTTCCCAAACTCCTCAATTGTATTTGGGGTCTGTCGGGCAAGCTTGGGGATGTGGCAGAGTGGGGAGTGGCCTATACCATGGACCAAATCGCTTGTCATCACTCTTCAAAAAGGGTAACTTTCAAGAGTGTAAACATTACCGCACCATTAGCCTCATCAGCCATCCCAGCGAGGTCCTCCTGAAAATAATACTCAACAGGTTGAAACCCCAACCTGAACAAATCATAGCTGAAGAACAAGCAGGATTAAGGGTAGGACGAAGTACCTCTGAACAGATTTTCAACCTCAGAATATTCTGCGAGAAATACCTACAGCACCAACATGTATATCATGTGTTTGTAGACTTCAAGAAAGCGTTTGACCGAGTCTGGCACGCAGCATTGTGGGCAACCATGAGAGCGTACAACATCAACCCTAACATTATTGAAGTCATCAAAAGCCTGTATGACAAGGCTACCAGAGCAGTCCTCCACAACAGCGCCACCGGAAACTGGTTCAGAACAACAATCGGCGTGCGTCAGGGATGTCTACACTCTCTAACACTCTTCAACAGCTTCCTGGAGCGCATCATGTCAGATGCCCTGGCAGATCACGAAGGCACAGTCAGCATAGGGGGAAGAGCAATCTCCAACCTTCGTTTTGCGGATGACATTGATGAATTGGCTGGAGAGGAACAAGAACTTGAACAGCTGGTACAGAGGCTTGACACCACCTCCAGAGCCTAAGGAATAGAAAAAACAACACAGTGCATAGCTTCAAATAATTAGGAGCCAATGTTACAGACAATGGGTCCCGACAGGAAGTCATCTCCAGGATCGCACAAACAACTGCTGCCCTGACAAAGTTGAAGCCCAGTTGGAAAGACAGGATCGACCATCAGTCTACATTCCAAGGTAAGGCTGTTGCGCTCCCTTGTCACCTTTATCTTTCTATACGCTTGCCAAACATGGACCCTCACAGCAGATCTACAACGAAGAATAGAATACACAGCATGGAGATGAGGTGCTACAGAAGACTTCTGGGCATTTCATATATTCAGCACACTACCAATGACGAAGTCCGACAGACCATCACATAAGCCATTGGACAACATGATGATATGTGACAGTGGTGAAGAAACGGAAACTACGATGGTATGGCCACGTCACCAGAGCATCAAGCCTTGCAATCCTGCAAGGCACGGTGCAAGGAGACAGATGAAGAGGGAGACCGAAAAAGGAGGACAACATTCGAGAATGGACTGGCTTGACACTGAGCGAAACCCTGAGGGTTACTGAGGACATAGAAAGATGGAGTATGCTGGTTTAACGATAATCGGTGGTGCCCCAACGACCTTCGAGTTACGGGACACGATAGGATATGATAGGATTGTGTGTCTGTGTGTTTTGTGTGTGTGTGTGTGTGTGTGTGTTTGTGTGTGTATATATTGTGTTTGTGTGTGTGTGTTTGTGTGTATTATGTGAATTATGTGAATTGTGAGTGTGTGGGTGTGTGTGTGTGTGTGTGTGTGTGTGTGTGTGTGTGTGTGTGTGTGTGTGTGTGTGGGTTTGTGACTTAGGATTTGGTATTTCAGGTTTTGCTTTTACTTAATTATATAATTATTTATTATAATTTTGGGGGATTTTTTTTTTTTTTGCTTTTTATAAATTGCTTTGGGCTCTAGTGAGGAAGAGCGCTGTACAAATGTTAATTATTATTATTTATTATTAAGAAACTGAAGGATTTCTTCTCACCACTGCAAATGGGCGGTGAGTAATAATAATAATAATAATAATAATAATAATAATAATAATAATAATAATAATAATAATAATTTTAAAAAATATATAATAATAATAATAATAATAATAATAATAATAATAATAATAATAATAATAGTAATAATAATAATAATAATAATAATAATAATAATAATAATAATAATAATAATAATAATTGTATTATTATTATTATTAGTATTATTATTATTATTATTATTATTATTATTATTATTATTATTGTGGTTGTTGTTGTTTTTGTTGTTATTATTTTTCTGTTGCGCCATTTGGGCAGATGCAGTAGGTATTCCAAACTGGCGTCAGTTGTGCAGGATTTTCAAATGACGGCATTTTGGTAGTTGTCGGCTGTACAGGAATACGAATTTAAGGCCCGGTCTCAGTGGCCGATGGACACAAAACGTATGCAAAAAGGACACAGCGGACGAGCAAAGTTTCGGGGGTAGCTCCATCCGGTTTCATCCGCTCCAAAAATGGACAAAATTGGCGAACATTTGCGAAAACAGAACGGAAAAAAACGGAAGTGGGTAGTATGTGGCGGGGATGCTAAACGGATGTTCATAGGATGCCTAGAGGATGAAAGTGGATGACAGCTCCGAAGGGGTAACCGGGGATAATGGCGAAGCAGACGCATAGCGGAAAGAGCGGATGAATAGCGGATGAAGCGGATGCATCAAGTACGCCTAACGGAAACAAAGGGGATGCCGCGCGGATGAATATCAGATACAAACCGTTCACTGCGCATGCGGGGGGTATGAATTGCGTCAGCTCCGTGGTTATAAAAGAATGCAACACGCACGTAGTCAGCATGTGGGGCCGGGTAGCTCAGTTGGTAAGAGCGTCTTGCTAGTAACCGAAAGGTCGCTGATTCGAATCCCGGATTGGTCAACGTGTGATCATATTATTTTCCCCGTTACCAACAACTGGCCCGCTGGTGTCAGTATAAATCGGTCCAGTAGTCACCTATATGCGAAAGTGTCGTGTGACTATAATCTACAAACAACAACAGCAGTCAGCATACAGCGGAAAGACGTGCTGGCGGCTACATCGATATATTTTATCAAAACCATGGTGCGTCAGTCAGGCAAGAAACAGAAGTCCCTGCCTACTAGTTCAAGCCCTGGCAAGGTGAAAAAGGCCAGAACCAGAACCCCTGACACTGACTCTGATGGTGAAGCTGCTGCTGCTGTGGTGGACCAGCCCCAAAGCCTTCACGTCCCTCATAGTCCTGCTGCTGAAGGTCCTTTTGTTCAAGAACCTGAAGGCCCTGATGCTCAAGCCCGAGAAGGCTCTGAACAAGGTACTGAAAGCCCTGATGTTCAAGCCCATGAAGGCCCCGCTGAAGCCCCTGAAGGCACTGAACAAGCTCCAGTGAGAGGGATGAAGAGGCAAGGAAAGAAGAAGGGAGAGAGGAAACAGTACACTGTTTCCGAAGAGCATGAGGACGATGTGCTGGAATGGCTGAGGGAGAACGAGTACCTTTGGAGAAAGGGCCACAGACTGTATCGGGACACCAAGAAGAAACCGGCAGCTTGGAGAGACAAGGCAGAGAGCCTGGGGTACACTGCAGAAGTACTTCAAGGATGGTGGAAGCAAATGCACTCCTGGTATGGGAAGCTACACCTCAAGAAATATGGGCAGGCCGCCGGCAAGCTCACTGACCGGGAGAAGTACGTCATGGCCAAATGCAGTATCCTGGAGGGTGAGATCCACCTCAGATACCAATCTTCTGCAAGTTGTCTCCAGCCTTGTTCAGTGGTGGGGCACCCGAGGAGCTCGTCCGCGTATTCTTCAATGATGGCCTGTACAACTTCTCTCACGACATTGCGGACGCTGTTGTGTGGCACACTCCATGCATACTGCATGTTTCTGTATGTGGTTCCAGAGGCTAGGTGCCGCAGAGTCAGTGCCACCTTCAGTCCAGGGTCCAGGTTGGGACGGAAGTTGAAGCTTGGCTTGGTCAGCCTGGGTCTCAGACGCTCTACAAGTTCGTCAAACATGGCTGGTGGCATCCTCATGAAGTGATGGAATGCACGAGGGTCTTAATTCCTCAACTCCACCATCACCTGGTGATACAGTCCAAACTCCATTCTTCTCTCGATCCATCCTCGGACCCACACAGCTTTTTGACGTCTTCTCCTTCTCCTTCTGTCTAAAACTTGAGACAGTCTGAACAGGTTGTGGTTCTGCTGTTGAATGAGCGCAGCTATCAGATGGACTCTTTGATCATCCATGGTGGAGAACAATTAATGATGCTGAAGACCAAGACCGAGGGTGATGAGGTCTGTACACCACAGCTGCTCGACCCATACTGAGATCCAGATGATTTTCTCCTCCATTTTATACAAAATATCGGGAGTCCGCAAATTGTCCTTCTACATGCTCTGGACATCCTATATATACGAGATACATCCCAGATACAAACGTTGTGTCTGTTTAGAATACTTTATATACGAGATGCATACGCTTACATCCTTTCTATTTCCGTGCTACTAATAATGTATAGACGTTCCATGTACCTTATCTTTCCTTTCTCTTTCCGTTTTCACCTGCAGCGGATGCGAGTCGCGAGGATCCCCAGAGGATGCAGAGAGGATACAGCGGACGTTTAACGGATGTTTACGAACATAGTACGTTTGCTGCTCGTATGTGTCGCGGATTTACATCGTACGTTCATCCCTTCTAAAAGTTTTGTGCAGCTCAAAACATTTTGCGCGGATGAAATCACAGTGGACGGATGCTCAATGGATAGAGCGTATGAAACACGAATGCAATGAGTACACAACGGATGCATAGCGGTTTCCAACGGATGGCAAGATTATTTTTACGTTTTACATCCTCTTTGCATCCGCAAGTGCACTGTGACCGGGGCTTTAGTTCTGAATAAACGTCCTTCTGTCCTCTGGGCAAGTACTTTATTTTAGGACGTCAGCTTACGTACGACATTGTGGAATTACGTCAGCAATTTTTCTTAAATTTAATAATAAAATTGTCGAGCTTAGATCTGATCCGCTTTAAACTCAATGCTTCAAAGTGGAAAATGCAGGCCTACTTTTGATATTAGATCTGAAGTTCTAAGACCTAAACCAATTAAAAAAAAGACTACCGGCATAGAAAAAGATGTTATGGGGCAAAGTATACGCTCTTACAATTGAAAAAATGGTATAGAACAAAGAGAGACGAGGCCTTAGCCCCAGGGGTCTGGACCCTAGTTACAATTTGGACGCCTCCCACCCCCCAACCTCCAACCCCCTACCCCTTCCTACACTTGACCCCTTGATCCGCCCCTGTGCCTTTGTGCTCCAAGTGAGGAAAATCCTTCTGTCACTGTCAACCTTGGAGTCCAGATTGCTCAACCCTCATCCTTCTTACCCATCTCAACCCTCATCCTCCTTACCCATCTCAACCCTCATCCTTCTTACCCATCCGCCGCCTCTCCACCTCTTCTCCTCTAGTGTGTGTGTGTGTGCGAGTGTGTGCGAGAGGTGCGCGCGTGTTTGTCTGAGTGTGTGTGTGTGTGTGTGTGTGCGAGCGTACGCGCACGTGTATGTGTGGGAGTGAGTGCGTGCGTGTGTGTGTGTGTTTTTTTTATGTCATGTCAAACTGTTAATTTTCCACGAAAATGTTAATGCCCTTAGTTTAGTATTGTGCATTGTATGATGTAGGCTTACTTGTATAATTATGTGCTGTACTGTACAGGCAAACAGTAACTTGTACATGTGCTGTACTGTACAGGCAAACAGTTACTTGTACATGTGCTGTACTGTACAGGCAAACAGTTACTGTACAGGCAGTTACTTGTACATGTGCTGTACTGTACAGGCAAACAGTTACTTGTACATGTGCTGTACTGTACAGGCAAACAGTTAATTATGCGTGTGCTGTACTGTACAGGCAAACAGTTACTTGTACATACATGTGCTGTACTGTACAGGCAAACAGTTACTTGTACATGTGCTGTACTGTACAGGCAAACATGTGTGGGCCCGTGTAGCTCAGTTGGTAGAACGTCTTACTAGTAACCGAAAGGTACCTGGTTCGAACCCCGGATTGGCCAATGTGTCCTATCCTATCCTATCCTGACCCATAACCCGAAGGTCGTAGGGGCACCACAGATGATCGCTTAACCAGCATACTCCATCTTTCTCTGTCCTCAGCAGCCCTCATGGCTTCGCTCAGTGTCAAACCAGTCCATTCTCGAATGTTGTCCTCCCACCTCTTTTTCGGTCTCCCCCTTCTTCTACCTCCTTGCACTGTGCCTTGCAGAATGGTCTTTGCAAGGCCTGATGATCTGGTGACGTGGCCATACCATCGGAGTTTCCGTTTCTTCACCACTGTGAGCAGGTCATCGTGTTGTCCAATGGCTTGTGTGATGGTCTGTCGGACTTCAACGTTGGTGATGTGTTGGGTATAGGAAATGCACAGAAGTCTTCTGTAGCACCTCATCTCCATGCTTTGTATTCTTCGTTGGAGATCTGCTGTGAGGGTCCATGCTTCGCAAGCATATAGGAAGATGGAGATGACCAGAGATCGCAGCAGTCTTACTTTGGAATGTAGACTGATGGTTCTGTCTTTCCAAATGGGCTTCAACCTTGTCAGGGCAGCAGTTGTTTGTGCGATCCTGGAGAGGACTTCCTGTCGAGACCCATTGTCTGACACAATGGCTCCTAAATATTTGAAGCTGTGCACTGTGTTGAGGGATTGGCCTTGTACTTTGATGTCCGTGTTGATGCCATTGGTGTTGTTGGTCATCATTTTGGTCTTCTCTGCACTTATTTCCATTCCATAAGCTCTGGAGGTGGTGTCAAGCCTCTGTACAAGCTGTTCAAGTTCTTGTTCCTCTCCAGCCAATCCATCAATATCATCCGCAAAACGAAGATTGGAGATTGCTCTGCCCCCTATGCTGACTGTGCCTTCGTGATCTGCAAGAGCATCTGACATGATGCGCTCTAGGAAGATGTTGAAGAGTGTTGGAGAGAGTAGGCATCCTTGACGCACACCGATTGTTGTTCTGAACCAGTTCCCGATGACGCTGTTATGGAGGACTGCACTGGTAGCCTTGTCATACAGGCTTTTGATGACTTCTATGATTTTAGGGCTGATGTTGTACACTTTCATGGTTGCCCATAGAGCTGCATGCCAGACTCGGTCAAATGCCTTCTTGAAGTCTATGAACACATGATATAGATGTTGTTGGTGCTGTAGGTATTTCTCACAGATTATTCTGAGGTTGAAAATCTGTTCAGTGGTACTTCGCCCTGCCATGAATCCTGCTTGTTCTTCAGCTATGATTTGTTCAGCTTGTGGTTTCAACCTGTTGAGTATTATTTTCAGGAGGACCTTGCTGGGATGGCTGATGAGGCTGATGGTGCGGTAATTTTCACACTCCTGAAGGTTACCTTTTTTAGGAAGAGTGATGACAAGCGACTGGGTCCATGGTGTAGGCCATTCCCCACTCTGCCAGATCTTGTTACAGATAGTGGTGAGAGCATCAGTCATCGCTTCTCCTCCTGCTTGTAGCAGTTCCGCTGGTATGTTGTCCACTCCCGCTGACTTCCCTTTCTTCAGCGATTGCACTGCTGCCTCAACTTCTTCCCGGAGAATTGGGAGGATTTCTTCTTCTTCTCTGCTCTCGGGACATGCTAGAACTGATGGGTCTCCATTTGGTGTATGGTTGTAAAGGTCAGAGCAGTACTCTGTCCATCTGTCCAAGACTTCCTGTTCTTCTGTAAGGCAAATGCCAGACTTGCTTTGGACAGTGGAGACTTTGGGCTGTTTAACACTTGTCAGCCGCTTCACAGTCTGGTAGGCCTTCTTGCTGTTGTTCTTGTTCAGACTGTTCTCTATCTCCTGGCATTGATCTTCTATCCAGTTCTCCTTTGCTGTGCGCATGCCTTTTCGGATGTCATTGTTGATTTTTCGGTAGACATCAGCTCCCTGTGAGGTGTTCTTTTTCTTTTTTAACTCTCTTCGTTTATCACACAGATCCAAAAGTTCAGGTGTGATCCACGGCTTCTTCTTTGGTCGGTGCTTGCCAAGGATCTCAGTGGCGGCATCTGTTACAGCTGAGTTGAAGGTATTGGTCATGGTGTTGACATCTACTTCGCCTGCCCCCAAAATAAGCAGTGGTGCAAATTTCCCTCCAATTGTGGCCTGAAATATTTTTGCCACCTCCGGGTCTTGCAGTTTGTCCAGGTCGAACTTCAGCCTAGTGCACTTTGCTGTATTTACTCTCTTCAAATGGAGCCGGAAAGACATCATCACGAGATCGTGGTCACTTCCAATGTCTGCTCCTGGAAAAGTGCGTGTCCTGCCAATGTTGATGCTTGATCTGAAGCGTTTCTTGACCATGATGTAGTCGATCTGGTTATGATGTTCCCCGCCGGGACTGTGCCATGTCCATCGTCTGGATTTTTTGTGGAGACCAAGCGTGTTTGCCAGTACCAGATTGTTGTATCTGGCAAACTCCAATAGCCTCAGACCCCTGTCATTTGTCTCGTTGTTGCAGTGGGGTCCGCATGTGTCTCCCCAGTTGCGGTGCGCATCTTGGCCAACCTTGGCATTCCAGTCGCCTTGCACTATGACTATGTCCTTCTTCGGCACTTGGTCAAGGACCGCCTGTATATTTTCATAAAAATCCTCCACTTCGCTGTCTTCATAGTCTGAAGTTGGGGCATAGGCCTGGATGATGGTAATGTTGAAAGGGGTTGCTCTCAGACGGATGGTAATGAGTCTACTGGAGACTGGGCGGCAACCCATGACAGTGGCTAGAATGTTCTTGTGGACCAAGAATCCAACGCCGTGTTCGTGCCTGTCATCTCTACCGCTGAAATAGAGCTTGTGGCCTTTGTCAGTCGTTGTTTCACCTAGGCCTTTCCAGCGCAGTTCGCTGATACCTAGAACGTTCCATCGATAGTGGTCCAGCTCGTGGGCCAGTTCTTCTAATTTTCCTTCCGCAGTTAGGGTCCTGACGTTCCAGGTTCCTATGACGATGTTGTTTCTCGTGCGGATCTTGCTATATTGTCCATCAGTAGCATACTTAACACCTCCGTCCTGGTGGCCAACGGAAGGCGCGGTCCTTGTGCCGGGTGACGGCCCGGGCGACGACCGATCCGGTATGGAATTAGTGGATTGTGTCATCATGTAGTGTGTCTTGGGCAAAAAAGACCTGGCAGGGCCCAATCCTCTCCAGGCTGTTGGCCACAGCCGAAATCCACGAATACAGTGTGGCTCGCCTTGGCCCTGAGCACGTGGTCGTTGAACCTGTAGTAACGTGAGGTTCCTCCGCCCTGGCCGGTGACTTCTGTGTAGAAGACTTTCGCCCAGTGATGCCGTGCTAACATCACCCCTGTTAGTCGCCTCTTACGACACGCCGGGAAACGTTGGGTCTATTCTATTTGCCCGAACCCACAGAGCCAATGTGTGACCATATTAATGTCTGTGTTACGTTGAAACGCGCATGATAGTACGTGTGAGACGCGCACGATAGATCCGATCGTTTTATTTTGCAAAGCATTCAATACAGAGTGTATTTACCTTTGATTTGATTTTGCATTGTTGTTAGAAGAAGCTTTGTATAACGTTGATAATTTTCGTTGGTCGATATTATTGGGGAATTCTCTAGAGTTGCGTGTTTACTATCATCGAAGAATCTAGATAGATCCACTCTAAGCTGAGAGCTTCTTTTATGATAAAGAATGTTGTATGACGTAAGACAATGATGACGAAGTTCATTCCGATTGGTTGTAATGTGTCACGCTCGAACATTCTGACGTTATCTGGAGTCTAGAAAAAAACTATATAATTGATGTACTGTGTAGAGTTGAAAGTTGTAAAAAAAAAAAAGTGATAAAGCGATTGTATGCAGTTGTTGATGTACGCTGAATGAAGTTGGGAAACTTCATACGACGACTCCTGCCGTGTTGCTGAGTGAACAGGTTGCGTGGATAAACGAATCTGAGTTACACTTATCAGAGGATTGGGGCTGAATCAACTACTGACAGAAAAACACCAAACGAGTGTAACAGTCGGTCCATCGGTTTGTCTGTCCGTCCGTTGGCAGCCTTATCTCAAGAACCGCTGAGCGGATTTTTGACCAAACTTCACGGGAACAGTATCCAGGTCAGTGGCTTGCCGAATATTTGATAATGTTTGCCTTGCAGAAAATTGAGATCGTGACCTATCATTCCATGGTTTCCTTTTGCTTCTTTAGGATGAAACCAACACTGCCAAGAAAATCAACACTTTGGAAGACGGTTCTTTACCGGCTAGGTACGGGCGTGTCTAGAAAATACATTTGAATGGCTTACCATCTTGTTTTACGCTGGTTTACAAGATAAAGTTTCTAGTGGAGTCTAACACGTCCTTTTTTTTTTTTTTTTTTTTTTGAGTCAACTTACGTCCCCGGACACAATAAGCGTATAGGGGACGGGTTATACGTGTCTAACACGTACTTTTCCCCTGTTCGTTATTGACCTATCTCTTTCCTTTCCTGACTTATCTGTAATAATGCTTTCTGAATGATGCTGTACATGAATCACATGATGTAGTGCGAATGTTATGATGATGCGTACGAACGATGTGTGTAAACGCATTGAGTTGTTATTCTAATGAAAAATGCGTTGTATAAATGCAATTTATTATTATTATTATTATTATTATTATTATTATTATTATTATTATTATTATTATTATTATTATTATTATTATCTGGAAGTATTTTGAAATTGTCCGGAATCTTAACGAACCGAGTATGTCCATAGTTCAATTGCACGCCATGTGTCAAGAACAACTAAACCGATTTAGCCCAAACTTCATTACACAAGCATTACCAGCGCTTCTTGTGGCATTACATTTGTGCTATCGAAGGTCAAGATCGCTGGTTTCAGTTCATATCAATAATAATAATAATAATAATAATAATAATAATAATAATAATAATAATAATAATAATAATACAGGTTGGTATAATGTCATTTTGTCTTCAATCGAACTCTGTGACGAGACGACTAGTTTTACCCTGCCTATTTACTATTTAGCCTTGTTTAGTCATTGTAACTTTAGAAAGTTAGAGTATTACACAGCTACAGTATAGGAGATATACACACTGCGAGCTTGACGCAGGCAGTTAGTGACGTCAGCACTGTGTGCCTTGAATCTGAAAGTAACCAATGGGACGCAGGCAGAGCGGTTAGAGCCGGTTCTGACTGGGTCAAAACCTAGCATAGCTTAAGTCAGTGCTACGAAAGACACCGAAGTCTACACAGCTAGACCGGAGCAGAGAACTATCTTCACTCATAGACCAGGAAACAGGACTTGTGAATTTTAGAATTCACTCAAGTAGCCACGAGGCCTGACTTTGTCAAACAGGTAAATGAACATACTTCTGTTTCATCGTGATATATTTATATTATTGTTGAAATTATGTTTGTAGAATTTGCTATGCATAGATGTGAATTGTTAATCCGAATTTGCGTGACCACGTGGCGAAACACGACCGGTTGCGCCGCCATGTTGTATACCTGACGGAACCACTGTTGTTGAACCTATATGTATGTTTGCAGACCAGTGGCTGTACCAGTGAATGTTTATATTATTATTAATTCTGTATGTGTGTAGTTAACCACGATTTATATTTATGTATGTATAGGAAATTAGAGTTGAGATTCCAGTGGACCACGGACGTAGCAGAATGTTCGTCGCTTATGTATAGAGATGTGGAGCTATCACTGAGGGCTACTTTTGCTTTCAGTGAGACGCTCTGCACAAACCGATTATTCAGGGTTGTGCAGAATTTCGTCTCTTATATTACAGACGAGCAGGCGAGTTATCCCGTGCGCCCAACTCCACAGGAAAACCAAGTTGGCTGTTTAGCCCCACAGCACAAGACTGAGGGAGCAACCCTGAAAACCCCCTGCAAGACCCCACAGCGTGGCAAGGGACCAAACTACACGATGACACAGCGTGTACCAGAAGCTACCTCATCAAGGGGCTTCAAACCACAAGCTAAGTGGCCAGGAATCAGTGCTCTTAAACTGATAGCAAAAGGACCACAGTAGTCCACTCTTCAGAACTGTAGTAACACGGACCACAGTAGTCCAATCTTCATGAAATCTAGAAGCCAGTGCCCGATGAAGACATAACAGCTGCCTAGACTATCAGCGATCGAATTATTTGCATTGACTTATGACATTTTAAGGTATATTAGCACATCGAAAATCTTGTATAGAGTAGAAGAAATAAATGTGTGATTTTAACTGTTATCAAGTGGCTGGACTACATATGATTCATAGCCGTGTAAAAGCTAGTGTGACAGTGATCTTTTACCATTTTCTATCTATCTCTGTATCCCAGCCTTAACACAGACCGAGCTAAACAAATAAATTTATTAAAGTAATTCACAGGGTGACTAACTAGCAGTTCCCATCGAATAAAGCGTGAAGGTTACAGCATTCCATTGTGCAGAGCCCAGTAACCCATAAACCCCACGTGACAAACTCAAAACGCAGCGATCTGAAGAGATCGCTAGTAATATGATAGAAGGTTGGGTATTCAGAAAGCATTGTAACGAACGCATTTCGTACACCTTTGTATGAATAGATGTAATGACGTCACTAGCGATTAGACCGGAAGTTTGCGTGTAGAAATGAAATTAGCATGGTGAGTTGTTTTACTTCAGAGATTACATGCCATTTGAGTTGAGCGGACGTGTTCGTTGGTGCTCTAGTAAAACCTGGATTCTTCTATTGGAATAGTGTAGCTGTATCTAGAATACAGGTATTTATTGTTATTATTATTATTAGTATTTATAATAACCTGTAAAGCTATTCATACGAAAATGAAAAGTATTGCTTTTTATGAATTATTCAATAATTTATTGTGATTAGAGTGCAGGAGAATCCATGTTTGAAGGAAGTACGATAACTCGTGTCAATACTTATTTGGTCATCTAATTATTATATGTGATTCAGTTTATAACTATGATGCCATGTTATATTCATTCATATGTGAAGATATGTGGCTGAAATAGGAATGTAATTCAGTTGTATAATGTGTATATCTAATGATGAATGAATGTGCAGTAATATGTTATAAATTGAAGGTGGGCTGTGATTGTAATATCTGGCTCATAATCCATTGTGTGTAGGCTACGCAATGTGTGTACTGTGTTAAAGTAACTGTAGTAGTGTGGTGGCATAGAGAAGACGTTCTACAAGGAAGTGATCTTCAAGCACTCTGAGTTATGGTAATGTGTCAAAAGCACATATAGTCTCTTGAGTTATAAGAGCGAAAATGTACGATTGTATAAATGTTGCATACAGCGGGCCGGTACGGAGTGGAACCTCCTAGTATGTGGCGGATGAAGCTGTCCTGGTAACACCATCTAAGAGACCGCCCCATCTCTCCTTCGTCTACCATCACTGGTGCAGACGTGCAGCAACGGTGACGAAGAAAACTCCAGACCTGTGCTACGGAACGACCTACTAGTGTCTTCCAAGTGTAGCTTCTGTCCCCAACGTCGGCTGATAATTCCGCGTCTGGGAATGTTCTAAAAAGTCTGTGAGTACTGTCATTAATAATTATTGAGATCTGGAATCTCGGACTGTGCCGATACTAGTGTGAAGAGCTGAGTAGAAAGGGACAATGACTACTGTGGCAGCAATTGACTGTGCAAGTGCCGAATTCGTAATAGCCTATATGCCACTTAATTATTATCCATGTGTCACGACCAACAGTGTGTGGTTGTAGTTGTGTAGTAGTGGGGGTAGGGGTGTTTAGGCCTAGTTTTCACCCCGTACTTAGCTGGATCGCCGGCTTCAGGCTTCGTGCTGCACGGGATTTGTTTTCCGTGCAAAGGTGAGTTTTGCTTTGTTTTGTTTTGGTTGATCGCTTCTGCATTGCAACAGGTAAAGCATTGCGTCTTGGTCTTTTGTTGAAGATAAACGTCGTCAGTGCACTGGTCGCAGCTGTGAGTTTCTATTTAACTTCTCTGTGGTATTTTGCTGTGCCTTACTTGTGGACAGGACAATTTGTCTGCTTGGAGGTGCCGGGCTGCTGTTTAGGCAGGTTATGCTGGAATTTAGCGTTCACGAGGTGAGTGTGGTGTTCATTCCCTTGTTGTGCTTTACTCGTCATGTAATGCAGTCGGGTGAATTCTAAATAGTTTGTGCTAGGTTTAGTTTTTTTTTATTCAGTTATTTCCCTCGCAGTTTTTTTGTTTTTGTTTTTGCTTGGTGTTTCATTCATTTTGATAAGAGGAGGGTGGTGAGTGGGTGGGGGGAGGAATAAAAGGATTTATTTTTATTTAATCGTTCTTAAATAGCGCTTTTCCAGCTCAAGAGCTGCTCAAGGCGCTGGCCGATACAGGATCTAACTGAAGCCGCCCGAGACGCCCACCCACAGCCTTTGGGCCCATGGTCTGACACCCGGACAACTGAGCACAATCCTGGGCAGCCAGGGATGGGGGAGAAGGACCTAGGTGCATGCTGGGTGTTTTCTTGTCACCGGCACTCACCCGTCTAGGACATGAGCGTCAGGATCTTTAAAGTCCGTTATGATGGAATGTATGCGACACAGACTAGACCTCGGTTTATACTCTCATCATACATGTTGAAATCATTTCATTCTCATGAAGCATATATTAAAAGTCATGTGGGAAGGTTTGGGTCACATTATGCAGTGGTTGTAGGTGACGCTGTGTTGGTGACTTGTAGGTGCGATTTGCGTCAACGCTTTGGGAAATGGATTCTGTGGTAAATCGGAAACCATTAGGCATCTGACAAAATGGCGGTGCCCTGGTTGTGTTAGCCAATATAATGTACGATTAAAAGGACGTATGAGTACCGATTGTGTCTCTTTCTTAGGTTGACTTTGAACCTCAGAAAGGTGTACTCTGGCGGGACGGGTCTCCAGACAGTCGTCTACACCTCCGTTTCTACGTCATCATTGAAGTAGTCTGTGGCCTGAGGTCACCGTACTCCGGGGCCTTCCGCAGCGTCTTGGGCGGTCAAGTCTGATCGAATGAGGCAGCGGACTTGGGCTACACGGAGCTCCTTGCATCAACACGGCCGCTGGGCTACATCTGTGGCGAGCGTGACGGCGTTCCATAGTCCCCTAACCTCACGATCTGATCATCCCATCCCGTTTCCCCTTCGAAGCCTCAATACCCACGTCCCCCTTCTTGCCAAAGCATCAGAATAAGGGCGTGACGTCGACCTACGCAAGACACCGTTCATCGAGGACTGTTACCACCTTTACCCCACCTCGAGGGTGTACGCAACAGTTAGTTGTGGATCGCACAGGATCGGCTGGATAGTCTTCGTTGAGGGTAACTGTATACTGTGGCCAACAACATGACTGCAAGGACAACTCATCCTAGTATTGGGAAACGTTACTGAACTGCTGCATTTCATTATTACCAATCAGTCACCATCACCATTTTGCGCTCGTTCCCATCTGCATCGTATCACCACCCTAGTCATCATCGCCACCCATATCATCTCCATCGCCATCCTCTTTATTGAACTCATTGGGCATACCTAATCACGTCATTCCTGCTGCTAACTCTTAATTTGCTTTGGGTATTTTGTTATATAGTTGTATGATTGAGAAAATAAAAGATATATTAGCTTAAATTTGTTGTCGTGTCATCCTTACCCCTGCTGTAAATTCTATTTTCCTCCTTCTTCAGCGGGTGGACGGAGCGGGACAAAAGGAAATAATTTAAGCTAGTGACACCGTGTGAACTTGTTTATATGGTGAATCGGATTGTATGAATTAGTGTTAATGTGTATGTAAATGACTTAATGTATATGATAGGATTGAATGATTGAAAATAGTGAAACAGAGGGCAAAGAGAGATAACTGTGTAGTCTTTGTCCTTGTTTGTAAGCATGTGTGTGGTGGTGGATGAAAGAGCATAGTAAACAGAGATAGGACACACCCTTATTGTTATCGATATGATGATGGTGTGTTCTTTATCAGTATCTGATTCAGCCCCAATGCTGAATTCCTGATAAGGTGTAACTCAGATTCGTTTATCCACGCAGCCTGCTCAAGCAGCATACAAGTCACAAAGTCGACGTATGAGGTTTTCCACTTTTATTCAGCACACATCAACAACTGCATACAATCGCCTTTCCACTTTCAACTTTTACTTTCCAACTCACTTTCAACAACTTCTCTCAAAACAGCGCGGCACATAATTTTATAATCTCTCTCTCTTCCCGAACAATTTCGAACACAGTAGAAATGACGCACTACCGCCAATCAAATAAAAGATCGTCATCACTGACTTACGTCATACATATTTCTTCTCCTTCCGCCATACTTCGATATCTATCGGGAAGTTTCCATCGATAGTAAACACTAAAATCCAGAGAATTCTCCAATGATATCGACTAACGAAAATTATCAACGTTATACAAAGCCTCTCCTCCTAACAACAATGCAAACTCAAATCAAAGGTAAATAAACTCCATTATTGAATACTTTGCAAAACGAAACGATTAGATCTATCGTGCGCGTTTTAGACACACTACCATTGGCGTTTCAACGTAACACTTATATTGAATGTCAGATAGCCACATGCACACACTCATTTCAGTAGATTAGTTATTTATTTATTTATTTATTTATTTATTTATTTAATTTAATACCACAAAAACCCTATGTTACAAGCATTTACCCTTTGGATAAATCCGCGAAGCCGTACAGTAAGGTACGGAACTACCCACTGGATGACTGCTTACTGAATACCACCTCTGAAGGAATACTACCCTGGGAGAACTTCGACCCAAGAGAACACAGCCCTGAAAAAGCCTGGAGGCCGTTGGAAAGCAGATAGACCTTGGTAAACAAAGAGCGAGAATTGAGAGAATGTAAACCAGGAGGTACATAGACCTGGGGAAACATCGACCTGGGGAACATCGACCTGGGGAAACGTCGACCTGTATAAACATCGACCGAAAAATGAGAGAACGTAAACCTGGGGAAACACTGACCTGGGGTAACACAGGATGTCCCCGAAGCGAGTGGGGTTTGCTTGAGTCACAGTGGGCGTCACACTGTGGCCTCGTTTGCTTGTAGGATCGGAAGCAACAGTTCCGGACGGTATGACACGATTCTAGTCTCAATGGCAAACTGTGTCTGTGTGTCTCCCATCAGTTTGCCACCATATGAATCCGGATTGGGAAACCACATCCTCTCCGAGCTAAATTCATTGTTTCCAGCGCGCGCGCCCGCGTGGGTGTGTGTGTGTCGCTATACAAGTGTTCATCATCATCATCATCATCATCATCATCATCATCATCATCATCATCATCATCATCATCATCATCATCATCATGTCATCAGGAAAAAGTGCTATATAAATGCCCTTATTATTTTTTGTAATAGTAGTAGTAGTAGTAGTAGTAGTAGTAGTAGTAGTAGTAGTACTAGTAGTAGTAGTAGTAGTAGTAGTAGTAGTAGTACTAGTAGTAATAGTAGTAGTAGCAGGGGCGGATCAGAGTAAATGCCCGGAGGGGGGCACTGCCATTTTTTTAAATTTTTTATCCAGTATACAGATTCGTGCTTGCACTTAAACACATTAAAATAAAGGTTGACATGAGTGTGGTTTGTGTTTGTTTGTGTGTGTGTGTGTGTGAGAGAGAGAGAGAGAGAGAGAGAGAAACCTCCAGCTTTGGTGAGCGTTTCACTGTCCCAATCTGTGTTCTCCTGCACCATCTGGCCAAGGCAGTCATAGACCACAGGGAAGAGTTCGGCGAAAGTTTCAAAGGCAGAGTGCCTCTCGACCCACTATGTTTTACACAGGTCGACCAGTGTTCTCCTCTTGCTTTCTGCTTGGGCTGACTCCATCACATGTTCAAACTTTCTCTGTCGTTTTGGAGAAAGAGAGAAGAACAGGGACACTTCTTTCAGGACTCCAAACATGTTCTTCACTTCTAGAATTCTGCAGGCATGAACAACACAAAGGTTCAAGCAATGAGATGTGCAATGGAAGTACAGAGCCTGCTTGTTAAGTTCTTGAATGCGTGCCTGGACCCCCTTGAACTTGCCTGACATGTTTGATGCCCCATCATGCCCTTGTCCTCTGATTTTGCCGATCTCAAAACCCCAAGAAGTGAGACTTTGGACAATGTTGTCTGCTATGATGCTCCCCGTGATGCCCTCGCACTCGAAAAACGCAATGAAGTCTTCGCGGATTTCTTGTTCGTCTGGGTCGACATATCTTAAGATAATAGACAGTTGTTCCCAGTTGGCCGGATCCACAACTTCGTCAGCAAGTACTGAGTAATAACCCGCCCTCGTTACTTTTTTCAGTAAGGTATCTGCTCTCCGATAATAGCTATTATGTTATTTTGTGTGGTTTTTGATACGTATGTTGCAGTCTTGTCACAAGTTTTCAGGTGAGTTGCCAAAAGTTCATCACCAGACTCGATACGAAAAATCAACAGTGCATTAAAGTTGCTTCTATTTTCTTCCTGCAAAACGCCGTCGTCTCGCTTTCCTCTCAACGCAAGGCCTTGTCGTCCACAGAACAAGACAGTGCTGACTATACTGCTCAGAATCTGACGATTGGTTTTGATTTGCTGTTCTCTGTCCTTGTTGAGCTTACTGTCAATAGCCTTGCTTGGGTCACTCATTGTGGATATGAAGTTCTCTGCCTTTTCGGCCGCTAACTGATGGTACTCCACATTGTTGTGTTCTGCAAACCTTTCCACGGCTTTCTTCCAGTTTCTGAATGGTGTGGTTACCAAACTGCTGCCACGTTTACGTGTGTCACTGTCTGCAAAAATCATGCAAAATTTGCAGAAGGCTCCGTCTTTTGACGGAGAAAAGACAAGCCACGGATAATTTTCAGCCCACTCTGCACTGAATCTGCGTTTCTTTTTTCCAAACTCAGTCTGAGGAAAGATAAAATCTTTTGTTGGCCTCCAGTGCTTCGTTAGTAGATGAAGCTTATCTATGTCAGTCGCCGTGACACACGTTTCCAGACAATCTCCCAAGTCAGGGACTGCACAGGGCGAGGCAGTGGCAGGCTTTGTTTCAGAGCCAGCACCTAGACCAAGGTCCACATCATTGTCAGAATTGTCACAGTCACTAGTGGAGAAGGGGGGCACGATTTTCTTCTTTCCACCTTTTAAAATTATTGTATTATTATTTTGTGTGTGTGGTTTTTTTTCCCTCTTTTTTTTGTTCTCATTTTTTCTTTTCTTTTTTTTTCTTCCCTTTTTTTCTTCCTTTTTTTTGGTCGCCCATAGGGGGGGGGGACGTGCCCACTGTGCCTCCCCCCCCCCTCGTCCGCCCCACACGCTTGGACCAGAATAGGACAGAGATGTTTTAAATATGTCTAAGCGTGGTCTTGGAAATGTTAAATTATGTCGTGAAGATGAATAACGAGATGATGACTTGCTAAAAAGTGCTTTCAAATAAGCAGGAGCTCTATTGTTAATTATTTTATAAATTAAAACGGCTTTATTGTAATTTAGATGTTTGTTAAGGGGGAGCATGCCAGCTATTTTTAGTTTTGAATCAGTTGTGATGGAAGCGTTGGGGATAACTAATTTTGCAGCTCTGCGGTGAATAGAATTAATTTTTTTGAACAAGGCTTCACTGCAGCCGTCCCATATTGTTGATGCATAATCAATGTGAGGTTTGATATGAGCATTGTAAAAAAGTTTTTTAGCATCTGCAGTTATGATAGATTGAAGCTTAGACAACATAAATAATTTTTGTTGAGAGAGTTTTACAAAGATGTTCAATTTGTGAATGCCAACTGAGTTTGTTATCTATGATTACGCCTAAAGGTTTATGACTTTCAACCTGTTTGATATTTTTTCCATTCACTACTAAATCAAGAGAAAGCGGAGTCCGCTGATGCTTTTGTCTAGTTGTTATTAACATAGCTTTTGATTTAGCTGGATTCAGTGACATATGGTTTAAACTGCACCAGTCAGCAACACTGTTAAGGGCACATTGTAGAGATTGCTGAATTTCAGCTATGTTACTGCCTTGAGTTTGTAATGTTGAATCGTCGGCTAACATATGACACTCAACAGAATTATCTGCGAGATGTAAAGGTAAGTCGTTAATATAAACACAAAATAAAACAGGACCTAAAACAGATCCTTGAGGAATCCCATGCTTGATTTGGCCTACAGAGGAATTTTTACCATGGACATGTACGAACCGTTTTTCGTTGACTAAGATATGAATGAAAAAAATCCAAGGAAACAGAGCCATTGAGATATAGTTCAAGCTTTTGGAGCAGTATGTAGTGATTAACGAGATCAAACGCTTTGGAAAGATCAAGAAAAACAGCTCCTGACAACGTAAAGTTATTCATAGCAGAAAGCCATTTGTTAGTTAAAAGAGCTAATGCAGTGGAGCAAGAATGGTGACTACGGAAACCAGATTGTAAGGAATGAAAAAGATCAAGATTCTCTATATATTTTGTAAGGTGAGTGTGAATGTGATGCTCTAGTATCTTTGAAAGTGTAGACAGCAGAGATATCGGACGATAGTTATTAAGATCAGAACTTACTTTTGACTTAGGAAGGGGAATAACCTTAGCTTGTTTCCATGTGGTTGGAAATGTATTTTTAATAATGCATAAGTTGAAGATGTAAGAAATGGAATTCACAATATAAGGCAAAGAAAGTTTTAAGACTTTATTACTAATTTCATCAGGACCTGCCGACTTTGTAGTTTTAAGTTTTAATATATATTTTACAACTTCATTTATGGTAATGGGTGGTATTTTAAATGGTGAAGAGGTACTTGTTCTCTGCTTACAAAATGTAATGAGACAATCTGAACAAGTGTATTGTGAATATTTTGAGCAATCCGATTTCAGTACAGAAGTAGCGACTGAAAGAAAATGGTTATTGAAGGCATTAGCAGATAAATTAGATGGAATTTCATGATGATTTGAAGATGACCCCTTAATAAAAGAATTTAGGGCATGCCATAGGTGAGAAATGTCACTGTTATTTTCTATTAGTTTATTAAAATAATTTCTTTTGGAATCGCGCACCATGTTTTTGATTTTATTACGAGATTTTTTATACTCTTGAAACTGTTTAGCATGTTTAAGTTTGTCTCGCTGTGACATTGCTTCTATAATCTCCGGAGTCAGCCATGGTGGGAGCTTAGGACGTTTTACTCTTTTCTTTTTAATTGGTGCATGTCTGTTAAGTATAGGTAAATAAATAGAATACCAGCGTTCAAGTGCATCATTAGGGTCATTAGAAGTATAAACGTCATCAAATGAAGCATCAAAGAGGTCCATAAGAAAGGCTCCACGATCAAAGTGTTTGAAGGACCTGTATGTTATATGAGTGTGACCTTTAGTGTTTGATTTTTGTTTGATGTTAATGTTTAATGTTTAATGTTTGTTTAATGTTTGATGTTTGAGAGAGAGAGAGAGAGAGAGAGAGAGAGAGAGAGAGAGAGAGAGAGAGAGAGAGAGATGAGTTACCGTAGTAGCGAGAGAACCAGTTTTGCAAGCTAAACCCGACAACTAATTTATCAGAGACGGTGAGAGTCGACGCCACCGTAGGAACAAACTATCCAACCCTAGCCAATAAAGTTTTGGATACTCCGCATGTTTAGATATAGACCCTGGTCAAGACGTTTAAACAGTGGGCAAAGTCTTTCGACCTCAGCCTTTATCTTGAACTGTTGCGGTTGTAGTGGTAGTGACCGATTTTCTTGGTAGGGCCGCTAAACGCAGCAGGGCGAAATGTAACTCGCCGGACATTTATAACAAGCACCTGAAATAATTCCTGAACCCAAACTCTCAGTTTAGTGTGGTACGTAGTATGTCTAGTATGTGTTCATGTGCTGTAGCAGTCGTGGGATCTTTACGCTTGTCATCTTCTTGTTCTTTTTACCAGGTGTCCTATCCTACATGCCGACTATAATATAATATTTGTACTGGAACGATTAGTCAGGAGAGACAACTTCTACCTGTGATTTGTAAACCAAACGTGTTATCTCCCTTTCAAACATCAACCTCAGCGAACTTGTCAACACTTTCATTCGAAGGCCAGGAGTCATTCTTCTTCCTCGTCTCAAATTTCTACAGGTAAAGTTTATCTTAAATTGTGTATGGTTGTTTAAATCTTTCTTTCTTTTTTTTTTTAACAAAATAACAAAAAAATTTAATTAAAAATACAATGTCGGACGGCCCTAAAATTCCGGTAACCTGTCCTACCATTGAACTCAAAGACCTAGCAGACACAATCGACTTTGACACAGGTGCGAATGCTGGGAGTGTTTACGGTTTCGAATTTACACCAACTAGTTACTATAAACGAAATTTAGTACCCACATGTCCGATACAAGAAACCAAACATTCTATCGACCAGCTAAAGGACTTTAATGCCGAGGTACTAGATGCTGATTTAAAATATGCAACCACTAAACTGAAAATATCTGGTCTTTTAACGCACATGGAGGCCGAAATAGATTGGCTTATTAAATTTCAGTGCTAAAGCACTTACACATTCATAGGACCAGACGATAAATTTCCTATCCTATCCTATCCTGTCCCGTAACCCGAAGGTCGTAGGGGCACCACAGATGATCGTTTAACCAGCATACTCCATCTTTCTCTGTCCTCAGCAGCCCTGATGGCTTCGCTCAGTGTCAAACCAGTCCATTCTCGAATGTTGTCCTCCCACCTCTTTTTCGGTCTCCCTTTTCTTCTACCTCCTTGCACTGTGCCTTGCAGAATAGTCTTTGCAAGGCCTGATGATCTGGTGACGTGGCCATACCACCGAAGTTTCCGTTTCTTCACCACTGTTAGCAGGTCATCATGTTGTCCAATAGCTTGTGTGATGGTCTGTTGGACTTCGTCGTTGGTGATGTGTTGGGTATAGGAAATGCCCAGAAGTCTTCTGTAGCACCTCATCTCCATGCTTTGTATTCTTCGTTGGAGATCTGCTGTGAGGGTCCATGCTTCGCAAGCATATAGGAAGATGGAGATGACAAGGGAGCGCAGCAGTCTTACTTTGGAATGTAGACTGATGGTCCTGTCTTTCCAAATGGGCTTCAACCTTGTCAGGGCAGCAGTTGTTTGTGCGATCCTGGAGAGGACTTCCTGTCGGGACCCATTGTCTGATACAATGGCTCCTAAATATTTGAAGCTATGCACTGCGTCGAGGGATTGGCCTTGGACTTTGATGTCCGTATTGATGCCATTGGTGTTGTTGGTCATCATTTTGGTCTTCTCTGCACTTATTTCCATTCCATAGGCTTTGGAGGTGGTGTCAAGCCTCTGTACCAGCTGTTCAAGTTCTTGTTCCTCTCCAGCCAATCCATCAATGTCATCTGCAAAACGAAGATTGGAGATTGCTCTACCCCCTATGCTGACTGTGCCTTCATGGTCTGCAAGAGCATCCGACATGATGCGCTCTAGGAAGATGTTGAAGAGTGTTGGAGAGAGTAGGCATCCTTGACGCACACCGATTGTTGTTCTGAACCAATTTCCGATGGCTCTGTTGTGGAGGACTGCACTGGTAGCCTTGTCATACAGGCTTTTGATGACTTCAATAATTTTTGGGCTGATGTTGTACACTTTCATTGTTGCCCATAGAGCTGCATGCCAGACTCGGTCAAACGCCTTCTTGAAGTCTATGAACACATGATATAGATGTTGTTGGTGCTGTAGGTATTTCTCACAGATTATTCTGAGGTTGAAAATCTGCTCAGTGGTACTTCGCCCTGCCCTGAATCCTGCTTGTTCTTCAGCTATGATTTGTTCAGCTTGGGGTTTCAACCTGTTGAGTATTATTTTCAGGAGGACCTTGCTGGGATGGCTGATGAGGCTGATGGTGCGGTAATTTTCACACTCCTGAAGGTTACCTTTTTTGGGAAGAGTGATGACAAGCGACTGGGTCCATGGTATAGGCCACTCCCCACTCTGCCAGATCTTGTTACAGATAATGGTGAGGGCATCAATCATCGCTTCTCCTCCTGCTTGATAAATTTAAGAAGATTATAAACGCTGGGCCTCTGTTAGTGTAGTGCCAGATACAAAATAATCGAGAAAACATTTAAATAACAGCTTACAAGAAAAGATATGTTTTGCATAAGCATGATACTGCAGGGGAAAACGTAAAAGTTGTTTTGCAGTCTACTTTTCAACTATAGGTAGTACAGCTACGATAGTACTCGACTTAATTGCTCACAAACACACGCAGAGAAATATTTTTGTAATTCCACCAGTGACTTTAGGTTGAGCCGAATTAGACGAGGATCCCAGACCTGTTACAATCTTTATGAGAAAAAGAGAAAACGAAAATCAGTACACCGCGCTTACTTCTTCATCCAAGATCACCGCAACCCCATCTATATTTTTTTTAACATTTATTTAATGCTTTATTGTCCCTTTTTATCTGTACATTTTTTGATAGAATAGCAAATTAACCTAGACAACGCAGATCTGTTAGCATTTTATGTGAGCGAACAAATATTTCCTGATAAACAAATGGAATATTTTGTAAATAAACTAAAATCAAGTTAAGTAAATAAAACAAAGCTTTTTTCACTCATTTTAAAAAAATGACGACTAAACTTTACCCTGCTTTGGTGGAACCAGAACCGGCGGAATCGATGCAAAACCAAATGCCCCAGTTTTAGAATCGTTAAACACGTAATTAAAGTTAACTAACGTTCAAACGTTCAGATTGGAAGAAATAAGAAAAGCGAGGACGGAACTTGAATCAGACATCCAAACGTACTCTAGATGCAGAAGACGGTATTCTAGCGTCTTTAACGGAATTAATTATATGTCTACTGGTCTATCCTATCCTATCCTATCCCGTCCCGTAACGCGGAGGTCGTAGGGGCACCACAGATAATCGTTTAACCAGCATACTCCATCTTTCTCTGTCCTCAGCACCCCTGATGGCTTCGCTCAGTGTCAAACCAGTCCATTCTCGAATGTTGTCCTCCCACCTCTTTTTCGGTCTCCCTCTTCTTCTACCTCCTTGAACTGTGCCTTGCCGAATGGTCTTTGCAAGGCCTGATGATCTGGTGACGTGGCCATACCATCGGAGTTTCCGTTTCTTCACCACTGTGAGCAGGTCATCGTGTTGTCCAATGGCTTGTGTGATGGTCTGTCGGACTTCGTCGTTGGTGATGTGTTGGGTATAGGAAATGCCCAGAAGTCTTCTGTAGCACCTCATCTCCATGCTTTTTGTATTCTTCGTTGTAGATCTGCTGTGAGGGTTAATGAAATATATAGGCAAGCATATAGGAAGATGGAGATGACAAGGGAGCGCAGCAGTCTTACTTTGGAGTGTAGACTAATGGTCCTGTCTTTCCAAATGGGCTTCAACCTTGTCAGAGCAGGAGTTGTTTGTGCGATCCTGAAGAGGACTTCCTGTCGGGACACATTGTCTGATACAAGGGCTCCTAAATATTTGAAGCTAGGCACTGTGTTGAGGGATTGGACTTGGACTTTGATGTCCGTGTTGATGCCATTGGTGTTGTTGGTCATCATTTTGGTCTACTGGTCTAAATGTTATTAATACAGTGGAAGCTGCTATTAGCGTAGGATTATTAGTGGCCGTGATTGCTATACCCATTAGTATCGGATAAGGTTTTGCTGTTGGAGTATCTGCGGTGGCGTCAGTTCTATTAGGTGTACATGTAATTAATACTAAAGTTTCTAAGGAATTAGAAAAACACGACGGCATTTCTAGTCTGGCAATAGCTAAACTTACAAGCATGAACTTAATAATTTCGAAAGCTCTCGAAGACTCGCAGATTACTGTCCAAGAATTTGTAATTATCCAGCGCGATTTTGAGGAATATAAATCAAGGACTGTACCTAATAATGTTGAAGAAATTAAACCAAAAAAAATATACGAAGAAGGGAGACTTGTAACGAAAAACGTCGGGGTCACCAATGTAATGAAAAAGGGGTATTTCAGATTTTGTGTGTATGCATGCGTGAAATCTGCGTGTCCGCCTGTCTCACAACTTCTCGAACTCATAACAATAAACTACGTTGCCACGCCCTCTATTAAACCATAAACATACATCCACAAAATAGCACCAGTACAGAATCAACAAGAATCCTTCCTTCCTCTTCTCTGTTCTGGGGACATACATTTGTACTAGAACTGATGGGTCTCCGTTTGGTGTGTGGTTGTAAAGGTCAGAGCAGTACTCTGTCCATCTATCCAAGACTTCTTGTTCTTCTGTAAGGCATATGCCAGACTTGCTTTGGATCGTGGAGACATTGGGCTGTTTTAACACTTGTCAGCCGCTTCACAGTCTGGTACGCCGAATTCTTGCTGTTGTTCTTGTTCAGACTGTTCTCTATTTCCTGGAATTGCTCTTCTATCCAGTTCTCCTAGCCGTGCACATTACTTTTCGGATGTCATTGTTGATTTTTCGATAGGCATCAGCTTCCTGTGAGGTGTTATTTTTCTTTTTCATCTCTCTTCGTTTGTCACAGAGGTTCAAAAGTTCAGGTGTGATCTATGGTTTCTTTTTTGGGCGGTGCTTGCCAAGGACCTCTGTGGCGGCATCTGTCATAGCTGAGTTGAAGGTGGTGGTCATGGTGTTGACATCTACTTCACCAGCTCCCAAAAATGAGCCTATCCTATCCTATCCCGTAACTCGGAGGTCGTAGGGGCACCACAGATGATCGTTTAACCAGCGAACTCCATCTTTCTCTGTCCTCAGCAACCCTGATAGCTTCAATCAGTGTCCAGCCAGTCCATTCTCGAATGTTGTCCTCCCACCTCTTTTTCGGTCTCCCTCTTCTTCTACCTCCTTGCACTGTGCCTTGCAAGATGGTCTTGATCTGGTGACGTGGACGAACCATCGGAGTTTCCGTTTCTTCACCACTGTGAGCAGGTAATCGTGTCGTCCAATGGCTTGTGTGATGGTCTGTCGGACTTCGTCGTTGGTGATGTGCTGGGTATAGGAAATGCCCAGAAGTCTTCTGTAGCACCTCATCTCCATGCTTTGTATTCTTCGTTGTAGATCTGCTGTGAGGGTCCATGTTTCGCAAGCGCATAGAAAGATAGAGATGACAAGGGAGCGCAGCAGTCTTACCTTGGAATGTAGAAAAAGTGAGCAATGGTCAAAAGAAAAAAGAGCAATGGTACACATTTCCCTCCAATT